>CM067061.1:15181570-15651570 GCA_033980235.1 Diadema setosum
TTCTGTACAAGTGTAATGGAAGACGTAATTGGTTGAATTATAAAACCACATGGATAGCAACTATCCAGATATCATTCACGACTTTGCAGTTTGCAATTATGGAAATGGGCAATGGCTTGCTCCATACTCATTTATTTGGTAATCAGTACAGTGAATTCTACCTTATCACGATTTGGGATACATTGTAGTGAACAAATCTTGTTGGTTTTATTTCTATTCAAGGCAACCTTCTCCAATCTAAGACCATCTATGTTAAATCAGAAACATCTGAAGCATGATACCTTTCATGCATCATCACTGGTATTCAACCCATTGCCTCGACAAAATCTTTGAATGCAGTTTACTTTGGGAAATCTTGGCTCCTCACAAAAAAATTATGAAAGTTTCATGCTCACAAAAATCTATGGTTTTACAGTATATGCTGACATGCAAATTGTCCTTTTCTAGAATCTATCTCATCAGAAATATATGCACCTTGATGTTAATACAGAAAATTAGAGTTTCTTTCAAAAAAAGATTTGGGATGTACATTTATCAGTCTGTTTCTCTATAGAATGTGATATGGTCATGATTACAAATGACGAGAAAGGTGTTCATTTCAACATTACACTCAGTCTGTAGAATTAAATGAAATGAATGTTTTCAGTTGTATATTAATGTTCTTACGTAGCACACTCACCACTGTCAGCACATGAAAGAAAATATTGCATAAAACACAACTGACCTGCAGTTTTACACTGACATTGCTGACAGCCATCCATGCCCACAGTGAACCCATAGGGACATTGCATGTCACAGTGCAGCTCCGAACACGAGTGGTGCGTCACTGAAAGAGAGAAACAGGGTTGTATTCTGTTAGTGAAAACTGTAAAAATGTGTAAGAAACATTTGCTAAGTTCGCTAGGAGTCAAGATTTGTGAAGTTAAAGTGCACACAATCTACACAATCCATTGAATCCCAGTGGAAATTTGTGAAAGTTTCATGCCATGAATGTTTCTGGTTTTACAATAGATAATTGTGACAGAATCAACTGTACTTGCATCATTGATCATTATCATCAACGGTAGCATCATCATGCATTGTCATCATTATCATCATCATTGTCATTTTCATTGTCATCAATTTAAATTTGGAATGTGTAATGATTTCCAGGTGCAGTTATGTAAGGCACACTGTATTACTTTGATAAGGCACTGCCATGGTAAAGGTTTTTTTTTTTGGGGGGGGGGAATTTTCTGGAATGAATTATAAAAATATAAATTGGGATATGTAGGTGATGTATTGTTTGGTGTATAATGATGATGCAGGATAGGATATTAAAGAATATATGTATGAGTTGAATAATTCTATAAAAGTGATATATATATTGATAGTTTTTGTGTAGTTGTAAATGTCGGGTTCATGTATTATGTTGTTATGGTGCATATTATGTTATTGTACGTTAATATGAGTTCGAATCATTTGTTTCTGTAACATGTCTGTGGTGTACCTGTGATGCATTTAATGTTTATTTTCTTGTGATATCCAATGTACAAAGAATTTCCAGAGTGGACAATGAAGTAATCAATCAATCAATCAATCAATCAATCAATCATTTCCAGCATGATATCAAAACACAACATGGTCATGCATATATTTCCTTTATATGCCATCTAGCTCTCAAAACTGCCAACTTTGTGATATATTATCCATCAATCTGATATCACATACTCTAACGTCCTCTGCAAGGGTTTTCATCTTTTCCGGCCATATGTCCGAAGGTTTGAATTAAAATTACAGAAGTTGTCTACAGACATTTTCATCTGTCAATCCTCCAATATGGCAGTACCACCTCAGTCTATCTTGCCCTATAGTCTCTGTTTTTTTTTTCTTCTTTTTTTGTTTGTTTGTTTGTTTGTTTGTTTGTTTGTTTGTGTTTTTTTTTTTGAGGGGGGGGGTTGCTCCAAGCAAACTTTGGGACTAAAGAAAGTCTTCATCACTTTTCCCATCTTCCATGGAGGTCCCTAACATCTACCTAGTACTGCCTCGGTGTACATGTAATTCCTGTCTGAACTTTTTAGTACAGACTTTTCATTTCACTGTTGAGGGAAAAGGCTTTGGAGGTAAGGAACGGTGAAATGTTCACAAAGATTTAAATATTTTAAGATACAAAGGCAATAACTCTGTAGGATTAACGATAATGCACAAGTGAATATCAAATTAACTTGTCAAAGCACAAATTTACACATAGGGGCTAACTAAGCCCTCCACTTTATGACTTTAGGACAAAGGATATTCAATCTGTACAAGATATATATGTGTGGGAGAATACTGATAAGAATTAGGACATTGACCCTGACTATGAAGTGTAACCAGTATGCAGGACAAGTTACTGACCTTAACACTAGTAATGTCTCTTGTTTGAAATACTCGGTAGTCTTCTCTTTGCCTGACTTATTGCTGATTTCAAACATTTCAGATAGTTTGGTGATCTGTATGTTCCTTTGAAAGTAAGCCATAACAGCTGCACATATTAATGCAGGTGTATTTGAATAAAATGATATCATTCATTGTCTTATCCACTCAGAAATAACAGACAACATTTATCATTATTATCATTATTATCATTATTATTATTATCATTATTATTATAACTACTATTATTATTATTACTATTATTATTATTATTATTATTATTATTATTATTATTATTATTATTATTATTATTATTATTATTATTATTATTATTATTGTTATTATCATTATTATTATCATTACTATTAATCGTTGCAGCAGGTAAGTGCAAATAAAAGAAATTCTTCCAATTTCTCGTTGGTTTGATATCTTAAAATGACAAAGTGATAGCCAGGCCTGAAACAGTCCATTTTAATTGTGTGATTGCTACACCTACGTAATTCTCATAAAATGGCCAACGTATATCTTTAATTCAACGCAAGAGGGCAGCAGACTAATTTCAACCCATCAGATGCATATATTCCATTGTCATTAAAGCAAAACGGCTGGTGCACGGCATAAAGAAAAACACAAAAAAGCTACAAAATCTTTGCATTTAGTGTGTATGTTTGCAGGACATATTTTCTATTTGCGCACTTCAATACATCGCTTTTGTGATGGTCCGCAAGGAGATTTTATCTGCTGCTGTGTTTGTCTGTAGTCTGATGGCACCTTTATGCCCGTCCAATGCGACATATTTGCCACAATGCACTGCAGACGTTCTGGAGAATGGCAATACCTGCGTGCTGCACAGTTCACCGAAGCATGTCTGTGAAAGGGAGGATACTTCTTTTCAAATCAAGATCAAAAATTTACAATACGACCAGGAAGCAGGCCCAGGCAGCATTCGCCAAAATGGGATTGCACTAGAGAACATTGGAATGCCAGTAACCAGCGGTACGGAGGTACTGTCCCAGAACTTCCGGGGGAGGTGGGAAGTAAGTATTACGTTCCAAAAGACAGCGATACTTCTCAACGTTGACATAACTGACGTTGACCAAGGTGATGAAATTCAGCTTGAGATTGTCATCACAAAAGAAGGAGGAACACAACTGAGGGCGCCATTTGAAGAATTGGTTCATGTGAAAACCTGCACCACTACAGTTCCTACAATATCAACCACAACAGAAATGCAATCACAAGAGAGTAAGATGCAAGCCACCTCTTCAGCCACAGATACCACTCAATCAATTAACAATGATGATTCCAGAACTGGAAAATTTAATGACAAAGACCAACATCCAACTGGAGAAGACTGTATTCTATGGAAAGTTTTATTTTCACTGGCATTCATTGGCTTTATTGCCATAGCAATCATCTCATATAAGATACACCGTATTGCCAAGGGAAAGGCCAGTAATAATATGCGTGACGAAAATGAAAACCTGCAGACCAGAGTCGTTTAGTTCAGCAACCTTTGCAACTGATTGACAAATTGCCCTACATCGACGTAAATAAATAAGCACTGAATTAATCAGTGTTTTAGTAGTAGCCATGATAAAAAATCATGGGCGTACATACTTGAGCAGGATTTGAACCTACGACCTACCTACGACCTACGACCTCCTGATCACCGGTGATCAGGAGGTCGTAAGTTCAAATCCTGCTCGAGTATGTACGCCCATGATTTTTTATCATGGCTACTACTAAAACACTGATTAATTCAGTGCTTATTTATTTACGTCGATGTAGGGCAATTTGTCAATCAGTTGCAATGAAAACATCTGGACGGAAGAAATTCATGAATTCAGCAACCTTCTACTACAGTCCAACCACTCCTATCCAGTCTGCCTTTTTCCAGATCTCTCCAGATTATTTGGATGCAATCTTAGATTTTCTTTCTTTTTTTTAATAACGGCAAAAAGGGGGATTTGATCATCAAATTCAAACAAAATTCCTACACAAACTCAAACAAATAACATATTTTTCCCAACATATCTAATATACATTTAATCCTAATTTTCATCATAATAACATGCATTCAGACATTCACTATCTCTACATCACCACAAGAACATGGACAGAAAACTTTTCATTAAACCAGGGCACGGTACAGACGATCTTTCATCAATGAGCAATTTACATTGTATCAGTGAATTCAGAACACAGACCAGCTGGCGAGGATGTGGCATGTTCACACAAAATTATAACACTGTACAGTCGCAGGTACAAATGTGTTCCTCTCATTCTCATTGACACGTGTATTAGGTCACATGCATAGCCATCAATATGGCTATATGATGTAGACTCGCATTGGTTCGAATTCATTGGTTGGGGCGAAGAAAGGCATTGACACTCACAATGTACATTGTACACAATCACACACAAGTTTAACCCAATCACAACCTACGTGTAGGTAGTGCTAGCGTGGCTGTGGACTATAGTCCACCATATTGTGCAATTTAATTTGTTAGTGCGTCAACTTCGCCGAGCCACGATGATAGAATTGTGAAATTTACTGGTAGTTTCATCGACTCATTCCGTTTCTTTCCAAGACATGCTTGATACATTCCTCAATATCTAAGCAGGTAAATTTGACAACAAACTGAATTTATTTGGTCAAAAAAAAAAAAAATGCTTATAATTTTGCACTGATAGAAAAGAAAGATTTTCAGTGTATGCTACCTTTCAATATGATAGGTTACCTATACATGTACAGCACATGTATATATCATGTACGTATAGCTACATTGTATTTATATCATTCAGTAGGCAGCTGCGTGTATAAACAATTATTCTCCCATATCCGGTCAAATCCCTTATCCAGCTGAGCAGTGATCCGAACATGTCTGGATAGGAGAGGTTGGACTGTAGTAAATAAATGTAGAAAACTTCTACCAGTACTTCAGAATAATCTACATTCATGCTGATTCGATGGCCAAGACAGAATCCCATTATTATAAAATAACTGGCCATCACTGTGATACAACAGTAAGATAGGAACAAGGTGTTACAAGATGACGGCTGATGTCAGTAGATAACATGACCCTGCATGATGAGCTGCAAAGTTTTTTTTCTTCTTCCTTTTTTTTTCTTTCTTTTTTTTTCCCTTCCTAAGTTAATTTCATGTCAGTTGACATTGGTTTCTTTGATTTTGTGTATGTATTTTCCGAGGGTTCCATACCCTTCAAGCTTTGCTTTTTAGTGGGACCCTCCATTTCAATTCTAATCCTTGTATTATGCATATTATGTATATACCTTAGAAAATGAATTCATGTTGTTACTCGTGATCACATGTACATTTTCTTTGAAATTGTTACAAATATGTTCTGTTAATGCATTGTATATAAACTTCCCTGTTTATTCAATGGAAATGGAAATAAAGTTGAAAGTTGAAAGTATGTAGCCAGAAATAGAGCTTTGTGTTATCAATAATCAATCCTTCAAATCACCTCATCAGCTGATTGATTTATCAACATTAACAAACTTCATCTTATCAATAAAGTTTCACGCTTGTCTAACATGGGAGCAACGATGAGCACGGCTAATTCCAGTCCATATCTGGGATGTACTGTACGGTAAGAGAAAAAAAATGCAGAAAAGAAGTGCCCAAAAAATCTTGAATAATTCATGATATTATCAATCCATATATAGTTCTTTATTTCCAGACAGTCTAAAATCCTAAAGGTCTCATACAGGATCCAACAGTTTGTCTGTTTTTTCTTTGTTTCTTTGTTTGTGTGTTTGACTGTTTGTTTGGGTTTTTCGGGCAAAAGGACATGGAGGGAATGTTTAGCGAGTGTTGATACGTGAGTGAAAAAAACCTGAAACTTGTACAGGTGCATGCTGAAGGCTTGATCACGGCATAGTGTGTAGCATAATACAATATACAGGAGGTAGGCTAAATTTGATATCGGATGCTTTCTGTGTCCCTCATATCGCATGAACTAGTGTTACAGTATGTAGATAAATTCATGTGCTATACAGAAAATTGGTGTTGAGTGTAGCAAACTAGTGTTACAGGAGTCAATTATAAATTCATGTGCGATGGAAAATTGGTGTAGAGTGCAGGAAACTAGTGTTACAGAATTCAATATGTAGATGAATTCATGTGCTAAAGAAAACTGGTGTAGAGTGTAGCAAACTAGTGTTAAAGAATTCAATATGTAGATGAATTCATGTGCTAAAGAAAATTGGTGTAGAGTGTAGCAAACTAGTGTTACAGTACTCAATATGTAGATAAATTCATGTGCTAAAGACAATTGGTGTAGAGTGTAGCAAACTAGTGTTACAGTACTTAAAATGTAGATAAATTCATGTGCTAAAGAAAATTGGTGTAGCGTGTAGCAAACTAGTGTTACAGTACTCAATGGGTATATGTAGATAAATTAATGTGCTAAAGAAAACTGGTGTAGAGTGTAGCAAACTAGTGTTAAAGAATTCAATATGTAGATGAATTAATGTGCTAAAGAAAATTGGTGTAGAGTGTAGCAAACTAGTGTTACAGTACTCAATATGTAGATAAATTCATGTGCTAAAGACAATTGGTGTAGAGTGTAGCAAACTAGTGTTACAGTACTTAAAATGTAGATAAATTCATGTGCTAAAGAAAATTGGTGTAGCGTGTAGCAAACTAGTGTTACAGTACTCAATGGGTATATGTAGATAAATTAATGTGCTAAAGAAAACTGGTGTAGAGTGTAGCAAACTAGTGTTACAGTATTTGATATGTAGATAAATTCATGTGCTATAGAAAATTGGTGTTGATTGTAGCAAAAAGGAGTGTGTGTGAGAAATTAACCTTTTTAAGGTCATGAATATGACAGTGATTCACAAGTAGTTATGGTAGTGACTAAGAAGTATTAGGAGTGTCCTATACATAAGAGCATATCATATTCAATCATATTCCCTTCGGTAATGTTTATGATTGGCATGTACAACATGAGTGTAAACTAATTCATGTACATCATACTATGTTAATTGTAAGGTTTTTTTTTTTCATTCAAATTATTACGCCATGCATCATTAATTATTGTGTATTAGATACATTATCTGCCATGCTCATGGAATGTAGTCTTTCAGCTGTTACTTGGCTATCAACTCAATTCATATACTGTATAAAGTAATGCAGCACATGTCACTAACCCAATATAAATCTTTCCCGTGTTAATAGAAATCAAGAGCATGTTACATTCAAGCCATTATACAGTACTTTATCCATTCTCCAAGAGATATTCTGAAATCTACTTAACATATATTATCATAGTTCAGATGCCAAATACAGGTGACTTATTATGATCTTGGTAAAATGTACAGTAGTAGAACAATATGAGTAAAATGTTTGTATATTTTCTTCTTTTTTTATATCTCTTTGTACATGATGTACACTTGTATATCTATTAAGTTTGTTTCATTTTGAAATGTACATATTTTGCTTTTATAAGGTCTGTGTGCATATTGTATGTATTCTTGGAGGTTTTAAATGCTCTGTATATTGAGTAGAAAAAGAAAATGCTGCAATTCAATTGTTTACCATGATAAGTTATATTTGAATGTTTGGGTCCCCCCCCCAAAAAAAAAAAAAAACAAGGAAAAGTAGAAATTACGCAGTGCGTAATATATGTCCCCGCCGGAAGTAGCATTTAGTAGCAATATGTACAATATAGGTAAAAAGATCAAGGTCAAAGGTCAAGAAGTCAAAGGTCAAAATTCTGTGTAGAAGTTTTGAAGCCCTCACCTAGTGCCATCACATAAAGCAAACGGAATCAAAATCGGGTTAGAAATGGCGAAGGAGTAGCATTTTGTAGCCAATGTACAATATAGGTCAAAAATCAAGGTCAAAGGTCAAAGAAGTCAAAGGTCAAAATTCTGTGTAGGAGTTTTGAAGCCCTCACCTAGTGCCATCACATAAAGCAAACAGAATCAAAATCGGGTTAGAAATGGCGAAGGAGTAGCATTTTGTAGCCAATGTACAATATAGGTCAAAAATCAAGGTCAAAGGTCAAAGAAGTCAAAGGTCAAAATTCTGTGTAGAAGTTTTGAAGCCCTCACCTAGTGCCATCACATAAAGCAAATGGAATCGAAATCGGGTTAGAAATGGCGAAGGAGTAGCATTTTGTAGCAAAATGTACAATACAGGTCAAAAATCAAGGTCAAAGGTCAAAGAAGTCAAAGGTCAAAATTCTGTGTAGGAGTTTTGAAGCCCTCACCTAGTGCCATCACATAAAGCAAACAGAATCGAAATCAGGTTAGAAATGGCGAAGGAGTAGCATTTTGTAGCAAAATGTACAATACAGGTCAAAAATCAAGGTCAAAGGTCAAAGAATTCAAAGGTCAAAATTCTGTGTAGAAGTTTTGAAGCCCTCATCTAGTGCCATCACATAAAGCAAACGGAATCGAAATCGGGTTAGAAATGGCGAAGGAGTAGCATTTTGTAGCAAAATGTACAATACAGGTCAAAAATCAAGGTCAAAGGTCAAAGAAGTCAAAGGTCAAAATTCTGTGTAGGAGTTTTGAAGCCCTCACCTAGTGCCATCACATAAAGCAAACGGAATCGAAATCGGGTTAGAAATGGGGAAGGAGTAGCATTTTGAAGCAAAATGTACAATATAGGTCAAAGGTCAAGGTCAAAGGTCACAAATGAAATTTTGCGTAGAGGTTTCAAAGCTCCCATGTAGTGCTATCATATAAAGCAAACAGAATCAAAATTGGCTCATATTTGACAGAGAAGTAGCAAATTGAACATTTTGATCACACACGGACGCACAGACAGATGGACGTACGGACGCACAGACGGACGCACAGACGGACGGACACACGGACACACACACACGTAAGGAGCCCGTTTCATAGTCCCCTGCTCGAACTCGTTCGGCGGGGACAAAAAAATAGATTAATAAAAATAAATTGATAAATACAATAATAAATGAAATAACAATAATTAATAAATTAAAAAAATCACAATCCAATCCAAAATTCTGTCTCTGATAGAACTCAGGTTTGTGAAAAACGACATGGTCTGAATTTGATGTCCATGCTCGCTACATCCCTCATATGTGGAATAGGAGTCCCATCACTATAATTCATACACTATAACACATTGGTGTTGTGAATGGCACGTATCAAAATGGAGCTCTATATTACCATTAAAGTTCACACAGCTCAAACAATGTTTGTAGAATATGTATTTGATACTACAAATTGAGCAGCATATCTGAATTGTATGTGATATGATGGCTGAAAAAACATTATGACTACTGAGGCTGTAGCCTATGTTGGGTAAACAAATAAGGCTCAAATTTATCCTCACATGTATGATATTTATGATTCGCATGTAAATAGTCAGCATACAGCAGTGCAATATCAGTATTTTATACAATGTGTAGATTATGTTAACATTGCCCAATGGCATGTTCATCATTAAGCGGGTCTTTCCATGGACAGTTGGATGTTTAAAGTAAAGTACTAGTGTTGCATTTTAATCATGCTCATGGAATCGTATATTACATAAAGTCTGATACACTATATTTCATTCTCCTTTATCTTTCATGGTGTCATGGAAACTTGTTCTGGAACATAGTCTTCATGGTGTAATTTGTTAGGAGCTCATGAATGTGATGTGTTTGGATGGAGAAGTGTGAGTATAGACATGTTCCTTCAAAATTTCAATGATAATTGTTGTTGGTATAATGGGCCTCATGGACAGATAGTAAGAGGATGTGGAAACACAAAAGAAAAAAACCCAAAAACTTGGAGCATTCCGGTTCACAATGGTTCAAAGGCTTTATGTGACAGTGCGGACATTGGTTCAAAAAAAAAAAAAAAAACACAACAACCATCCAGTATAGCTTCCATGCAGTGACATTCTAACTATATAATTTTAAGTTCATCCAGTGCCGATCCTGTGGTTCAACTCCCTAACAAAGGCGAATCTATTCTCTGAACGTCATAACTGTCTTGCTTGATCTCCTCTATTCAAAGGGGAAACCTGGCTTTATTCATACTGGACAATGGCAGTGACCATCCTTATTAAACCACCTGTCAATCACTGCCAAGCCAGACAACTAAGACCATGTTTATACTTCCCTTTTTCTGTCCAAGGCCCTGTTGCATAAAAAAAAAAACATCAGAAAATCAAACATGTACATTATAAGTACAGCATCAGACAATCGGCATTGTGTATTCACAGACTTTTGAGTGATTTTTTTTCCTGAATTTGTTCGATATCACTTTCATGCAACAGCATCCAGGACGAATAATGCGTATTTGACATGTAGATGAGAATATCTATTTGTGTGTGTGCGTGTGTGTGTGTGTGTGTGTGTGTGAGTGAGTGTGGTACATGTATGTCATTAAATGTAAGTATGATATGAAGGGGAGAAAAAAAATAGTTTTCCTTCAATTTGCAAAATACTAAACAAGACAAACACTGAAAAGATTAAAATATGAGAAAAATTATATTATGTTCAAGTAGAGTGTTCAGCTTGACTGTTATTTAGATAGATATGTCTAAACATGTGTACTTCATGTCTTTTAGTGTGTCACAAAAACATTGCACTGATTTCTATTTTGATGAAGTTAACATTTAGCACTGAGATAGGATCAATGTTTCTAACCCTTGGCACAATGTATATATTTTTCATTTAATTTCTATGAGACCACTACTTGACTTTACAATACCCTACTAAAGTGGACGCAATGGCAAAAATACACTATTTTAGCAATATTCTGGTGACCAATGTGCTTTTAGGCTGTCAGTTCAAACATTCAGTTGATTTACTTTGACCCTTACTACCACATAACATTATCAACAGGCATTCAGCTGAATTTATGGCTTAAAATGATATTTTAACAAAAGCAATATGACCTTTGACCTTCAGAGGAATGACAAAGACACTGTAGTATTAAAGGATTACTGCTAAAAAAAAAAAAGGAAAAAAGGAAGAACAAATACACACTTGTTGCCCTTGGCACTTGAATCATTGAATTTGCAGAGAACAGTTAGAATTAAATTTGCCTAGCAAGACTGGAGGGCTCATTCAGCCCCCCCCCCCCCCATAATATCTTGGCCGTTGACTGCGTGATCGAGAGGAAAATTGACGGGCCCGTCAACCACAAGGTAATGTACAATAATAAACTGAAAGTAGGAGATTATTCCACAATTATTCAAATTTATTTTTACTAAATTGATTATGCTAACTTATGCATAAAATAAAAAATTTTGGCTGTAAATCTGTAAATAAAGGTACAAAACTCTTTTTAGGATTCTTATTGAAGATGCATAAAAAATTGCAATATCAAAATCTTTTCTTATGCATTTTATTGTTCTTAGAATTTCTAATGTGTTGTTTTCAACTTTTTGTAGTGTATTTTTTTCCAATGGAAATCATCGGTGACTCTTTTCTGATCATAAACAGCATGAAATTAATTGATTTCAATCAGTAAAAGTAAAAATAATAATACATTTATGAATTTTGGCTAGAAACAGAATTTGCATTCAATTTGTATATGAAATCACATTTTTGAGCAATTTCGGGTCTGATATGCACTTACAAAATACTGTGTAACTTGGATATCATGTGCATGATCAGCACAAGATGGCAGCAAATCAAAATTAAATACAGCTAGCGTGTTTTTATTCTCACTACTAATGGCAGACTTCTGTACTCACGCGTCGTGTGCGCCAAGCGCTCAGAGCAATTATGCACGTCATATTGCGATATCTTTCATTTCAGCCCATCCAGCGCATTACAATATAATCAATTCATAAAGCAGTTCGACCGAGCCAAGTACTGCATCAAAAGTTTTCCATTCAAATCTGCATTTTGTGAGTAAAATTTTTGTGACATTTTTACTATTTGCGGATTCTCTATGGCTATTGTTATGGCACTAAAGGAGATTTTGTTTGCGGGTGTGCTTTGTGGTGCTTTGATGGCACCATATTTCTGTCTGGTCGGAGCATTGCCTGCCTGCACAACAGACATGCTGGAGCATGGTAATGTTACCTGCTTGCTGCACAGTCCACCGAAGAATGTGTGTGAGGCTGGGAACACCTCATTTCTAATTAAAGTAAAAAATGTACAATACGACCAGGAAGGCCCAGGCAGCGTTCCCAAAAACAATATTGCACTTGAGAACCTTGGAGTACCAATAACCAGTGGAACTGAGGTACTGTCACAAAACTTCCAGGGGAGATGGAAGGCAAATATCACGTTCATAGAGACAGCAATAATGCTCGAAATTGACATAACCGACGTTAACCAAGATGATCAGATTCAGCTTGAAATTGTCATCATGACTGAAGGAGGAACAGAACTGGTGAGGGCGCCATTTGGAGAATTGATTCACGCGACCAAATGCACTACTGCAGTTCCTACAGAGCAAACCACATCAGAAATGCAATCGCAAGACCATACTAACACTCAAGCTATTCCTGGAATCACTGATGAAACCAGTAAATCACGCCTAAACAGATCACAAATTGGAGGCATAGTCTGCGGCGTCATAATTCTAATAATTGTATGTATCATTGCTTTCATCTTCAGAGATAAAATTTGTCAGTTTTGTTCTACTATCAGAGGAGACAGACACCAAGGAAGAGATCCTGTGCCAGTTGACGATAGAGAAGCAGAAATGGGACAAAGAGCATGAGGAATCTCACAACATCTGTGATCCAGAACAACTTGCCCATGCTTTATATGAACTACTTGATATTTGAACACTGTATCAGAGCACTTATCATGTACAACAAACTTTAATGATTGCAGTAATTCATGAGTAATGTACATTTTCTGGATAATTATTGTGGAGTATAAATGCATCTGTGTGAATGGATAAAACATGTATGATATTAGTCAAATTCCTATTTGGTTGAAGTCACATGATGTTGATATATTTTGAGGATTGTTGTAAGCAAACAAAAATATTAAGAGATTAGACACATGAGCTTGTCGACTGTAAGCAATTGGTATATATGGTTGGTGAGTAACATTGTAATGTTATATTCAAGGAGTTTGTTGTGATTTATCTTGGTGAAATAATGTTAGCAGTATCTTCATGGGTTTGCTACTCTTCTTATATCTATTTGTAAAAGATGTGCATCAATTTGTGTTATTTTGTTATGCATCTGTGGCTTGTATTAGGTTTAGGTTTCTAAAAGGTTTATAGTTTTCCTTGAAAAATCATGTTGTGTATACTGGAGTGGGTTGTAAAAAAATGCTGCAATCTGGCTTTTTTGCTGTGATAGGTTTTGTTTTTTTTTAGTTTAGATTTGTTTTGTTTTTGCTTTTTTTTTAAATAAACTTTTTTTTCCAGTCTAATTTGAATTCATCTTTTTTTAATGGGATTCTGGTTTGTGAACATATGATGTAATCTCAGTTTAACGCAAATACTTGTCACATTGCTTATGAATATGCGACATAAGTGTCCCATCATTACATCATTCAAGCCCCATAATGGTTTTGATATTGTGAACAGCAAGTAGTCTGAGCCCTAGATCTCTATGTTCACAGCCAACACAATATTTGCAGCAACAAGTATGTATATATGCAGGCATGGTATTACCGGACATGCACATTTTTGCGTACTAAGACATTCTGTACGCGCAAGACTTCGTAGATTAGCCTCACAGAACTTGGTATGGACCGAAATTGCAAAAAACAAAAAATGTAAAAACACAAAGAAATTCACATTTTATCTCAAATTTATAGTTGAGTGACCCACACCTCATCATAATTAATATTTAAGCATGTTTCAATCTCATCTTATGACTGAAATTCTATGAAATCCCACTCACATACAGGAAAAATGTTGAAGATTCTAATAGAACCAAAATTTCACTGCTCGATATCGGAAATTTGTAGCTATCGTCCTCAAAGGCGAACGATGCGTAGTTGTGTGCTAAGGAAGGGGCCCGCAACTCATCATCCGCGCCTGTAGCTCCATAGACAAAGCACGTAAAATAGAAGTTGTTGATTTCTCACAAGGTTTTATTGCGTCAGGCATGAACTGTTCAAAATTTAAGACAGACAATTTACCGTAAAATAAAACATTTGAGCCTCATTTGCCAATTTTTTCTTTGTCATCCGCTCGGTGAGAATGTGTACAGTGATTTGTGGGATGAATTGTAATTCTGGTGCAAGGACTAGGTGTGAAAGACATTGATTATTTCATTGCAAAAATCGTGTCAAGTAATACAATGCGATTTTGCACCGTGCAAAGAGACAACTTTTTTTCAGGGGTATGTTTGAAGCATATTTTCTCAAATCTGGAGAGAACAATTGAGATAAGTAGGCTGAATTCGTAATTTCCAGGGGGGTGTTTCATCAACGTTTGTCGGCACTGACAACTTGAATCACCATAGTAACAGTCGGTGACCAGAGCATCTCAGCCAATCAAAACCAAGGATTTTACTGAAATTGGTCAGCGCCGACAGTTGTCGGTGCTGACAAGCGTTGATGAAACACCCCCCAGGAGTCTGTGAATAAGTGGTGTCATTTTTAGCCGAAATTTCATCCTCTGAGTATGGAATTCAAAGCCAAGAAAAAAAAAAACGTCCGGTAATTGGATCTACTATCCTACTGTATGTGATGTACAACTGTAAGTTACCAAAAACTGTGCAGCAAATTACTTATTGCATAATATGATGGATGATCACTGTGCTGAGGCAGTTTATGAAGCAACAGTAGCTACAATGTACATGTAGCTATATTGAAAAACAAAAGGACAAAAACATAAGGGCCAAATATATTCCCCCATTCATTTTTTGATCATTGCTTGTAAATATCCAGTGTATAGCAGCGCAACATCAACGTTTTATACCTTTGCTCATCATTCAGTGTGCCTTGCTATGTATATTTTGAATATTAGTATCAGTATGTACCACATTTAAATAATGTTCACGGAATCATAATATTCAATGCAGTTTGATATCTCCTTCTCCTCTTTCCTTCCTGGTTATACCTCTTTTCATAAAACCTTATATTTTAACAATGAGACTCTACCTCCTGCTCTCCCACTGGTCTTTCATGCCTTTCATAAGATATGCTACTTCAACACTTTTTCGTCCACAAATATTTCAGAAGTATTGTGTAAATAACAATTATTGTTGTCAGTGTCATGGGATGGCTATTACAAATCAGTTTTGTCAGATGTGATGAGATCTTTTTGCAAGATGGGAAATTTGGCCATTTACTTTTGCTTAGAACTAGGAGAAGGTCACATGTTTGTCAATTTCTAATAAGAGGGATCACATAGTTTTGGTTGAGACCTTACTTCAGGTTTCTAGCATTTTTTTTTTCTTTTTTTTTTTGTGTGTGTGTGAGGTGATGAGAAAACTCTCATTTAAAATAAAAGAGCATGTGATTCCAAGAAGGATTCAACATTTATTTGATGAAAGAGCAATCATAAAAAAAAAGATGGGACCAGCCCTTTATTAGGATCCCTTTGTTTTACTTTGTTTTGGATATCTCAGCCATTTCATATCCAATTTTCATCAAATAAACTTTTAATTCATATCCAATTTTCATCAAATAAACTTTTAATTCCTTTTTAGAATTGTAGGCTTCTTACCATTTCATAAAGAAGTTTTTAAATATTTTGGAAAAAAGTAAAAAGCTGACTTCTCACCTCAACCAGGACAACATATGTATACCATCCCTTTAAGTCTCTCTTCTTTCTTCCAGAGAGTATTATTCATCTTGCTCTGTATTTCAATGCTGCAATATTCTTGTGATACAAGCAGAACTCTATGTGGTACCTACATGTATAGTTTTTTTTGGTGTGCTCAACTGAGAACATAGGAGAATACCATGAAGATTTTTAATTTTGTATTTAAGATGTAAAGTGTACTTGAATTTTGCCATTCTGCTGTATGAACTATGCAGTCCATTAAGTTTTGTAAGTAGTTTTCATATTAATTTGTAAAAAAACATGCATAACTGTACTGCTTTGTCTTGTTATTCTTTTAATCCCTACATTAAAAAAGAAAGAATATAAAGTCTGCGTTCAATCTCCTTTTTTGGTTATTCTGATTCTATTGAGACAATACTTGATGTTTGCAGCATTCCTTTTAATTCACTTGTTACTAAATATCTCAATAACAACTATCGCATTCTTGTCGCAAAGAAATAATTCAACAAAAGTTCCCAAAAGAAAAGGCTTGAAAAAAAAAAGTTCAGGGACATTCACCCAAAACTGTCAAAGAAAATGACTCAATAACAACATTCTCAAAAGAGAAATAACTCTAACAGCTCAATAAATGAATGAATGAATAAATGAATGAATGAATAAATAAATGATAAACAAATAAATAAATAGATATATACATGCATACATAAATAAATAAATTAATAGATAAATAGATAAATAAATAAATAAAGAAAGAAAGAAAGAAAGAAATAGATAGATAGATAAATAAATAGAGTTTGGGAGCATTCACCTAAAACAACCACAGAAATAGCTCAACAACAGCCCCATAAAAACATAAATAGTTCTACCAAAGAGAGAGAGAAAGAGAGATAGGGAGAGATGACTCCTCTTCAATAATGAGAATTATTGATCTGACATACAGGCATCTGCAAGTGGACACATGAGCTGACATGATTCAACAAAAACATTGAAGTGAGAATGAGAGGTTAATGGGAAACATTGTCCAGGGCCCTGTCGCGTAAAAACATATGAAGTCATTAGTCAGAAAATCAAATGTACATGTACAATGTAAGTAAGGTATCAGCCAATTATAATAGCGTTTTCACTGTGGATGCAACAATGCCTAAAACAAACAATGCGTTCTTCACATAGATAAGAATATCTGTATGTGTGTGTGTGTGTGTGTGTGTGTGTGATAGAAGTAAGTATAATATGAAGGGGAAGAATGTATATTTCAATTCCAAAAAGTATTAAACATGATAAACTCTGATATGATAACATATAATTAGAAAATGATGTGTTCATACTATATTGTTTATGTGTTACAAACTACAATGCGATGCCCATGCTTCTTACACAATCTTTGAATATCTGTCATGAGAACACTGCATTCATTTTTATTTTTATGGAGTTAACCTTCCGGACAGAATATAACTTTCATCCCTTGGCACAGAGGAATATTTTTAATTTCATTTCCAAACATTCAATTAGGATATTATCATTGGGCCTATCCTAATACACTGGTGACCTACAGGTACAGGTGACCTACAAGCTTTTAGCTTGCCCTTCAAACATTTAATTGATTTATTTTGACCCTTCTTACCACATAACAATCATCACTAGACATTCTTAGCTGAAGTCATGGCTTGAGAATGACTTTCTAACCAAAGCGCTGTAATCTTGGTCCTTGACCTTTGACTATTCACCACTTTCATATTCACTGAAATGATGGCAATTTTTTTTTTTCATGCTCTCAACAAACTTAAAATCACAACTGAACATTTTTAGATGATACATTATGTCTGGAAATGTACAATTTTTCTTTATTTTACTTGTTTTGTTTTGTTTTGTTTGTTTGTTTGTTTGTTGTTGTTGTAGTTGTTGGCTTGTTTGTTTGTTTGTTTGTTTGTTTGTTTGTTTTTTTTGTTTTTTTTTTTGGGGGGGGGGAGAACAGTGACTTTTGACCAAACCCTTTGACTGGGTACCACTAACGTATAAGGGTAATTACCCCCCCCCCCCCCCACCCCCCAGCTAAACACTGGTTAGTGATAAGGTTAGAGTAAAGATTAGGGTTAGGGTTAGGTTAAGGGTTAGAGTTTGGGTTAAAGTTTGGGTTAGGATTAGGGTTATGGTCAGGGGAAGAGTCTGGGGTAAAAAAATTGCCCAGGGGGTAATTACCCTCGACCCCTACCAAGAAAATCCAGGGAGTGGTTTTTTTTTTCTTGTATTGTGATAACAAGATTTGGGACTAACAGATGGACAGACAACCCAAAAATATGTTGCCTCCAATAAGTTCTGTCAAGCTGAGGCATGAAAACAATGGAGTGAAGGATTACTACAACACAGCAGATCAAACAGACACACACTTGTTTCACTTAAATGCTTACTGTAAAAGTGGATATTTTCGCACGACTAATTTTTCACGCTAATTGGCTGGGTAAGAAGAGTTTCATGTGTTTTTAAATCCGCAGAATCAAGACATCACGCACAGGAACATAAACCCCTTCAAAAAAAGTTTGGAAAACTAACTTCAGTTGTAAATTTCTCCAGTTTGTAAGCACTATACAATACATGCTTGATATCAATGGAAAGAGTATTGAATTTTCCTTAAAATGATATCCTACTCATTATGATAATGCTATCAAGTAAAGAACTGTACTCAAAAGTGTCTGATAAGGTCTGCATTGAAAAGTTGCAAAACGAAAACAAGAACTGTCCTTATGAATGAGAATGGTCGTGACGAGTACATAAAGAGCATGTTCTTTTGTGTTATGTCTTTTGTTCTCAGCTGGTCAGCCATGAAGGCAAATTTCAATAGACATCTTAACTTCACATTCAAGTTTTCAGTGGTGGCATGCCAGGCAATTTTGACAGATCATCAAGTTTTATGGTTGTACATCACGCCACTTGTAAGCAATGTTCAAAAACCCCGCGCCATGGGGCAAACTGAAGCTGAGATGCTTCAAAAAGATGACAACGCAAAACCACATAGAGCGAGACATGTGCGCAACTTTCTCAAGAGAGGGAGAGAGGGCATCATTAGAAATGGACTGGCCTTCATGCAGCCCCGACCTCAACCCCATAGAACATTTTTGGGATTAACTTGGTCGAGCTGTGGGGAAGAGGGTCACAAATGCAACAACATAGGCAGGACTCCGTCAGATACTGGTTGACGCTAATCAACAGCATGAGGACACGGTGCCAGGCGGTGGTGCACTAGCACTTGGCTCGTTCACCAGATGAGCCCCGATCATGTTCATTGACAATATAAAGACAAAGTAAACATAAAGTAAACACAAAATAAAGACAAAATGAAGAAAAAATAAAGATGAAACTTCAAAAAAAAAAATCAAGACCATGCCATTTCACCTCTTTTTGTCTTTGTTGCGGTTAATGTGGCGAGGTTCTGTGAGATGAAATGGTTTGAGTCATGATCATTTGTGTGTGTGTGTGTGTGTGTGTGTGTGCAATGCTGTGTATGTTTGTGTATGTGTGTGTGTGTGTTTGTCTGTTTGGATGAACCCATGCATGTTTCAATCCATAAAAATGCTGATGTTACAGTGAATGAGCACCAAAGACAAAATGAGGAACTCACTCATCACAAGGAAACTGCATTACGGACGTCAAAAATTGGGCCATTTTGCAACTTTTCAATTCTGACTTTACCTCATATTTGTAAGCACTGCACCTCCATGTATACGACAATCATAACATGTATGGTATCATTTTAAAGAGAACAAGGAAAAGTAGAAATTACGCGGTGCGTAAAATATGTCCCCGCCGGAAGTAGCATTTAGTAGCAAAATGTACAATATCGGTAAAAAAATCAAGGTCAAAGGTCAAAGAAGTCAAAGGTCAAAATTCTGTGTAGAAGTTTTGAAGCCCTCACCTAGTGCCATCACAAAAAGCAAACGGAATCAAAATCAGTTTAGAAATGGTGAAGGAGGAGCATTTTGTAGCCAATGTACAATATAGGTCAAAAATCAAGGTCAAAGGTCAAAGAAGTCAAAGGTCAAAATTCTGTGTAGAAGTTTTGAAGCCCTCACCTAGTGCCATCACATAAAGAAAACGGAATCGAAATCGGGTTAGAAATGGCAAAGGAGTAGCATTTTGTAGCCAATGTACAATATAGGTCAAAAATCAAGGTCAAAGGTCAAAGAAGTCAAGGGTCAAAATTCTGTGTAGAAGTTTTGAAGCCCTCACCTAGTGCCATCACATAAAGCAAACGGAAGTGAAATTGGGTTAGAAATGGCAAAGGAGTAGCATTTTGTAGCAAAATGTACAATGCAGGTCAAAAATCAAGGTCAAAGGTCAAAATTCTGTGTAAAAGTTTTGAAGCCCTCACCTAGTGCCATCACATAAAGCAAACGGAATCGAAATTGGGTTAGAAATGGCGAAGGAGTAGCATTTTGTAGCAAAATGTACAATATAGGTCAAAAATCAAGGTCAAAGAAGTCAAAGGTCAAAATTCTGTGTAGAAGTTTTGAAGCCCTCACCTAGTGCCATCACATAAAGAAAACGGAATCGAAATCGGGTTAGAAATGGCGAAGGAGTAGCATTTTGTAGCCAATGTACAATATAGGTCAAAAATCAAGGTCAAAGGTCAAAGAAGTCAAAGGTCAAAATTCTGTGTAGAAGTTTTGAAGCCCTCACCTAGTGCCATCACATAAAGAAAACGGAATCGAAATCGGGTTAGAAATGGCAAAGGAGTAGCATTTTGTAGCAAAATGTACAATATAGGTCAAAAATCAAGGTCAAAGAAGTCAAAGGTCAAAATTCTGTGTAGAAGTTTTGAAGCCCTCGCCTAGTGCCATCACATAAAGCAAACGGAATCGAAATCGGGTTAGAAATGGCGAAGGAGTAGCATTTTGTAGCCAATGTACAATATAGGTCAAAAATCAAGGTCAAAGGTCAAAGAAGTCAAAGGTCAAAATTCTGTGTAGAAGTTTTGAAGCACTCACCTAGTGCCATCACATAAAGCAAACGGAATCGAAATCGGGTTAGAAATGGCGAAGGAGTAGCATTTTGAAGCAAAATGTACAATATAGGTCAAAGGTCAAGGTCAAAGGTCACAACTGAAATTCTGTGTAGAAGTTTCAAAGCTCCCATGTAGTGCTATCATATAAAGCAAACAGAATCAAAATTGGCTCATAAATGACAGAGAAGTAGCAAATTGAACATTTTGATCACACACGGATGCACAGACGGACGGACACACGGACGCACAGACGGACAGACACACGGACGCACAGACGGACGGACACACGGACTCACACACGTACGGAGCCCGTTTCATAGTCCCCTGCTCGAACTCGTTCGGCGGGGACAATTAAACAATCTTTGTGTGGTACTAAGCACAAATAAATCATTTTTAAGGAAAGATGAGAAATGATTGATCAAACTCAGATTTCCAAACTTTTTTTGAAGGGTTTATATGGCAAGCAAAAATATTCGCGTGCTTTTATTTTCGCGCTAATTTCTGGTTGCACGAAATGCGCAAAAATTTCCACTTTTACAGTGATACATTTGCGTGGAAGAGATCTAGTTTTCTTCCTCAAAGCATTACACAATACATTATCATTTATATGAAAATCTACTGAGCTTCAAAATGGGTGGATCTGTCTAGAGAGAGAGAAAAAAAAGGTGCTTTTGTTCACTGAAACGGCTCATTACTCATGGAGCTGACATCCTGCACTTTGTGAACCCTCCCTAAATTATTGATCTGCTATCTTCAATACCACAAAGCTAAAGCTATTAGGCCCCAGAACAGTCCATTTTCATTTTGGTTGTAGTTACACAAAACATATTTCTAGTCAAACACAAGAGGGCGGTAATAATACCGACTCGTTCGTCAGAGTTCAAATGTCATTCCGTAACGCATAGAAACTAAACGCTGCATCAAAAGCTTCACATTTTTGCATTTGGTGTGCAAATTTGTATGAATTTTTTTAGATTGGGGACTGTTGTGATTTATCATCTGCTTTTGTCATGGCTGGGAAGGATTTTCTTTTTGCTTCCATACTTGGATTATTTCTTTTTTCTCCTTGTATCTGCAAGGCCGATGAATCTATGGTACGCAGGGACCTGCTGCACTCTAACATTATCCAGGGAGAATCTGTTGCATCAAAAAAGGTTGGATGCCTTGGGCAGAACATTTCTCTTCAAATTAAAAACGATCTTTATTTAAAATACATCCCGGAAGGCCTAAACGGCATTCCCCCAAGAGGGATTGAACTAAAGAACCAGGGAGAAAATATAACCAGCGGGACTGAGGTAGTGACACAAACCCTCAAGGGGAGGTGGGATGTCAGTTTGACATTCCAAAAGACTGCAATACTACTCAACATTGACATACACAGCATTAAGTCAGATGATCATTTTCCACTTGAAATCGTCATCACGAAAGAAGGAGGAGCTAAATTGAGGGCTGTATTTGACGACCCGTACTTAGTTGATGTGATCACCTGCCCTACTGAATCAACCACAACAGAAGACCAGTCAGAAGAGAGTTGCACTCAAACCACCTGTGCTCCTCCTGAACCAAAGAACAATGGGGGTTCCAGTACAACAGAGGATAAGGATACAAACCAACATCCAACTGGAGGAGACTGTGGTGCATGGCAAGGATTATTTGGAGGGGCATTTTTCTGCCTCATCATTTCCTTGGCAATCAACTTAATTATTCTCTACCGTTTTCATAAAGGAATATACCAGCTACGTCCAGACCCACAACCTACAGCCGGCCACCAATCTGCAGGCTCACAAACTACAAGCCCACCACCTGTAGTCCAGTCACCAGAACAGCTGCCAGAAGTAATACCACTGATAAATCAACCACAGGCAATAGACCCAGCTATAGCTAAGGAATAACATCACTGTGATACAACAGTATGACAGTCCCAAGTTGTTTCAAGATGACAGCTGATGTTGGTAACTATATATTGTGATACTGAGCTGCAAATTATAGCAGGAAATACAGATTTGTGATGTCAATTATCAATTCTTGGAAACACCTCAGTTGATTTATTTATAAATCTTAACAGACTTAATCTTATCAATTAAGTGTCCCACTTGTCTAGCATGAGTGATGAGCAAGGCTAATCTAAGTTCACATTTTGGATGTATAGGGTAAGAGAAGAAATGCACATATGCAGTGCTCACAAAAATTGTAAACAATATATATTTTCAGTCTACATACAGTTTTTAAATCCATCCCAGACAGTCTCAAAACCTTATAGCCTCATACAGGTTCCAACATTCTTTTTTAATTTATCTATTTATCTATTTATCTTTTTTGGGGGGTGGGGGTTGTGTGTGTGTGGCAATGGAACACGGAGGGAATGTATAGTGAGTGTAGATACACTGTATGTGAGAGAAACAAGAAGTACACTGTATCTTGTACAGGAGCTGTATCCTGAAGTTCTGATCAGTCGTTTGTTAACCCGTTGAGGACAAGACCAAAGTATACTTCGGCAGGCATCTATAGGAAATGGGCGGTGTAGCAAAATTGAACTGTCCTTAACGGGTTAACATGCATGTTGCACGACAGGTAAGGTTAAATTTGATGTCAATGCTTTCTGCGTCGATCGTTCATATCGAAAGAAAGTATTACACCATTCACTATGTACAGTTGTAGTCTATAAATTCATGTACAATAGAACCTTGGTGTTGAGTGTAGCAAATACAAGTTCATTCATAAATCAATGTTTTTAAGGCCATGAATATGACAGATGATGTAACAGTTACATTGTACAGTGTAGATAGATTGTTTGTTTGTTTGTTTGTTTCTGGTAAGAGGCTAGCATGGAGGAAAAGTTCAGTGAACATAGAAATACAGTCTATGTGCGAGAAACAGTTAGTACATGTGTCTTGTACAGGTGCATGCTTAAGTTTCGATCTGTGGTTTATTAACAGGCATGGATATGTTATATGTAGGCTAAATTTGATGACATTGCTTTCTGTGTCGTTCATATAAACTAAAAGTGTTACATCATTCAATATGAAGATAAATTTATGTATAATAGAACTTTGGTGTTAAGCGTAGCAAATAGAGGACTGCATGCAAGAAATCAATGTTTCTAAGGCCATGAATATGACAGATGATTCACAGCTAGTTTTAATTTAATTTTTTTTTTTTTTGCTTTTGTCTTTCTTTCTTTGTTTCTGGCAATATTGTAGCTTAATATGGAGGGAAAGAGTTCAGTGAGTGTAGATACATGTACGCATAAGAAACAACTATCTTGTACTGGTGTATCCTGAAGTTTTGATCAAGAGTTTGTTGACAGGCATGTAGTATGATGTGTACGTTGGCTAAATTTGATGTCAATACTTTGTGTGTCGCTCATATTGAATGAAAGTGTTACACTATTGAATACATAAAAACATTTAGATACAGCAGAACTTTGATGTTGACTGTAGCAAATAGAAGCCTAAGAAATTGATGTTTTGACGGCTGTAAATATGACAGGTGATTCACAGAATTATGGCTGCGCATGGAGCCGAGTGTTAAGAGAATATCAGATTCAATTATATTCTCACACGTGCAATGTTAACCCATTAGTTGCTGAACCGCCCAAAACCAACTGTCTGATTTAATACTCCCTAAACTGCCCAAAACTGCCTGTCTGTTTTTTTTTTGATAGTTTTATGCCTCACAATTTTTATTATTTTCATACAGAATATATGATTATGTAATTTGACAGAGGTCACAGGTCAACAAAATCAGAATTACTTCTGTGACACACCAGTCTCTTGGTAAAGTCTTTGTAGGCTTTCAAATAGGCAAACTCACAATACACAAAATTAAACATGTAGAGAATTATTTTACATAATTTTGAAAGTTGTCGAATTGAGAGTAATATTGCTGTCCCTTCTAAGGAACAATTGGCCATTATGTACAGAATCTTCAGTTGCTACAGGGTTATAAATTAGTGATTTGCATGTAAATACTGAGTGTGTAGCAATTCAATACCGGCCTTATTATTTCTTTTTAATAATTCAAATTTGTTGGCATTAATGGCAATGTATTTGTAATTATACTGCAGCATACTTGGTAGATGTCTGCCATGCTCACGAAAATGCAATCTTTCAACAGTCACTCTATTGCACATGTCACAAATGTCACAAATTTAAGATGTCTTTTGTGTGCTAACACAAATCAAGTACAATCTATCTCAAACCATTGTGCAGTACTTTACCCATTCTCTACGAGATTCTATCATTTCATATTTAACATATTATATTCCATATATCAAATACAGGTGCCTCATTGTGACCGTGGTAAAACAATATTAGTAATATCTTTGTATATTTTAAACTTTTTTTATATGCATTTATCAAAGATGTGTACTACTTCATGTTTCATTTCTATAATGTATTCGACTTTCATATCAAAGGTTTGTGTGCATATTGTGTGTTCTCTGGGAGGTTTTTATCATGCTGTGTACATGTATATTGGAGTTTAAAAAAAAAAAAATGCTGCACTTCAGTTGTTCACCATCATGATCACTTGTATTCAAGAATTTGCATTCCAGTTCACAATTCTGTCTCTGATAGAACTCTGGTTGGTCAACATGTAGTCTGTCATGTATCAGTATTTTTCTCATTAAACCATAACTGTACATGTAGATGGTTTAGTCTGGCAACATTTTTATTATAACTATTGTTCACATTTTGTGTATTGAACAATACTTAACATTGATTATACTTCAAATGTATACAATGGTTTTTTCTATCCCAAACTAACATTTTGGAACTATTTTAAAGTACTAATACTGGGTTTCTATTTCATCTGCAAATAGTAAATTATGCCTTTAATACCTCTTTTCGTCGGTTGAGAATGAGAAGGGCAATAACTTGTCTTGAACATTAGGCCTATGGGCAACTTAACGCCCTTATCACTCTCACTCGACGTTTTCATAAAGGTCTGTATATATTGTAACAATGAGATTCTACCTCCTGCTCTCTAATTGGTCCTTGATGCCTTACATGAGGTAGGCTACTTCAACACTGTTTCGTCCAAAAACATTTCAGAAGTATGTGTAAATAACAATTGTTCACAATGTCACGGGATGGCTATCACCAATCAGTTTTGTCACATGTGATGAGATCCTTTCGCCAGAATGGAAATTTAAATTTGGTCATTTAGCTTCCCTGCTAACTAGGAGAAGCCCTTGTGTATGTCAATCTCTCATTCCATTTTTCCATAGGGTATTGTTACTATTGCTCTATATTTCAATGGCTACAAGATTCTTTTCATACAAGCATAATTTGACCTGGTTTCAGATTTTCTTGTGGTGTGCTCAACTACCTCAAGTCCACAGAACTTTTTCATGAAGATTTTTTAAATTCATGTTTAAAATGTGAAGTGCACTTCGAAGTGTGCCATTCTGCTATTTAAACTATGGAGTCCATTAAGGTTTTCAATTTGAAGTTGTTTATGTGTAGCACTTGATGTTACATTATGTAATGTATTTGGCTTTTATAGGGTTTGTGTTCATATTGTGTTGATTTTGGAGAGGGTTATATTTTTGTCTCAAATAACCATACTCAGTATATCAAAGTAGATCGTAGAAATGCTGCAATTCTGTTTTTCACCATGGTAGGATTTACTCCCACTTTACTTCTTTTTTTTTTTCAATTCAAATTCCAATTCAAAATCCTGTCTTTCTTAAGAGATAAAAATCTGTTTTTTGTGTGTTTTTTGTTTGTTTGTTTGTTTGTTTGTGTTTTTACATAGATGTAGTGACAGTTTTATGCCAGTGCTTGCTACAATTCATACTGGACAAAAGTGTCCATCATTACAGATCCATGCACAGTGATACATTGGTGTTGTATTCAGTATTCAAAGTGTGGGTAGCTTAGCATCTCTACATTCACATCCGAAACTATGTTTGCAGTAATGTATAAGATATGGTGGATGAATCACATAATGACCGCTGAGGCTGTATACAAGGTAAAATTAGCAAGCTATGCCAACAAAAACAAGGTTTAAATACAATTTATATCCCTGCATGTATGACAATTGATATTAATGATTTGTAGGTAAATGGTCATTGTACAGCTGCACAAAATCAGCATTTTATATATTTGCTCATCATCAAGTGTGTCTGGCCATATACAGTTGTACACATCTTTAGAACATTGCATCTGTCTTTCATTCTAATAATGCTTACAGAATTATACATTCCTTACATGAGATGTGCATGCTACTTCATCCTGTTCCATCTAAAAACATATCATACGTAAATATGTCTAAATAACAACTGTTGTCAGTGTGAAGGGATGGCCATCATCAATTAATTTTGTCAGATGTGGTGAGATTTGAAATTCGGTCATTTACTTTTGTCGAGAACTAGAAGGTTGTATATTTGTCAATATCTCATTACGTCAGGTCTTTTTCCTTCCAGATGGAATCAGTCACCTTGATTTTTATATTTCAACACAGCAATTTTTTTTTTGATATGAACAAGCAAAACTCAACCTGGTATCTGAGTTTCTTCCGGTGTGCTCAACTCAGTCCTTAGGAGAATTTCATGCAGATTTTCATTTCATGTTTAAAGCGTAAAGTGCAGCCAAAAATTTGCCTATCTAGCATTCAAATTTTGTAATCCATTAATTGTTCATTTCATGTTGAAAGTGTAAAGTGCAATAAAAAAATTTGCCCATCTAGCTTTCAAATTTTGTAATCCATTAATTGTTGTCAAAGTTTTTCTGACTCTTATCAACAGATGCACAACTGTACCACCTTGTCTTGACATTTAAACAGCTACATAAAAATAAAGAATGTAAGTCTGCATTCAATCTATGGGCTGACAGTGTCTTCTTTTGGGTTATTCTGTATCTATTGAGACAATACTTGATATTTCATTCCTTCTAATTCAGGTAATACTCTATATCTCAGTGACAATCATTCTAATTCAGTGTGAGGTTTGGGGGACATTGACCAAAAACTACCAAATATACATACATACATATATATATATATATATATATATATATATATATATATATTCCGTTTTCTTTTAGCAGGGTAGCCCTTTAGGCTCACTTGGAACTGCTCTGCCAAGGGGCCCTGCATCACATACAAAATATAATTTGAGTAAAAAACACAAACTTACAAACATGGTAACAAAGAGCAAACATAAACACAAGATTATATAAATCCATATAGAGCGTACACGAGAAAGGGTTGTACACAGACCAATGAAAAAAAAAATACAATCAAGTCTGGGAGAGATAGAAAATAGTAGCAAAGAAAAAACCTCTCACACACTTTTACCACCACACCATATATATTTATATATATATATAAGACAAAAACAAGATTACACAAGTCCATATAGAACATACAGGAGAAAGGGTTGTATACAAGCCAATGAAACAAAAAAAAAAATACAATCTAGTCCTGGAGAGATAGAAAATGATAGTAAAGAAAAAAAAATCACACACACTTTCACCTCCAAACCATATAATTATATGTATATATATATATATATATATATATATATATATATATATATATATATATATATATATATATATGTATAAAAAATCCAAACAGCAGCCTCCTCAAAAAATAAACAGCTTTTAGAAAATAAATACACTCACAAAAGAAAAAAGTTTGGGGGCATTTACAGAACACTAAAATAAAAAAAAAAAAACCTCTACGACAGAGAGAGAGACAGAGAGACAGAGCTTGCAAGATAGAGAGAGAGAGAGAGAGAGAGAGAGTTTGTATAGGGATGCTCCTCTTCACATTGTAAAAGCATTCTGCAAGTTAGTGGACTTTGAACAGATGTGATTCAACAAAAGAACAGGGATGCCAGTTAGAATGAATGAAAGGGCCTGAACTTAGACACTCTAAGGCCTGAATTCACAGGCTTTTGCCTGAAAGCTGGCATCCCTGTAAAGAACTCAAGTTGATATGACTTGCTAATGGAAAACATGGTCCGGGACAAACAATGCAATTCTTGTCTAGGATGCCAATCAAATATAAGTTTTAATACAAGTGTGTGTGTGTGTGTGGGGGGGGGGGGGGGGGGGAGGGGGGGGTGGGGGAACTAATGTCAATTTTCACAGATACCAAACAAGACACGCTCTGATATCTGTTCCTACAATTTGTATCTCATTTACCACTAAGATGCTGAGATTGAGGAAATGGCATTTTGTTTCCAAAGTCAGTTTGTGTTATCAGATTTTGTCCTAGATCAGCAAGCATTACGATCAGGACACAATCCTTGATACTATCTGCACAGTATATTTCACAGCATTGTGTGTGTGCGCGACTTTGTTGAACACTAATGTCTGTGCAATAAATAAGAAATAATGTTCATAAAACAGCAACATGCAAAAAAACTCCTGCATCTCAAATGTAATTTGCCAACTGTTCATAAAAATTGGTAACTTTTTTTTTCTGATTCTATCAGCACAGTTCCACAGCATATTTCCAACCAGATGCCTCTTTAATGAACATGCTTGCAATTATTCAAGTTGGAGTGTACCCGTATGTATTGTTTACCTAAGCAACAATTTACATACTCACAGCTGAGCCATGTTTTATTAAGCGATACTTATCATTGATCATGAAATAAATTGTAACTATGAACCACTTATTAAAAATCAATTATAACTTTGAGCAACTGAAAGTCTCCATCTGTGAAGAGACCTATAATTGATATGAACTGAGAATTTGAACAATGTGACTTTCAAATGATTTCATGAAGTAACAATTGTTGGACAAGCCTAGTTTCGGGCACTGTTTACAAAAACAATACAATACACAACAAAAACAAACAAAATCAGGACTGTCTGCTTTTCACTGAAGCTGGCTGTGCTATGACAAATCACCGCAACAACAACAACAACAACAACAACAACAAAATAGAATGCAGTTTTTGTGTCTGTGTAAGCGTGACACTAGGATACCAGGAATAGACCAAACTGGAGAGAAGGAAGGGAGATAATGTTAGAGAAAATCTACTGTGAAGTACATGTAGATGAATGTTTGTGAAAAAACCTCAGCTAGCCTAGAAAAGTATCTACACACCACCAAGAAAGATTTATTCATGGTTGACTTGAATGAACTACAGAGTTGTAACTAATTTTGAAAAGTTATCATTGATGCAGGAGGAAGTTATGACTGATTTTTATTTCGGGTTTCTTGATAATAAGGACTTACAATTGATTTGAGAGATATATTTTTTTGTTATTATATTATTTATTATCTGTTTCTGGGACTTCTAATCAATCACCAGATTGAAAGAAAGCAGAGCTTTGATTAGTTCTCTCATGGCTGTAACCACGGGAACTGAAACACTTGCAAGCTTGTTTGGAAAATGGACCCAGATTTATTTCTGGCTGTGCATCATCAGTGTTCTTCTGTTACTGTTTAATAGTTCTTTTATTTTGAAAAGTTTTTTTTAAAACAAATTCAATGATTTGTAAAGAAGTATTTGTGTCAAAATGTATCTCAGTGTTGAGGGCAGTAATAGACATAACTGAGCAACAGAAGTGCAGAGTACCCACACTTTATTCAGTCGCAAGTATGCATTCAAGTCCTTTTAAACACACAATTTGCATATTTAAACAACTAACCAAACATGTTATGAATGCATGCTATGTCCATGTAAGCTTAACTAGAACTTAAGGTTCCCTATCAAAACTGGACACATTTCATAATTTGATATGACCTTGTTAAACACCAGTTTAAGTAGTAAGAACACCCAATTAGTGAATGTAAATCTCACCTTGAAGGCACAGGCATATGCCGCATCCACCTCTATCAGTCCGATACCCATGAGCACCTCGCAAACTGCATGGCACATCCGGACATTGTCTGGTCTGGTTGAAGAGTCTGGAGCGTATCGAAGGTGCAACAGGAAAACTCCTGGCTGAGAAAAGAAACAAAAGACACTCGAGTTAATCAAAGAGAAAGGAGAAGGATACGATCTGATCCCCACTGGGTCTAGTGCTTAATTAAGTGTCACAAGTTCATCGACCATGTATTTTTGCAGACAACTAATACCTACAGGACAGGCTGTAAGATAAAAACATAGCAAACTTGGGGGGAGGGGGGTGGGGGTCTCTAGGGGTGCATAGTGTCTATTTGTGACCGGCGACAACGGTTTCAGGCAAAAGTCGCGAATTTTGAAAATTCATTTTTTCAATGAATCACATTGCCCATTTCGTAAGCTTTGCATTGATATAAAACACTTGTATTCTTCGGCACCATAAGTGGGCATAGAAAGAGAAATAAAATACACTTTTTAAGTTGTTAGTCTGACAAAATTGCGAGAAAACAGGCTTTGAAAATTCACCTCTTTCTCAAAGACAATGTCCGAGCGGCGATGCGAGGGGAGAATCACCCATCCGTACGATGGTGCCAATTGATGTTAAGCTCCGCCTCTAGCAACCACATCGCCTTCTGATTGGCTCACTGAGAGAGTCAAATTTCCCGGGCACCTTCCTCGGAGCTCAGCGTATGGAGCCGAAAAACAATGCGTTTCGCTCGGGTTTGTTTACCAGTACGTCTTTCAAGATGGCGAATACGATAATTACACGTATGGTGTACATGTACATGTGTATGGTGCACGCATTACGCAATGGCATCCACACGCCATGTCCGTGTGCATGTAACAGGTGGCGAATCCACACATTTACAAATCGCGTTTTCATTGTGGTTGATTTGTCTTTATCATTGGCGACCCTTTCGAAGGCAGAAAATTGCTAGTGCTGACAAGGGTCACGCTTCCTGTTTGTTTTGCTTTTACAAGACATGCACATATAATAGTGTTGCTTTGCTCGGTGGTGCTAATTGAATTAAAATAAACAAACAAACAAACAAACACGACTCGTAAGTTTGGTGCGAACTTGACGTGTAGTATTTGAATATAATTGGTCACATGTGACCGCTCCTTTCCTCTCATCTACCTTCCATTGAGTCAGTCTGCTGTCATAATTTATACTACATGTACAAGTAGACAAATTTGAGAATATTTACACTGTAGTTTTCTTTTCACACGAGTATGGTATGCTACATGATTTTTGTTTCAATTCCGTTGTCGAACATTGCGGTAGAATAGTTTGGATAAAAAGCCAAACGAAGAGCAAGCACTATACAGAGCGAGCGTATATAAACCACTATACCAAGAACAATGGAGCATGTAATCGTGCACGCGTGGACAAAGCATTCCCCAAACGCTGCAACTGGTGTCTCCGAAAGCCGAATTATGTAAATGTGTGCGACGCACCAGCCAATCGCGTGCGAGACCCTGCGCCTTCGCAACGCTGGGGATATTGGCGCGGCGTTCGAAAGAAGCTCGAAACTGACGAGTGCGATCCAACATAGGGTGCTTAAAATTCCATTTTCGATAGGAAAAACTTAGTCTTATGCAATGAAAGTTAGTGTAGATGTAGAAAACATATCAAAGATTCGATTTCTGCAAAAAACCTAAATCGACAAAAATAATGGTCAAAATCTTTGTACCCCGCCTAGGAGGGAATTTGCTCTTGCGACTTTTGCCTGAAACCGTTGTCGCGGGTCACATTTGTATATTCTCTCACACGAACAATAATATCTTGCTGCCATGTTTGTAGAATATTTGACAATGCATTTTCAAAAAGGAGATCGAAAATGTGAAAAATGGCTCACCCCTGGATCTGGTATGAAAAAAAATTGAAAACTGCACTTACTCAGAGCACCAACCGTAGCTTTATTACTTCTCATTCTTGAGAGTAAAATTTTAAAGATTCTGTTATATTATGGCTTTAGAACAGGGGTTAGGCATTGTGTCTATATACAGTGTATCTGAAAAAACTGAGAATCTATCACCCTAATAATGAATTTGGTGAAAATCCATCAAGGGGTTTTCAAGAAGATCTCTATTTGACATTGAAATGTATAAAATTTACACAGTCAGGATACACACCTGAAGATGCAAGATGCCAGTCCGCAGATGCTGAATGAGAAATCAGAACAGCTCACATGAGGCTTTGGGTTAAGTGAGCTAAAAACTGGCAAAACACTGATGTGAATTCCTGGCTGCAAAATGTGCTCTGCATTATTCTGCTGACCATTCACTACCAAGAATCTATGTAGGATCTTCACTGCATACATTGCCTGAAAAGCTGTCTGTTGTAAGAGCCATAAGCATATAACAAAAACTGCAATTAACACTGTGAGATCGAACAACGTGGTTTGGCCAACTACATGTTTCCACACCTACATGTGTACACATGATGTATATTAGGCCAAAAAAAAAAAAGTGTTTGTTTGCCCTTAATTGTCAAAACCCAAGAGGGTCGGTAGGTCGTTTTTTTTTTGTTTTTTTTTGTTTTTTTTTTTTTTTTAATACAGGGTACCCTTTTCTCCATGTCAATGCACTCAAAACTCCAAGAGATTCATTCAAATTTACGTCTTGCCAGGGCCCGGTACGCGAGGCAGAAACGCTCACTGACAAACACTTATAACGTTCATCTTTGTTAAATTTTGCAAACAGCTCCAAAAAAGTACCTTCCAGTGAGATGCTGGCAACTGAACTCCAAACAGTTTTGGTGCCATGACAGCTGGTAACGGATGCTGCAAAAGTAGCCATCTTGTGAAGGGCTGCACACTAACCCATTTTTTCTGCCGGTCCGACGTGTCTCTGTCGGACCGGTAAATGCCCCGTTTACCATTTTGTACAGGTCCGAACAGAAAATTTACCGGTCAACAACGACAACATAAAAAAACATTAAATGACTTGCAAACTTATTTCCTTGTTTTTTATGGATGTACCCCCCCCCCTCATGTACATTTTACAGATTAATTTTTTTTTAAAACTTGCATTATTTATTGCACAAGAAATTTAAAGACAGGAAAAAATTAGAATGTTTGTGAATTAGTGTAAAATGGTAATGAACAAAATCAGATTGTATCAAATGCGTTTGTGACTTTTTCTAAACATCAGCGCACGAACTTGCTGCGTAACCTGCTCTTGGTGGTCAGTTGGATTGCGATGATTTAATGAATTATTTTAGCTGTGATATTTTCTGATGCACGCGATACAAGGGGTTCTTTATTTTTCTCCCGATAATCTCTTCGTATTTGTGCATGCGTTCTTGAAAGGTACACGACATGCAGGGCCGAATTCGCAACCCTTTTTGCGCCCATTTCCACCTCAAATATAAGCGGGATTGTGACGATTTCATAAATTACTTCGGCTGTAATATTTTACGATGCACGCGCCAAAAGGGGTTGAAAATGCGTCCTTTATTTTTTCCCGATAAACTCTCCGAATTTCGTAAGTGCGTTCTTAAAAGATGTACCACACGGCCGCATTCATGATACTTTTTTGCGCCTATTTCTACCTCAAATGTCAGCGGGATTGTGACGATTTCATAAATACTTCGGATGTAATCTTTTGTGATGCACGCACCAGCTAGAATGGTTGAAAATGCGTTCTTTATTTTTCTCCCCATAATATCTTCGCATTCCGTAAATGCGTTCTTAAAAGATATACGACACGGCCAAAAATAATGATTCTTTTTGCGCCTATTGTTTCCTCAAACTTCAACGGGATTGCGATGATTTTATGAATTATTATTCGGCTGTAATCTTTATGATGCACGGGCCAAAAGGGGTTGAAAATGTGTCCTGTATTTTTCTCCCTATAATCTCTTCGCATTTCGTACATGCGTATACGACACGGCCGAATTTACAATCCTTTTAGCGCCTATTTCTACATCAAATAACCAGCGGGATTGCGATATTTCGTCAATTATTTCGGCTGTAATCTTTTGTGATACATGCACCAGAAGGGTTGAAAATGCGTTCTTTATTTTTCTCCCGATAATCTCTTCGCATTTGTGCATGCGTTTTCAAAACTATACACTGCATGCAGGGCCGAATTCGAGATTCTTTTTGCGCCTATTATTGTTTACTCAAATTTCAACGGGATTGCGAAATTTGCATGAATTACTACTCGGCTGTAATCTATATGATGCAAGCGCCAAAAGGGGATGAAAATGTGTCCTTTCCGCGTTCTTAAAAGGTATGCGACACGGCCGAATTCACGTTCCTTTTTGCGCCTATTTCTACCTCAAATATCAGCCGGTTTGTGGCGATTTCATTAATTACTTCGGATGTAATCTTTTGTAATACACGCACCAGAAGGGTAAAAATGTGTTGTTTTTTTTTATTTTTCTCCCGATAATCTCGTCGCATTTGTGCGTGCGTTTTGATAACCAACACGGCATGCAGGACTGAATACAAGATCCCTTTTGCGCCTATTATTTCCTCAAATTTCAACGGGATTGCGTTGATTTCATGAATTTTTATTCGGCTGTAATCTTTTATGATGCACGTACCAAATGTGTCCTTTATTTTTTTTTTTTCTCCTCTATAATCTCTTCGCATTTCGTACATGAGCTTTTGAAAGGTGTCGACGCGGCCGGCCGAATTTATGATCCTTTTTGGGACGATTTCTACCTCAAATATGTAAGCGGGACTGCGATGATTTAATGATTTTTTTTTTCTTCCTAGTATTATCTCTTCACATTTTGTGCATACGTTCTTAAAAAGTACACGGAAGGGCCGATTTCGTGATCCTTTTTGCGCCCATCTTCATTGTGAGATCATTCTGAACGAATGAAAATATTCATTTGTGAAATGACTGTGTAAAATGATACTGAACGCAATCAGATCCATTTACTGTATCGCTGAATATCGAATATGTTTTTACTTTTCTAAAAATCGACACAAGTAAATTAGTTCTAACATGTCAACTGCCACGCTGCTGCGAAGCCGGGATCGGATCGTGAGTAAAATGACCCAGAAATGCGTGCGCTTCTAATTCTATCAATGCTTCTTGTCTGGCATGACCGCCGATCGCAAGCAAACGAAAAGCAGTTACACTGTACATGCTTTGCATTGCATGGCATGGCAGTGCGTGAGCAGCGCCAATGCGCAAGCTAAATGTCGCCAGTGTGCATCCCTGTACTAAGTGCATAATAATACATGCATTGATTGGATTTCGTGCGTGTGCACGCATGTGAGCCAAAAAGATAGCTACATTGTAGCATGCAATGCATGCTATAAAACGTAGCCTGTGGACCGACGCGGCCCGACCACAATTACGACGGGTCGATCAGATGAAAAAAAAAAAAAAAACAACATTTTTAGACTTTTTTTTTATTCTTTCTCTAGCTTAAAATGGATAATTTTGGGTTTAAAATCATTCACAAATTTGTAGAAGATGAAATTTGTGGAAAAAAAATAAACTTGAAAGAGCAAAAAAAAAAAAAAAAAAAAAAAAAACGCGACCCGAAATTTCCGTGATTTTCGGTCGGTCGCGAAGGGCAAACAAACCATTTTTTTTTTTTGGCCTTATCAACAGATCTAGATGGAAATGCACACGGTAGGCCTGCTGATAAAAACATCATAATTGACAATGTTATTGCCATGTCACGTTCACTGCATCAGTGTGCCCTATCAGATGATATTGCCACCATGACTTTTATGCATGATTAGATAAATGAGATTTCAAAATTGAATCGTCATTACCTCTAATTGGTATCATTTTGTCCTTGATACCTAACAGGAAAGGTAATGTGTGTTCTTCTGTTATCAACTTAATTCTCACAATGTATTCCTTTCATTAAGTACGATGACCTGACATCACATACCGTGGAACATGTACTGCTGTAGTATACAGTGATGTATATGTACACTGAGTTTAAGAAAATACCTTCTTTGTAGTGTACATGCATTGAATAGAAACAGAGGAAATAGTGACATTTTCCAAAGTTAACACTGACTGTTGACCTTTAACCTTGAGCATGTGGACACGAAAGGTGATGGACAAGACAAACACATAACAATTCCTGTAACACGTCATGGCAGAGCAGGAATCTCGCCAGCGTATATCACCCTTGTCGGTGCCGACAAGCGTGCGGTTTGAAGAAACAATTGCCGACAAGGGTAACACCACGCGTGAACTTGCCGACAAGGGTAACACCACGCGTGAACTGCTTGCTTGACGAGCTAAGTTCTGACCAATTTCTCGCCTTTTTCAGTCTTTATTATCTGGCTTGAAAAGAAACTAGATGTTGAAAGGAGCAGCAGTTTACAAGCGCTAAAAGTTATCACGCACCGATCACAACAACTCGGCTCAACCAGGGAGGTGAGTCTCACCTCCCTGGCTCAACATAGCGACGTACTAGCTGCACATACACGTACACACCATGTCACACACTTGCTCACTCACAATGCGCTCTGATTCGGGATCCACACACACAATAGTCATGCACCACCCAGCCGGCCACGCAACGGCCTGCTATGTGTGTACGACGGTATTGTGAGAGGGAGAGAGAGGACGGTAAGAGAGGGTCGGAGGCCGAGGGAGGCTGAGGAAAGCTGACACGTGCTCGCTTGTTGTTACGCTTGTTGTCGGGTTACGCAAAAACAAACGATGTGAAATGCATGCCCCCTCCGTCAAAGGTTGTATTTTTTTTTTTTTTTTGCTGCTTTAGTTTGTTTGTTCGTTTGTCTGCCTGTCTGACTCTCTATTCGCAAAATAAGTCACAATTTGGGAACAGATTAGGATGAAAATTTCAGGAACAGTTGGTTGGTAAAAGGGCGCAAGGAACAGATGATTAAATTTTGATAGCGAGCAGGATTTATAATACCACCGGAATTCACCGCCAGGATCAAGGATTTTTAGACTTTGTTTCGTATATATTTGAAAGGATTCGTATCAATTCTTTAGGAAGCTGGCCATCGGCAATGACGCAAAATTAGATGCGTTCAAAGCATTGCCGCAGAGAGAAAATGAACTCCATCTTTCGTTTAAAAAAGAAAAAAGAACGTGCGATGGAGTAAGCAAATGCAAATTGTTATTTTGGTTTTGGTAGTTTCCGCGGGTTATTTTTATTTATTTTTAATTAAAAAAGCCATGCGTTCCATTTGAGCCTTTTCACTTTCCATGGATTTGTAAACGTCATTCGTGAATATTTCATTTTCCTTCTCCGGGCCGAAATTTATGGTAATTCTGTCATGATGGTCAACGTACGTAATGCTCCACGTGCTTCTGGCTTGGTGGGTTACGGGGCCTTCATGGGCAGAAAATACATGTAAATGGATAATCATTCATCAAGTTCCCAGTTGGTTTACATGCTATTTACACGCTGTTTACGACCACTGAAGCAATGTGGCAGTACACGCGCTGTTTACGACCACTGAAGCAAGGTGGCAGTACACGCGGCATTCCTTTATCTGACACCTGGCTTTCGTGGAAATTTCGTGGAAATTTCCACAAGCCATGATATCAAGTTTCCCCACTGCTTGTGGTCGTGTTTTTTTTTTTTTATTCTTCATTACGAACATAAATTTGTTTAACTTGAAAAGTGTAGATAATTTGCTCCGAGCACGTGTTTCTTTCTTCTTCTTTTTTTTTTTCATTGCAGCGTCGGTAACATTTTGTTTTGTTCATCGTCCGTGCATGGCAGGGGTTCGTGGGAGGAGAACGATAGGAATGACTGGGGAGAAAATAAACTGAAAGAAGGAAGCATCATTTGAGCAAGCCGTCTTTGTTTTTCTCTACACCAGCATCAGTTAAAGGCATAATTTACCATTTGCAGATGAAACAAAAACCCAGTATTAGTGCTTTAAAATAGTTCTAAAATGTGAGTTAGGGATAGAAACAACCACTGTCAAAATTTGAATCCGTATAATCAATGTTAAGTGTTGTTAAATACACAAAATATGAACAATAGTTATAATAAAAATGTTTCCAGACTATACCGTATACAGTTACGGTTTATTGAGAAAAACCCTGATATCTCCTTATATTTTAGGTTTTATTGCAAATATTTCATATGGTAGGATGTTTTATGATACAACAGACCTACACATATGCATCAAATGTGATATCTTGAACATTTTTGAAATCAATGCTCCCAAAGGTAAACTGGATCTTTAATATCACCACCAAGGTTCTTTTTTTTTTTCGTTACTCCGACAGATTAACGATAAAATAATGCTAGATTCTTTATTCTGAAGGTTCGTTAATCCAAAAATGATTAAGAAAAAATGTCCGTTCATTTCACAACGAAATCAGTTTTGTTATTTTGAACGTTCTGCCAGTGAAATTTCGGAATAAAAAGACGGCACAAAACAGCGTGTTTTCGTACTCTAAGGGTCTGTTACTCCGACAGAAATAGTAATGATAAAATAATAAATTGTAGATTCTTTCTTTTGAAGGTTTTCTAACCGAAAATTAAAGAAAGAAAAACGACTGCCCAAAAACAGTTGCAGTTTTGTTACTCCGACAGATTAATGATAAAATAATGCTAGATTCTTTATTCTGAAGGTTCGTTAATCCAAAAATGATTAAGAAAAAATGTCCGTTCATTTCACAACGAAATCAGTTTTGTTATTTTGAACGTTCTGCCAGTGAAATTTCGGAATAAAACGACGGCACAAAACAGCGTGTTTTCGTACTCTAAGGGTCTGTTACTCCGACAGAAATAGTGATGATAAAATAATAAATTGTAGATTCTTTATTCTGAAGGTTTGTTAACCGAAAATTAAAGAAAGAAAAATGTCCGTAAATTTCAAAACGAAATCAGTGTGTCATTTCGAACGTTGCCTTGAAATTTCGGAATAAAACGACTGCCCAAAAACAGTTGCAGTTTTCTTACTCCGGGGGTTCGTTACTCCGACAGATTAATGATAAAATAATGCTTGATTCTTTATTCTGAAGGTTCGTTAATCCAAAAATGATTAAGAAAAAATGTCCGTTCATTTCACAACGAAATCAGTTGTGTTATTTCGAACGTTTCTGCCTGTGAAATTTCGGAATGAAACGACGACCCCAAAACGGTTGCAGTTTCCTTTTACTCTGAAGGTTCGTTACTCCAAAGAATAATGATGATAAAATGCTTTAGATTCTTAGTTCTGAACGATCGTTAGTCGGAAACGATAAAGAAGAAATGTTCGTTTATTTCCAAACGAAATCAGTTATGTTATTTCGAACGTTCTGCCAGTATAATTTCGGAATAAAACGACGGCCCCAAAACGGTTACAGTTTTCGTACTCTGAGGGTTCGTTACTCCGAAAGAATAATGGTAAAATAACACTCCACATTCTTAATTCTGAATGATCGTTAATCGAAAAATGATAAAGGAGAAATATTCGTTTATACCCAAACGAAATCAGTTTTGTTATTTCGAACGTTCTGCCAGTATAATTTCGGAATACAACAACGGCCCCCAAACGATGTTTTCTTACTCTGAAGGTTTGTTATTCCGAAACAATAACGATGATAGATGATAGATGATAGATTCCTTTCTGAAGGTTCGTTGATCGGAAAATAATAAAGAAAAAAATGTTTGTTCATCGTCGAACGAAATCAGTTTTGTTTATTTTGAACATTCATCTATAGTACAGTACCGACCTTTGGTGTTGTTGTTGATTCCGATTACAAACCTTCGAAGTACTCAGTAATGAATCGTTTCATTTTATGATCAAACAAACCTTCGGAATAATGACCATCATTACATGTATGATTTGTATGATGTCTCTTCGATGTCACGGCCAAACTACCGCAGTATACCGGTACCCAGAAAGGAAAGTGCAACGATGTCCCGAAAGTTCTCGATCGCTTCTCGCGCATCTGCATGCAGTAGGCCTACCACGTGGTCGAGCCTGTCAGACGGCGAGAAAGCAAAAACACACGGCGCGTGTTGCACGGCGCGATGCAGAGACGGCTAATCATTGCAACAGTGAAACAGGAAAGGCCTAAAAGAAATCGGAACCTACTTCTCTTTCATTTATTATTTAGGAACTGCCGCCAACAAAAGGTATGGAGTTTCTGCATTGTTTCTGTGAGAATATGCCCCTCACAACGTTCATTACATCTCCGTGAAAATGTCGCATTTAGCGGCATTTTAGCGGCGATTTATACGTGTTGTATTGAGCATTAGCGAAGGCTTCCGCGCTTCGCGTACCCACCCCCAAAACAACGCGTATTACTGCCGACAAGCGTGAAGAAATTCCTGGCGAGAACCCTGCAGAGGCATTCAAAAATCAAGAAATTAAGATTAATGAATATCAATTACCCTGCTAGTTCCTGGGAGAGATTATTAGTACCCCACAGGAAGTAACATTGAATTGAGTCAGAAAATACACCCAAAATGATATGCTTTGAATCTGTATAACTATTACTGCTAGAAGTCAAGGCATTGTGGGTATTAAGATATTTACACTTCAGCTACTGTTGCAGCAGTTTTCCTGTTGTCATCTGAATTATCTTGTACAGCAGATCATGTGCTTATCTCACTTACCTGGCTGCTTGCACTTGCAAACTGGGCATCCTTCCTGGTTAGTGGCATACCCATAGGTGCATTGCTTCATACAGTTCCACGGATTGACTGGAGGACATTCTCCCACTGTTTCACACACGCCAAAAAAATAACACCAACAACAAACTAGATATATCGCTACGGCGACTGATATGCCTCCGCCATAATGCATGGTTCTCCTAATATAGTATAGTACAATGTCTTGACAATGTCTTGACAATGTGTGATGACAGTTTCACACAATTGGCAAAATATTGAAATGACAGGTTTGACACAAATGTGCTGAATGTTCACTTTCCTAGAACTAGGTTCAATTGGATGAATGATTAAAATGTCAGAGAGCAGGTATTTGGGGAACTGATGATTTTTACTTGACTTTTGACCCTTTTATAAGTTTATGCATTGAGTAATTTTTAAGGTATTGAGAAAAAGTATAATTTCAGTATCAAATGGGAAAATAGCATTATCTAAACCTTTCATTTGACCTTTGACCTCACAGTTCCACAGAGAATCACTGTAAGGTAGAACATGCATAAATATGTAAGTTTCATGATACCTTGAGTTACTTTCGAGATATGGAGGAAAAAGTGCAATTTAGCACTTTCACTTGACCTTTTACCTTTTGACCTTTGACCTTTTGGCAATTCCCCAAAAATATATATTGGGTAATACATGCCATACATCAAGTTTAAAAAAAACAACCCTTCAGGCATATTGCATTTTAAAGAAAGTAGTGCTATTTTGAGGAGTTGACCTTGACCTTTGACCCCCTTGACCTTTGACCCATGACCCCCAACTTCCCTAGATAATCACTGCCCGTCGGTACAAGCATATATACTAAGTTCCATGAAGATACCTTGAACCATTTGCGAGATATGGAGAAAAACATGAAATTTCAATTTTTTTTTTCCACAAAATAACCTGTGACCTTTGACCTTTGACCCTGTGACCCTAAAATCCACACAAAGTATTATCCCCCAAGGATATACCCTCATACCAAGTTTGATGTAAAACCACCACACGGTTCTTGAGATATCGACAAAAACAAAACGGGACGTACGGACGTACGGACGTACGGACGGACGGACGACCCGACAACATAATGCCTCCGGCCACTTCGTTGCGGAGGCATAAAAATGCATAGATATGAATAGACATGTGACTATATCTCAGATCATAAACAACAACAAAAAATCCTATGGCATGGCTCGACATTAACTATTTTCTCTTTAGGAACCATGTGAATCACCAAAATCATTACATTTGAAATGTTGGTGGCCCGAAGAAGTGTAGTGATGCTGAGTACAACGAAACACAGAAATCTCTTTTGATTCTTAGTTGCCCGATTGGGCCACCAAGAAATATGATATTTGAAAATTTGGTGGCCCGGCATCAATCTTTACTGGCCCCAGACCATTTGGGTCACGCTAAAGTTGAGCCCTGCCAATGGGTCGATATTTTACAGAAGGCATGGAAATTTGCACTTAACTTTGGGTCAATGAGGCTGATTTAGGGTTTTAAAGACACCATTTGGATGTTCGGTAGAAGATTAACTCAACCCTGTCTGTGATAGACTATGCTAATGGCATTTTCAGTCGGTGGAACTGTAAGGGTTAATTCATACTGATGATAGTGTGATATCGAAGATATAGTGGTAGTTGCCATTCATTACACGCTAGGCTCTCCTCTTTAAAGTAAAGAAATAAACTATGCTTCACAGCATGTCCACGTAAAATTTATTTTCACTACAGTCACATGGAGTATGAGGGACTTTAGAGAATAAGATACATCATGTACATCAAGTTTTAAATCATACATGTACAGGGTGTGTGTGATGGATTCATTTCAACATCAGACATTAAGTAGAATAAAATCTGAGATAAAATTCCAAGTCCACAATCTTGCATAGCAATGCTTCCTGGGCCAAGTAAAAATGTGATGATGGTAAAATTAATGAGGTCAGTAGGGCCAAAAAAATTTTGATCAGAAACATGCAGAAAAAGTAAAAGAAAAAAAAATACTTTCAAAAGTGAGCCATTTATTAGTAAATAAATTGAATTCCAATTTTATTATCATCTGAAAAGGAGAAATTTGCATGACTGCTAACAAGTCCAGGTAGCAAGAAACACATTGCAGGACTATTTTTTTTTTTCAAGTATGGAGCAGAGACAGTGCTGGCCTAGCTGTTGATGGCCCAAAGCAACATTCAGTTCTGGGCAAGTGAAATATGAACAGAGAGAAATCTGCTTGCCCAATTACATGGGCACATACAAAAAAAAAATAAGAAACACACAAAAAAAGTTAGTTTGGATCCCTGGTTAAAGAACAAAAAGGGGGGAGATAAGACAGAAAAATGGATGAAATGAAAGTCACACTCACCATGTCTAGCACAGCTCTGGCAGACTGGGCATCCATACGAGTCTGTTGAGTGGCCATGGACACACCTTGTTGAGCAGGTAAGATCACTCACAGGCTCACACCTCACTATTAGAGACAATCACAAGAATACAGGAGGTCAGCTTACAGTTCTGATTAATCTATCAACTTGGAGAGTTTGGGGGTCAATGAAGGTACTTTTAAGATTTAGGTTTTTGTCAATTTAGCAAGACATCTACTGTAGTTGCTACATGGCATTCACGCATGTATTTCATTCAATTTACATCCCATGAAAAAGGGATGAGAAAAATAAAATTGACACATTTCTTGCATGCTCACACAAACGAGGTGTTCAAACTACTGTATGCATACTCCTTAGTGCTACACACAAAATAGAAATATCTCCCTGTAAATAAGATAATATCTATATATGTCATGCTGCATCACAAAATTAATAGAGCTGCCAAATTGATGCAAGGAATTTTCAAGGTCTAATACAGAGAGGAAATTCTTGATTTTAGATATATATGTGACTCATCAAGATTGGATGATCTTAACCTTTCAACAACAAAAAATAATGGAACATAAATGTGCAGTGATATTATTTTTGAGAGAGTTTACATGTGCCCACCAGTGCATGGAGTTATCATTTGTAGTGTGAAAGGAAAAGGTAAATTATATCGAATCTCTAGGAGCACCACTATGAAGGGATTATCAATTCAAACCAGAAGGTTTGATGTGCTCATTTAGAACATTTTTTCTTAATTATGCCAGAGTTTTAAAGTTATTGCCAACTGTTACTCAAATTTCTTTGCTGTTTTCAAACACACTTGCACATTATTATTAACTGAAAGGGAGAGGGAGAAAACTAAAGAGTCAAGGTAGATATAAAAGGGTCTACAAAACTGTTGAAAACACTACTTACTTAACCCGTTGAGAACGGACTGATTTTGCTACAACACGTATTTCCCATAGATACTTGCCCGAGTAAACATGGAACGCATACTCAACGGGATAAATTCTACATCTATGCTTTCAAACCTTTAACTTTAGACGGCAATTACCATAAATCTCGAATGAAAAACACTCTAATGCCCAGTGGAAAATCAAGGGGGGATTTTTTTGTAGGCTTTGCAATGCACAGTCCATACAGGCATCAGTATTTCTTACAACTGATTTTGTGGGTTAGAAGTACAGTTGAACCTCTATTATTCGGCCTCCCTTTATCCAGATCTCTCTATTATAAGGACGCAATCTCGCCGTGATTTTTTTTTTTTAATATTATAATTACGGGAGGAAAGGGGGATTCCCAACTCCATGAGAACTCCTACACAAACACACATGAATTACATACAGCTGTATATACCTGTACTTGATACATTTCTTAATAATTATTTAGGTAAATCATCCCAAGAATTTATAAAAGAAAATGATTTCATTCTTGCAAACACAAACCTCTATTTTGGGGTCTGTTACTGAGTGTAAAAATGAAAAGGTTGCAGTATACACATTACTACATGTGGTACTACAATGGGCTACATCAGTACATGTGTATGTATATGTACATGTATAAAGCATTGAGTCTCCCATATCCGGCCAAATCCCTTATCTGGATGAGCCCCAGTCCCGACTTGTCCGGATACGAGAGGTTCAACTGTATTCCTTTGTGATTTTCCCGCTTCTTCACTCTGCTCTATAATAGTGGGGTGCCTGGTGAACAGGATTTCAAGTATTCAGACCTCAATGCCTTTATTTCATTGTGAAGCTGAATGAACGGCACGGTTGAATGAAGTTATAATCATATGCAGACACAAAAACCATTCCGCGGGGCTGAGAGAGAAAAAAAAATACTACCAAAGTGAATGCACACACCACTATACAGCTTCAGTCTTCATCCTCTTACATACATTTTGAACATACAAATACATTGTACATGTACACACACACACATAAAAAAAAAAAAAAAATGCTTTCAAAGATAGCTCTATTGAAAAATATGGACTTCATTTGTCAAAGTGGATTGTGAACTTCATTGATCTGTAACTTTTGTGATCCTCGTGGGGCATCATGCGATGCGCAACATGATGATACGAGGATCGCTTTGTGTATGGCATTTCTCCCATGTCCCATGAGCCAGAAACAATATCTACCGTGTGTCAAAAAAAAAAAATTACAACGGGACCCTCCGCAAATGATACCTTTAAGATTAGTAAATCAATCTAACTACAAATTCAGGGTATGAAACGATAACTCAATGCCCACATCTTACAGAAACCTCATCTGATTTGCTTCAGTAGTAACAGAGAAATGAGGAATTTTGTAGAGGATGTCACGAATCTTTTCCCTCCAAGTTCTGTCTATTGTATTCACACACAAGCGCATCGAGGTGCCACATTTGGAAGAATCAGACTCATGACATACTTTACAACAATCCACATTTCTCTATGACCGCTTAACCAAACTGAATGGAGTTTTCTGCAAAATAGAGCAAAGATGTTATATTTTAAGACTCTGAAGTAGCATTTAGACAGTTTAATCACATTGGGTGTTATCAATGCGAAAATCTGATTGTAATTTTTTGGGGGACATACTGTACAATTGTATCATGCATTCACCATGCAAATACACACATGCTACATGGTAGTAATGGCAAATTGTGGTGTCGAGTCAGATCAGCTATTGCACACCACACCAACACAGGTAAAACAACACACAGACAGGGTCTGTCAGGTTGGCTTTATGGCAGCGACACTATCTATGGATGGCATAAATTTTGACTTGCTAGATCACAATTTAGAATGAGATATAAAAAGCTTGTGTAGCTGTTAAGTCGATATGATTAGCTGTCTAGTTGATATGACCATAAGTGACCGTGCATCACAAAACTAACAAAAAGTCGCACCACTTGATTTTATGTGAGGACTCAAAAAAGAGTGATATTGGTCAACCAAGTCAATTTTGAATTTTCTGTATTATCTCAAAGAGCTATTCTTTTTGTACATTACTTGCAAGTTTGGGATCATAAAATGAATGAGAAAGTGGGTTTTCAGCAGTTTTTCTACAACCATTTTAGATTAAGCGATTGAATGGACCCTGTACTTCAGAGCCTCATTTCTCAGTACACACTTTTACAGAGTATGTGCTTTCTTTCCAAGATTTAGATAGGTTTATAGAGGAGTCTGTTATACATCATTTTAACCCTAAAAAGACTGGGGGGGGGGGTTTAGGCCCCCCCTCGACATTTTTCACGATAAATCTGGAATGTAAAAATCTCACGCCGCGACGTTTTGTGACTTTTTTCTTTTAAGTCTTGCGCAACTTTTGAGACCAAATTCGCGACGCCCGGGTATGCGGTTCTGAAGTTACACAATATTTTGTAAGTGCATGTCAGACCAGAAATTGCTCAAAAATGTGATTTCATGTACAAATCCAATGCAAATTCTGTTTCTGACCAAAATTCATAAATGTATCATTATTTTTACTTTTAATGATCATGTTGTTTATGATCGAAATAGTGTCGCCGATGATTTCCATCGAAACAAACAATAAAAAAACAAAAAGTCGAAAACAAAGAAATATATAGGAAATTTCAAAAACAATAAAATACATAAGAAAAAATTTTTGATACCGCCGTTTTTTTTTATGTACATTCGATAAGAATCCTACACAGAGTACCTAAATAAAAAATCAGCAGTTTTGGACCTTTGATTACAGATTTACAGCCATTTTTTTAAATTCATGCATAAACTAGCATACTTGTAACTAATTTCTTAAAAATTTTGAATATTTGTGAAATAATTACCTATTCAGTTTTGTAGATTACCTTAAGGGTGACGCGCGTGCCAATTTTCCTTGCAATCACGCAGTCAACGGCCAAGATCGTGGGGGGGGGGGCAATGAGCCCCCCCCCCCCCAGTCCTACGAGGCATCAAAATAGCCCAGTCTTTTAGGGTTAAAGCTTAGAGTCTGCTCTTTCAGAATCTGCCCTTACCTAAAAATTCATGTCTGGCGACTTTTTTGTTTGTTTTGTGGTGCAGGGCAGTATGAAATGCATATATATTGTACAAGCATTCCTTCCTTTGTCAACATGGCTAAGAGATTGCGTGTGTCACGCCATTATCTATAAAATATAAATGGAATGATGGGGGGGGGGGAACAAAAAGCTGGATAATAAAAGCACCCTCAACGGTGCCTCACTAATGGAAAAAGGATAACTCACATATGGATGAATACGCATGTTATCATATCTAATTCAGTGAACATCGTAAAATCTCTTACAAAGAGTTCAAATACGACCATGGCCAGATTTGCCAACAGATGGCAACAATCAGAGAAATTGACGGGCAATATAGCATGTGAGATATAGACAATAAAGAGAATCTTTTTACTAATATGCCCCATTTGAATATAGGTGAAGCCAGTAAAAAATCATGCGATGAGAAATTACAATGGGTGAATGTATTTCGATATTAAATAAAATGCCTTTATTTAGAATATTTAGATATTTGGAATTATTTGAAAGGAAAGAATGTTATTGTTAAAGAAACGCACAATGAAAATCAAATAATTTTTAATAATATTTTTATTCCAGGTAGGAATTTTTCTTTTAACGAAAAATTATTTAAGGCTAATGTTTTTCAAGTTAAACATGTTATTGATGCTGGTGGAAAAATTAGATCAGGGGTGCATTTTATAAGAAAGGGTTTAAATGTAGACGATTTAATCTCTCTTTATGAATTGTACAATAAATTTCCAGCAGAGTGGAAGGTGGCGAGATTAGGTAATGTGAGGGATTATATTTTGAATGATAACCCTGTTGATGTTTTTGAAATTAGTCTTAATATTAACAAAAAAGTGTACCCCTTAGTGTCAGTATCTTCAAAAATGATTTACAATATTTTTATTGGCACAATTGAAGATTCTTTCCTTTCTAAACACCCAGAAGTATTAGCTTTAAACATGGATAGATCGGCAACTGCAGTTTGTTTCTCTATTCCTAGAATTTCAACATTAGACTGGAAGCTGAGAGAATTCCAGTATAAGCTTCTGCATAATGTTATTTTTTGTAATGATAAACTTCATCAGTTTGGAATAATACATTCAAATCTGTGCTCCTTTTGTAGGGAAGAAGTCAAAACATATTATCATATATTTTATGACTGTCCTCTAGTTTATCGAATATGGAACAAGGTAGGAAATAAACTAAAATTTCCTCAGTTTATTAATATAAATTGGCTGGATGTTTTACTTGAATTCAGGGAAAATATCAAACTTAATGCCTTGCTGAATCATGTATTAATTTTGATTAAGCATATGATTTATACTAATCGTAAAATTGGAAGAGCTCCAACCTGTGAAGAAATGTGTAGGGCAATTGCCACCTCAAAACAGTTTGAATACGAAAAAGCAACATTAAAGGATAAATTGACATTACACTACACGAAATGGGTAACTATACTTCATGAAATACCGGGTTTAACTATTGCATCTTGTTAAGATATATCAGCGAATCTATCTAGAATGATTCGAATCTCCTGTGTTTTGAGCTTTGCCCGCTCCACTTGTTTATTTTCTCTGATCCTCATATCATTAAAACTTAATCAAATATTATTTGGTTATGAATCTCCACTTGAATAAGACCCTGCGAGATATTAGTCATGATGTTCATAACTGGTGAATAGGATACATCTTAAAGATTTTGAAAGTCCATCACCTCTCACGTTGTTTTGTATTTGTTTTAGATAAAATCTTTATTCAGACTGGTGACTCCTTTCCTCGAGTAGGAAGGCTGAGTGTCTTAGAATTATGTATATTCCATTTTTGTATGAGGTGTATATTGTACATTCATAAATCATGTCAAATGTGTACAATATATGTATGTTTTATCTATACTACTTTGCACACAACCTTTTGTTTTCCGTTAAACATTGTATTATAGTTATATTTTGTGTCATTACAATGTAACAATTTCATTTGATTTGTCTGAATAAAGGCTATGAAAAGCGTCAAAAAAACAAAACATAAACATTGATGATCACAAATGTTTACAAATAGCTTACAAGATGTACCTCGTTGACACATTTTTTTTTCCCCACTTCCCATCTTGGTTTGAGGTTTTGTTTCACAAAAAACCAAAGAAGATTACTAAAGTGTGAACATGAATGTAAGGCGGAAAATGGCAAACTAGCATTTGTTCATCAACTTAATTTAATGTAGAGGATCAAGTTACCTAATAAATCCCCAAAAGAATGACTCACTGACAATGGTAAACCTTATTACTTGTAATGGCCCTACATTGCTTAAAGGTAGGGAATCCCATTTGCATGCCTTAAATGAAGAGTTGTATAAACACAGTGGTATGTTGAAGAGAATATCATTTTAGAAACTCCCATAAAGTATTGAAAGTGGAAGGTAACATGTAGTACATTTTTATTGACCGTTAGATTTTGAATTGAATTCTTTTCGGGGCTCACCGTAAATTCCAGTACATTACTAGGCTACCTTTGCAGACCCATGCACTGCATGTGTGTCCATCATGTATATTTTGTGAATAATATTAATCAAAACTTACAAACATTTCTATATACATTCTTGCCACACACAGTATATGTTATTACATCAGCTCTTATACTTTTAGATTTGTGTTTATTGATAAAAAAATACAGAAGACTGCAACAAAAAGGCTTAAGTGTGGCTGACACACAGAACTACTGAGTAGTTGAGTTTTGTGCATTATTCAAAATGTAGATAACTGTTGACTTCCAAATTTTTCAGCAGTGGCCTAAACAAGTCCCCTGAGGTTCATATTTAATGTTTTGCTGCATTTTGGGAGTTCTGTAAAAGGTATCCCCTACCTTTAAGCTGCTTTCATTTGGTTGCTCTACACAGAAAAAAAAAAATGCTTTCTTAAGGGAAGCTTTTCTCTGTAACTGGAATCAGAGCATCTTACTCTCTCGTCTGCAGACGCAAATCTCGCAGTCGTTCCGACCGGTGACAAGCCCAAATGGACACGTGTGGGCAAGGGGACACAGCAGCGGGTCAATTGTTGGACAATTCTCTGTAAACAAGGATCAAGTCAACAAAATATTGACGATCACAAGTGTAAAAGGACATATAGGAGTTAAGGAATATCACTGCAGCAAGAGCTGTTTAAAATCAAGGAGTAGAAATGATATTATTTTACAGGGCTACCATCATTTATACCTGAAAATCAGAGATTCTTAAGAGTAACTAAGGAATATTTTTTTGTATCATATGCTTATTGAAAGACAAAAAAGTGCCTATATTGTGAGAGTTATTATATTTCATATAACGCCTGAAGAGATCCTTGTCATTTGATTGATTGCTTGACATTGATCATTCGGCCCATTTCACTATGACGTCATCATCCGTGCAATTGTGGCTCCATTAACCGTTAAATTTTGGATCCATATGGCAGGGCTCGACACTAACGGTGGCCCGGTGGCCCAGGGCCACCAAAAAAGAAAGTCGGGCCACCAAATTTCAAAAAAGGGCAAATTTGGTGGCCCGCCTCGGGCCACCAAAATTTTTTGAAAAGTATGTCAATAAATTCGTAACTTTTTGCGCCGGAAATTAGCAGTTAAATCTGTTCAAAGGATGGATGAAAAGGACTGCCAAAGCCTGAAAGTTAGTGTTGCAAGTTTGTTGAAGTTTATTTATGAGTAGATGTCCAACTTCTAATTCTTACTATCATAAATCTTAAATATTTGACTCATTAAAAAAAAGGACTTTTAATGTTTTTCATTGGGTTTTTTTTTTCGGGACACCAAATTTTTCTCTCGGGCCACCAAAAATGTGAAATTTAGGATTTTGGTGGCCCCGTCGGGCCACCAAACAAAAAAGTTAGTGTCGAGCCATGCATTTGGTTTGGTCCATTGCACTCTTGCTGAGAGCCTGGCACAATACGCGTGTTCAACGCTTGCATTTGCAGTTTGTGTATGGGACAGCGCGCTAGCGTAAAGCGCTCAGTAAGCACTCTCTCCATCTCAGATTCTCTCTTGTTTCTAAAATAGTTAATAAAACATCAGATGGCAAGGATCTATTTTGGCGTTATATAAAACAAATAATAAATGTTTTTCATTTGTACAATGGAAAGACTATTTCATTCGGTGAAAGATAAAATGTTTGATCCATTCAACGAGGCGCAGCCGAGTTGAATGGATCATTTCATCTTTCACCTCATGAAATATTCTGTCCATTGCACTCATAAACATTCATTATTTGTATACTATTGCTGGGATGTGAAGAGAAATTTTACGTTTAATTCGAGGAGTCTCCTGCAGAATAAAAGAGACTTAACTGGCAGCTCTGCTTCATCAAGATCAAAAAGTCGGTACCGTCAGATCTATCAATGCTATCTATCAAGATCAAAAAGTCGGTACCGTCAGATCTATCAATGCTGCCTAAGTCTGTGAACATAGTTAACACATCAATCAAAAATTTGACAATCCAATTCTTCAAATTAAAAAAAAATAGAACTAGAAATGTTGCTTCGGCGACTGGTATGCCTCCGCCATAATGCATGATTTTCCCGATAGGTCTAGATAGTACATGTGGACACTGTGTGATTACATTTTCAAAAAATTGGCAAAATATTGAAATGACAAGTTTGTCACAAATGTGTTGAATGTTCACCTTCCTTGACATAGATTTAATTGGATGAATTGGAGAGCATGTATCTAGGGATTTAAGGACTTTAACTTGACTTTGACCCATTCATACATTTAGGCATTGAGTGATTTTCAAGGTACAGGTGTGGAGAAAAAGTGCAATTTCTGAATTGAATAGTAAATTGTTACCATTTTCATCTGGCCCTTGACCCTAAAATTCATAAGATAATTACTTTCAGGTAGAACATGCATAATATGTACTAAGTTTCAAGGTAACTTGAGCCACTTCTGAGATATGGAGGAAAAAGTTAGTTCAGCACTTTCACTTGATCTTTGACCTTTTGACCTTTGAGGCAAAAAGAGAAAAAAAAAACTTTCCAGTGCCCTGTTGCATAAAACCCTTACCGCTGGACTTACCGCTCCTTTCTAGCGGTAAGTCTTCAAATTAGCGGTAAAGCTCATAATCCTTGATGCTGATTGGCTGTGACGCCTAATTTTGACGGTAGTTACCATTGAAATTCAACGGTTAGTTTTATGCAACGGGCCACAGAGAATTTCTATTAGGTTACACACGCATACACCAAGTGTAAAAAAAAAACCCTGCTGGCATTGCATAAACATGAGGGTAATAGTAAAATTTTGAAGTCTTGCACTTGACCTTTGACCCCGGACCTTTGACCCCATGAACCCTACATTCTCTAGATAATCACTTCCAGTCAGTACATGTATATACTATGAAGATACCTTGAACAATTTTCCAAGGTACGGAGAAAAAAAAGAAGTTTTAATATTTCTACTTGACCTTTTGACCTTTGACCTATGACCTCATGACCCAAACTTTCACCAGAGAATCTTAATTGGGTAATACATGTATACACTAAGTTTCAAGAAAATCTCTTCAGGCATTCAATAGATATGGTGGAAATAGTGAAATTTTATGTATTTGACCCTGACCTTTGACCTTTGACCTCATGACCCAAACTCTCACCAGAGAATCTTAATTGGGTAAAACATGTATACACTAAGTTTCAAGAAAAAATCTTCAGGCATTCAATAGATATGGTGGAAATAGTGAAATTTTATGTATTTGACCTTGACCTTTTGACCTTTGACCTTGAGCATGTGCACCCAAAAGTTGATAGGCACAACTTCACCCCCTAATACACATACATGCCAAGTTTCATTAGGATACCTCAACAGGTTTCGATAGTTACCTTGTCCACAAAATTCATTACGGACGGACGGAAGGACGGACGGAAGGACAGACGGACGGAAGGACGGACGGAAGGACGGACGGACGGACGGACGGACGGACGGACGGACAACCCGAAAACATAATGCCTCCGGCACCACTTCGTGGCGGAGGCATAAAAACTTCTTCTTCACAAAGATGTTATGTTTCAGTAGAAGTTTGATTCTTTCACCATTTCAAAGTGGGAATGGATTGGTATAAACAATGAGGAGGAAAGGAAATGTACAAACGACACCAAAAAGAGAAATTGATCAGTGTAAACACAGAAAAAGATATGAACAGCATACAAGCAAGACACAAATGGGAATGGCATCGAGTTAACATACAGCAAGAAAGAAAATAAAAAGTGAGAACTGACAAAAAAATGCATCAGTGTTGACAGACAAAATGGAAGGAAATGCAGCCGAGAACCATAAGGTAACGGAACAGTGTTGATGTAGAGCAGTAAGAGCAGGAGAGGAAATTTGAGTGAATGCTAAATGGGAGTGAACTGGTATTACCAGTGAGAAGGAAAGATATTCAAGTGCCTGCTACAAGAAAATAAATCGGTGTAAAAAGAGAGTGGGAAGGGATATGCAACTCCGTGTAAGTGAAACCTCATTGAGGGAAAATGGATTATTGTTCAGGAAGGGAGAAGCACCAGATGAATGAAATTTGATGTCTCACCTGGTGGAGTCTTGCACCTGCACACGGGGCACCCTGTGAGGTCTGTGGCCAGACCGTTGGGACAGACCAGCTGGCACATCTGGTTGTCCACTAGGGGACAGAGACTTGTGGGGACCAGAGCCGCCGCGCTGTAGGGACCGTGAGGAAAGCCGATCTCCCGCCAGTAGACTTGGTAAACGGGGTGGCTGATGGATACGAAGGCACCGATAGAGACTGAGAAAGAACGATAAAAGAGGGGCAAGAATGAAGAAACACAATGTTATTTCCTTGACCAAAGTTGCTGAGGTCATACATGTAGTTAGAATTTCTCTATGACTGATGCTAGTGGACAACTTTGCAGGTCAAATTAAACATGAAAATATGACCAACGTCCCTGATATACTAAAGAAGTCTCTCAATAAATATCAGCTTCTACAAACAGGTACTCAAGTTTGCCTTCACTTGTTTACTTTCATTTTTTGGGGGGGGGGCAGTGGTTGTGACCATAACACTCAGACCAATGCATATCATAATCTCATGAATTTGAAAATAAGGAAAAATGTAATCATAAAATCATCCTACTGAATATCTGGGATACAGCAGATCGAGACATTTAACCCGTTGAGGACGGGCTGATTTTGCTACAACACGTATTTCCCATAGACACTTGCCCGACTATTCTCGGGACTTGTCCTCAACGGGTCAATCATGGGGAGAGCATGCAGAAGGAAGGCAACTCACATGGCATTCTGCAAGCACAGATCTCACAGCTGTTGGAGTCTGTTGCATAACCGTGGGAACACAGGCGACTGCACTTTTGTAGAACCCTGGAGTTGCACAGAGGATCCCCAGCTGTAGGACGAACCATTAAAGAAAGAAAGAAGAAGAAATATATATCAAATACACATACCCCTCTTATGTTGAATATATTTACATGCACATGTGCATCATCAAGTTTTAAAACATTCCTATATGAGTTCTTTTAAATATTTGTCTATGTCTTTTCTGGTCATAATTCTCATTCACAGCATTGCAGGTTCATTGGGAGTTGTGTCACAGTGAACGCTAACGATTATCCATCAACTTTATTACAATACTGGCATGATGGGCAAGTTATACAGTGACAAACTTGGCTCAAATCTGTTAAAGCCAACTTTGGAATGGTGGCCCGGCCATCTGCCATGGAAGCCTTGGAAAAAAAAAATAATAATAATAATCAAAAGAATCCTTGCCTTCTTAAGAAATGTTTCCTTAAATATTTCTTTATATTCTCTAGTAGAAAAATTTGAGAGCACATTGTATAAAATATCAAATGCGAGCTGGAGTGTTGTTGCGCAGTGATCATCAGATGCAACTGCCTGACTTACCCCGGCGTATGCAGCGACAAGCACTGATATCTGGACAACCAAATTCATCTGATGCAAAGCCTTGAGGACAGGAGTCCTTGCACTTGATAGGAATGACTGCTGGACAAGGGGCTGAGGTGACGGTGGAAATTTGAGAGGGGAAAAAAAAAGTGCACCAGTTGTCATGATAACAGAATTAGGTAATTTTCATTAATCTAATAATTTTCAACATCTTTTTGCTGACTTTCATTTGTAGGTTGTATGATGTAAAATTTCACACGTACATCCAATGATAGTAAAAAATTGACTAAATATTTTTATAAAGCTGTCATTTATTTGGAACAGAAATTTCCCATAAGAAAAAGAAAAGTCTGCCGCAGATCTCCGGCAGACTTGACGCAGGTCTGTGGCATACTTTTTAGTCTGCGGCAAGAGTAAGCGGGAGTATGCGGCAGAACCAAGCTTTGCTGCAGACCGGCCGCATACTAACTGTGTGCGGGAAGGCTGCCACAGAGAGGAACTTGCGGCAGACTTCTCGCATACTGCATACCTGCATGTGTAGAAATCTTGCCGCAGATCTGCCACAACCTCTTCCAGAAATTGTACTTATGAATATTCATCATTAACAGCCTGCTGCAGATCTGCTGCAGATCCGCCACAGATAGTTTAGTAACCGTGCCATAAAACATAACAATTTTTTGTGGGTATATAAATCATGTGATGCATTGCAATTGTATGTAGAACTATAATACAGTAGCTGAGTCTAAGCATTAGACTGCTGCATACCATGCTGCTTACTTGCAGCAGCCCTGATAATTCGTGCATTATACTGAATTGCCGATGTAGGTTAAACAAGGAAAAGTAGAAATTACGCGGTGCGTAAAATACGTCCCCGCCGGAAGTAGCATTTAGTATCAAAATGTACTATATAGGTCAAAAGATCAAGGTCAAAGGTCAGAGAAGTCAAAGGTCAACATTCTGTGTAGAAGTTTTGTAGCCCTCACCTAGTGCCATCACATAAAGCAAACGGAATCGAAATCCGGTTAGAAATGGCGAAGGAGTAGCATTTTGTAGCCAATGTACAATATAGGTCAAAAAATCAAGGTCAAAGGTCAAAGAAGTCAAAGGTCAAAATTCTGTGTTGAAGTGTTGAAGCCCTCACCTAGTGCCATCACATAAAGCAAACGGAATCGAAATCGGGTTAGAAATGGCGAAGGAGTAGCATTTTGTAGCAAAATGTACAATATAGGTCAAAAAATCAAGGTCAAAGGTCAAAGAAGTCAAAGGTCAAAATTCTGTGTAGAAGTTTTGAAGCCCTCACCTAGTGCCATCACATAAAGCAAACGGAATCGAAATCGGGTTAGAAATGGCGAAGGAGTAGCATTTTGTAGCAAAATGTACAATATAGGTCAAAAAATCAAGGTCAAAGGTCAAAGAAGTCAAAGGTCAAAATTCTATGTAGAAGTTTTGAAGCCCTCACCTAGTGCCATCACATAAAGCAAACGGAATCGAAATCGGGTTAGAAATGGCGAAGGAGTAGCATTTTGTAGCAAAATGTACAATATAGGTCAAAAAATCAAGGTCAAAGGTCAAAGAAGTCAAAGGTCAAAATTCTGTGTAGAAGTTTTGAAGCCCTCACCTAGTGCCATCACATAAAGCAAACGGAATCGAAATCGGGTTAGAAATGGCGAAGGAGTAGCATTTTGTAGCAAAATGTACAATATAGGTCAAAGGTCAAGGTCAAAGGTCACGACTGAAATTCTGTGTAGAAGTTTCAAAGCTCCCATGTAGTGCTATCATATAAAGCAAACAGAATCAAAATTGGCTCATAAATGACAGAGAAGTAGCAAATTGAAGATTTTGATCACACACGGACGCACACACGGACGGACACACGGACGGACGGACGGACGGACGGACGGACACACGGACGGACGGACGGACACACACACGTACGGAGCCCGTTTCATAGTCCCCTGCTCGAACTCGTTCGGCGGGGACAATTAGGTCATTTACTAGATCTATACATATTTAATAGGCGTCTGCTGCAGACTTGCCTCTGACTTGCCCCAGCCTTAATGCCGCTTACTCATACTGCATACCGATACCTGTAGAAATCTTTCCGCAGATCTACCACAAGCTCTTCCTGAAATCATACTTATATGAATATTCATCATTAACAGTCTGCGGCAGCAGCTAATTTGCATGTGAAAATGATACCTATCTCCGGCAGATCTGCGGCAAGGCATCCGCAGCAGTATGCGGCAGGCTGATTTCTTTCCTATGGGTTAATATCTACTGAAGATCATCACATAAGACAGAAAAAAGGCTAGCAAGTTCAGTGCTATAATTTTGTTTGAGGGGAGTGTGTGTGTGTGTGTCTGTGTTATGTGTGTGTGAGTGTGCGTGTGTTTGTGTGTATGTTAACAAGATGTACATTCATATCCTGAACAATCTCATTCGAGCATGTATGTAAGATTACTGCAAGGACTGTTGAATTTAGAATACACATATGGTACACCTTGGTCTCATCATACAGCACATAACCACATCGGTTTCATCCAGAGTACATAATAGATAGTACATGTAACTGACAATATTTGAAATGCACTGTGGCCCATAGCTTACATGAACTATGTTAAAAGTCCACAGAGCTGTTTTATTTGAACAAGGAAATTGGGACATCTTCATGAAAAAGTCAGATATTTGTGGTGTGATATAGTGGTTGCACCTCTGACCCAACAGATCCTAGGTATGACACCAGTAAAATTTTAGTGAGGTTGCACAGCAGCGACATCAAGACACAATCCTGGTTATCATCAAATTTTTCTCAATCGAGAATGAAGAATTGAGCATTTTGGTTTACCTCATTAGACCTTAACACTGTGATTTTTTAAGAATGGATATTCTGTGAACTGCATCTCTGGTAAGACTTACTTGGACTTCTACATTTGCAGATGGGGCAGCCATCTTGGTTTGATGCCAGACCATATGGGCAAATGTTGGCTAGTGGACAGCTGTTAGAGTCAATCTCAACAGAACAGGCTGTGAAAACAAACAACCAAACAAATTCACCACTGTCACATTTTCAATTCATTACAACACCCTACACATCAAGAAATTATCCTGCATGTTATGACACACAATAGGTACCTCTATATGCTGGCCTGCTGAAATGTAAAATGTTGCAGTCCTACCGCCATGGCATAACAAAATCTCCACAGCAAGAGTGCACTTCAAAACGGATGATCCACTGTTTCAACTGAGTCATAGTCAAGCTTATTTTTGACCAAATTTGTTTCTTTGTTTGTTTTGGGGAAATATGAACCAAAAGATTACTACTCACACTACATATATCAACACAAAGTGGCATCAGTCACAGTCACTGGAAATAGCTTGCATTCAAATGAAAAACATTCTCAATAAGAAAATGAAAATCATCAATCTAAGCAAAGATCCTTGAGTCGCACAGAGGACACGAAGGAATATCTGAGCATAATATCGTATGGTGCACTGGTGACAAACACTCTTTGATATGTCTCTGTACCTGCAGAAATGCAGCGGCACACTGTGCATCCCTGCTCGTCGGTGGCAAAACCCCCTTCACACGACAAGTTGCAGGCGCCGAGAGCGGGGCACATCACTGCAGGGATCCACTGGGGTAGGACCGGGTTGGGGGCCTCACCGATCCCCATGGATCTTTCCAGATCCACCATGATGATGGTGGCTGCATGAGTGGAGATGCAGAAAATTAAGGTCCTAGTTGTAGTTTCAAGACCAGTACGTATTTGTACCAGGAATCAAACAAGAATCATTCTCTAACATCCTAACCTCTTAATTTGTTCCAAACTGAATTCTGAAATCTCCATACAGTTAATACACAGACCACCAGGTTCCCGTATGGAATGGGTAAAATGGAAAAAAAAAAGTATACAAAAGAATTGCAGGCATGTAGACTACGAGTAAATATGCTGTGAAGAATTTACTTCCATAAATTTACTTTCATAAATTCTATGACATTCCACTGAATGATATTGATGAGAACATTGCCAAAATCAGTGCTCTAGCTTTCTTAGTGAGCAAATTGAATGCAGGTGATTTAAAGTTACAATGTATATCTTACAGCAGCTTACTGGTGGCCATTACTATTTGAGAATCATTGAAGACCAGTGAGAATTATGGAAGAGGATATCTATTATGTAATCAGGCATTGTTCGTGTTTGAAGCGATTTTCTTAACAGATACAAAGAAAAAGAGAAAATAAGAAGTCAAGACTCCCACACACCAATTCACCACAAGGAAATGACTGATGGTGATAATGGTGAAAACGGTGATGATGATGACCGTGACAATAACGAGCGACAATGATAACAACGTAGACACTGACAATGGTATTTGTATTTCTACGCACCAAGAACTGCTGTAATAAAGTTACAGTAAATGTCAGCAGAAGGGATAACATAGTGCTGATGATTAAAATCAAACAGTATGGCAGATGGTGTTGATAATCATGATTTAACTATGTTGATGATGAAACATAATGATAATGGAGGTGGTGGAAACAGTAAATTTGATTGTGGTGTGATGTCTTTGTCTCAGCATAAATAATGTTACTAGGCGACAGTTGAGTCAGTGGTAATATGAATGATTGTGAAGGTGATGATGATAATGGAGGCAGTAATGATGATGATAATGAAGATGATGCAAATCACCTAGAAATGATGGCAACAATGATTACACTCAAATTAAGAAGGAGAGGGGTGAGGTTGAAACATTAGGAAAAGAACAAGAATATGTCAAGAATGTGTCAAAAGGGCAAGATAGTGATTTCACGTGGCAAACCTGGAACTTTGCACCGGCATACCAGACATCCGTTCCGGTCAGTGGCCAGACCAAATGGACAGGTGATCGGACAGTTGGCTCCAGAAAGCTCCTCTGGGCACTCATCCAGTGCTGATATGAACACACAACACTTGCATCACTTTAATACACCTAGTATGTATACCAGCTACTTTTTGCACTTGCCTCAAGACAAAGAAGAAGAGATAATTTACCACACTGAATGTAACCTTGCAATGCCAGATGTTTGCTAAAGGACTAGCATTTTACATGCATTATTTTTTCCAGCAGGTCTCTCAATTCTTTATGGAAATACATCTCATTTAACCAACAATAAGATTTGAAATGAACTTTGGTGTGCACTTATTGCATTACTATGTCACCGCAAAAGCAAGCCCTGTATTTTCTTTTGATATTCTGTTGATTACAAAACTATGAAAAACTAAACAGAACACAAACAAATGTAACAATGTCTTTACCGTACAATGAAATGAAGTGACTCATATGTACATAACTTACAGTGTGAAGATTACTGTTATCAATCTAAATATGTGACTTTAATAGAGCACATACACACACACAAAAAAAAAAAAAATGTATGAAAGTCCATATCCAACTTGCAGGTGGTTTTGTGAAACAAAAAAAGGGGGAAATTAGCACAGTCAAAAATCACTGACATTGAATGACACTTTTCACATGCTGGTCACTTACAGTATTTTATGACACATCTCTATAAGTTTACTTCTTGCAACACATTCCAAGTCCTAACTGCTGCCTAAATATCATCATATGGTGGTATCATAAAATCAATGCACTCAGATATAACTAACATTTTGATCACCTACTGTAGATACTTACACGTATTCCTGCATCTGCAAATCTCACACCCATTGGGATCGGTTGCCCTTCCCGCCTCACATTCCAAAGAGCAACTATCGTCCGGTGAAGGGCAAAAAACTGGGAACAGAGGCAGAAATACTTCATCATGTTATTAGCAACCATTCACAACAGGGTCACCAAAGTTGAATTGCTGGCCAGGGGCTTTAACCCCTTTACACTGTACTCAGTTTGCCAATGGCCATGTACGATGGACTGCTTTCTTTGCCAATGGGCACGGATGTCTGGAAACCCCAAATTGTAATAATAAGTAGAGATTACCCAATCTCCTTAACCAGTTGATAGCAGACAGATTTTGCAATAACATGCATTTCCAATAGACACCTGTCCAAGTATTCTCGGGACTCGTCTTCAACAGGTTAATCCTTAATCCCTGCTGCATCATCACAGCCTTCCTGTAGGGCTGAGGAACACTGAATACACTAATGCATATACCACTAGGTCAAATTTGGAGAAATCACTAAATGCTTATAAAAAAGTTTAGCAAGGAAAGAAGACCTTCTTTGGGATGATTTTTGGACATTTACATTTGAACAACTATAAATTACCTATACTGGGTATGGAGTTTCAGAAGTTATAGCGATTGGGATGAGGGAAAAGAATGTTTCCAAAATCTATACCAAATCACTGACAAGGATGATGATATGGCTGCTTCACCATACCCTTATGACCTCATAAAACAAGAAATGAGATGGGCATGATTACAGATCACACAGAGAAAGGTTCAAGCCATATTACCTGGCTGCTTGCAAGCACAAATCTGACAGCCGTCTTCGTTCGTGGCCAGCCCATACGGGCAAGTGTGGCGTTGATTACAAGATGGAGACAGAGGTGGGCAGAGGGCGGTGTCTGTCAGAGAGGTTTGGAGTTGAGAGTTAGATCAGAGGTGTGTGTGTATGTGAGAGAGACCTACAGACAGCACATGAACAACACTGGGAGAACTTTTTTTTTACTGATGCACAGATGACAGTAGCAGGTGGCATCTATCACAGCCATCAACCTTATGGTATTGAGCCCTAATGGCAGCAATATTGATTGAGAACATGCATCTCCAACTGTTCTAAATAACAACTGAATGTCTAATATGAAGAATATATAAGAATAAGGCAAGAATATGCACATCCCCTTCTATTCTGCATAAGTTATCCACTTTAAAAAACTCCCCATATGCAACCTCAATCTATGCGAGATGTGTGTGGCCTAACAGCAAGCAATATGGCAATATTGGATTATGGAAATATGCAATGCAAGCACAGTCAGTGGCAAAACATCCTGTGTGTTCATTGGAATATGCTGTGCACTACCATTTAAGTGCCAACTTGTGATTGGCTCAACCATGACAAAAATATTTGAACACATTTATTGTAAAGTTATGACATAAGCCATAAGCTCATTATCACATACACAGATCGAACCAAAACAAATACTGTACTCAAGCTTACCACTCTGTTATTGGTAACAATAGACGCATTTAAGTCCTAAAATAAATGCTGCTAACTTTTATCCTCTCCCCCTCTCTTCTCCCTCCCCCTCTCTCACTGCTCTCTTGTTTTTCCAGACTTCAATATGTGTCACTGTTTTGTTTCTTGTGGTTTTATTGGGGTTTTTTTCCCCTGCATAAAAAAAATGACAAACAAATCACCAAAGTTTACTTATTTTTCTGTACATTTCCTAATACATGTCCATTCACTGTAATGCTCACAAGATGTACAAATGAATGAAAGATTTTGACAGTGAGTCACAATTATTTCAGCACCTTTGTACTTTTCTAATTTCTTCTCTTAACATATTAAATACAATATTACCAGTAATACCAAATAGCATATTCCCTTTCTCACTCTTATGTATTTGTAGGTCAGAGTTAGCCGCCTTGTGTGTGCAATGTTTGGTTCCACATAAGATCACCTGATTTAAAGGAACTGAACTAGAATGACATCAGAAAGGAGATCAATTATTACTTTTATTTTTATCACTATACAGAGTAAAAATGATGACGGATTATGAAAAGCATAAGTATGCATGAGGATTCGTTCAGCACATAAGGTATGAGATAAAAAAAAAAAAACACACACACACATGCACACACGCACACAAAAAGAGCCTGTGTGGTCACTGACCTTTCATAGCACACTTGCAAACAGGACATCCCATGGCATTTGTGGCAAAGTCATTATCTGGACACTGGACATTGCAGTGGAAGATGGGGCAGTACGTGGCATCAAAGGCGGGCTGGAGAAATGGGTACGGAGCTTGGAATGTGGGTAAGGCTGATTCATATGTGTCCTCTTGCGGCGGTACAAATGGAAGAACTAAATGCAGGAATACGATGAAAAAAAAAAAAAAAAGAGAGGTAAGAGAATCATTATCACTCCCAAGATAAGGCAAAGTTATCAAAAAGAGAGGGAAATAGAAACAATCATTGTAAAAATGCTGATCAGTATAATCAATGTTAAGTATTGTTAGATATACAAAATGTGAACAATAGTTACAATAAGATTGTTTCCAGACTAAACCTTCTACAGTTACGGTTTATTGAGAAAAGTAGTGATATCTCCTTAATATATTTTAGGCTTTATTGCAAAATTTGTATATGGTAGGATGTTTTGTGATACAACTGACCTAAACATATGCATCAAATGTGATAACTAGAACACTTTTGAAATCACTGCTCCCAAAGGTAAAAATATCTTTAAACCAGACACTGCACTTGCTGCCACCTATGTGCACTGCATGAGATTATGGCAAGCCTGTACATTGTCTGTGCCAAAAAATGAGCAAGTCTCATTGAGCCTGCATGTTTTCATTTTCAATCTCACCTTTGACCCTGCATTTGCATATTTCACACCCCATGGCATCTGTGGCAAGCCCTTGCTCGCAGAAGGCAGATAGAGGGCAGGCTTCAAGGGTTACTTCAGGACACAGTGATGCTGTGAGAACATTCATGACAAAAAGAAGAGGCAGAATTTTCAGTACAACAAAATTTGGAAAATGATGATTTTAAATCACATGAGCAATGTGTACATACATGTATTATGAAGAGAGGGAATGCATGCAACGTGAAGAACGTGTTTTAGTATTTTTAATAATGTTTATGCATTGATTGAAAAATTCAAAATGCAAATTATTATCAACTTTTAGTATACTTGATAATTTTATGGAATTTTTAGCATTTTAACAATAACAACTAGCTAATTAAAATCAGTAATGTTTCAACTGTACAATTATTCTAGATCTGTAATGAAAACTTGCTGAGAGAATTTTTAACAGCACCTACAAACAATGCAGAACATTGTCAGCAAGAATGAAGAAAAAACATTTTCCAATTTTTTATGTACATTATATACATCATACTTGTCCCATGGTTTATCACCATTCTTTGAGAATAAACATGCCCTAGGCTACCTTTGATCATCTGTTCAAAAAGACTTGAAGATCATATTTTATCAATACGTCCTTTTTTATTTTCTGCATGAAGTGCCCAAAGATATTTGTTCGGGGGAGGGACAATGTGTACTCACAAGTGTTCATGCATGCACAGACCTGGCAGCCAAGGGCATTGGTGGCCAGCCCCTTAGGACAGTTCAGGCTACAGGAGGGCACTGGAAGGCATGGGGCTGTGAAGAGATATTCAGTGGTGATGCTTTAGTTAGGGTTTTATCATCAAAAGGAAATGATACACACACCACATGTTATTATAAACTACAGGGTGTATATCAACAACTACTGGTAAAACTCAGTTGTCAAATGGTTACAAAAAAAAAAGGATAAAACTAACAACATGGACACAAGTAATGGTTTAAAAAAGGATGACAGTCCAAGAATATTGATTACCAGACTGAAATAATACTGATACTAGCACTTAATCACTTTTAACTTAAAACTAGAAATGTCGCAATGGCGACTGGTATGCCTCCGCCATAATGCATGATTCTCCTAATAGGTCTATAGTACATGTGGACAATGTGTGATTACATTTTCACAAAATTGGCAAAATATTAAAATGACATGTTTGTCACAAATGTATTGAATGTTCACCTTCCTTGACCTATGTTTAATTGGATGAATAGGAGAGCATGTATTTGGGGATTTAAGAACTTTAACTTCGACTTTGACCCTTTCATAAGTTTACACACTTGAGAAAGTTTCAAGGTATGGAGTAAAAGTGCAATTTCTGTATTGAACAGTAAATTGTTATCATTTTCATCTGGCCTTTGATTCATAAGAGAATCACTGTCAGGCAGAACATACATAAATATGTACTAAGTTTAAAGATAACTTGAGCCACTTCCAAGATATGGAGAAAGAAGTAAGTTCAGCACTTTCACTTGATCTTTGACCTTTTGACCTTTGACCTTCTTGGCAAAAGAAAAAAAAATCCCAGAGAATATCTAGTGGGTTATACATGCATACATCAAGTTTTAAAAAAAATAATCCTGCTGGCACTGCATAAATATAAGGAAAATAGTAAAATTTTGAAGTATTGCCCTTGACCTTTGACCCCTGACCTTTGACCCCACGAACCCCAAATTCCCTAGATAACCACTGCCAGTCAGTACATGTATATATACTTTGTACCTTGAACAATTTCCAAGATAGAGATAAAAAAGTGAAATTTTAACATTTTACTTGACCTTTTGACCTTTGACCTTTTGACCTCATGACCCCAAACTATTACCAGAGAATCTTAATTGGGTAATACATGTATACACACAGTTTCAAGAAAATATCTTCAGGCACTGCATAGATATGGGGGAAATAGTGAAATTTTAAGCATTTGACCTTGACCTTTTGACCTTTGACCTTGAGTATGTGCACCCAAAAGTTGATAGGCACAACTTCACCCCCTAATACACATACATGCCAAGTTTCATTAGGATACCTCAAAAGGTTTTGATAGTTACCCTGTCCACAAAATTCATTACGGACGGACGGAAGGACGGACGGAAGGACGGACGGACGGAAGGACGGACGGAAGGACGGACGGACGGAAGGACGGACGGAAGGACGGACGGAAGGACGGACGGAAGGACGGACGGACGGACAACCCGAAAACATAATGCCTCCGGCACCACTTCGTGGCGGAGGCATAAAAAAATGTGGCAACTACAGAAAGGGCAGTTTTGAAAATATCACTTTGAAATTCTAGATATGGTCAAGTGTATGACAGATAATCAAATCAAATTATATTAATTTGAAGCATCATGCAACACACCCATGAGTCATAGCAAAGACTCACATATAAAGACTCAAAGACATTAGAATTTGACAGGGATAAGTGAAGATATCAAACTTATTCTGATTTTTTTTTTGTTAAATGTTTAGAATTTCTAAATCTAGAGAAAAATAAAATCACCATAGTTTGCTTTTTTTTTTCTTTTTCTTTTTTCCTGACTGTATGTTTGTGACTTCATCAAAAGGAAACATTATGATGGGCCACGATTAATCAATTGACATATAAGAATTAAAATATAACAAAGACAGCAGATATCCTCTACTCTTATGACTTACATCCCTGCTTGCACCTGCACACTTCACATCCTCTTGAATCGGTGGCTAAACCATGCGGACACTGGTTGACGAGTGGGCATTCGTAACTCAGCACTGCTGTGCAATTTTCATCTATATAGGGAAATGAATTTTATTTGATTACAGCTAAACATGAAATCTCTTCCCTTTTTTTTTTGGGGGGGGGGGCAGGGAGTCTACACGCATGTATTTTTTTCTTTAATAGTCAAAGAATACTTGCAATATTTTTTTTTTCCCATGGAATTTTCACAGAATTCAAAGTTTACTCTCAAGTACATTAAGAAGTTAGTTTATGGCATTCAAACCTTGCTCAGGTAATTTTGATAAATGATAGAAGACACAACAAATGATAGGAAAAACTAAATTCCAATTGATTGGAACTTTCAGTTTGACAGTATGCAGTTGACATTTTATAATTTCTGAGCCAAATGTACAGCTCACAGCAAAAAAAAAAAAAAGTCATACCAGGTAAACTAAAGAAAAGAATGGATTACTTTTTTATCACTAGCTGTAAGCGAAATAGTGGATAAATATACATATCTATCTCCAGACAACAACTAGCAACCATTAAGAAAGAGATGGAGAACATGTGCTTAACTTGGATAAATGTACACAAATGTTAAGTGCATGCATATTTACTTACATTGAATGTTATGAAACCATCATACACCTACTAGATTACATGTAGCTATAAAGGGGGTACACGTGTGTTACCACAACCCATCACAAATGAGGTATTGTCATTAGCATATGGAGTTTGGACATACCCAGACCAGTGACTGAAAGCATATGAGTTAAAATAGGATCTCCTTGCCTGTGATTGGTCGCTTGCATCGGCACACAGAGCAGCCCATCTCGTCCGTGGCCAATCCGTGCTGACAATCCATCCGACAGTGCTGGGAGACAGGTGGACACACTACCACTGGCCTGAGGGTGAGAATACTGAGCTCCCTTGCTGTGGAGAAATCAAACATTATAGCAGTGAGGAACACATTGGGCCACTTGTACACCACGTATCATCCCAGGAGTGATAAGACCTTGTATCTCAATTTGCATATATTACAGAAAAAAAATCTCCTAACTATATTTTGAATATCAAAAATACAAATTTAAGTTTTGAAACATAGCAATTATTTCAGTACAAATCCAAAACAATGTTTCTACCTCATGATATTTTTGTTATTTTCTTTTGCTCTCCATGAAATTCATGGTTTCAAAATATAAAGTTTTGCCACCCCCAAGCCAATAACTATGTCTGTGAATTTAGCAAGCCAACAATGTATTGCTCTATCATTATAACATGTGTATTATTGTTAAAGTGTTGCAAACTAACCACATCATGTTTCAAAGAAAATTGGACTTCTTCTTTTGTCGTATGATGCAGTACAACGGGTTGGGTGAGGGGTATTGAAATAGCCTTATAGGTTGATATCTAAGCTGCGGATCCAGTTCAGGGCAGCTTCACTTGCTTGAGCACGTTCTTCAAGCCCTCCTGGGAACTTTCGCAGGCGGACTATTTGCATGGTTCTCTTCATTTGAGGCCTGGGATGCAGAGAGTGTTATAGGGTGGACCACTGCGTCATACTGTGCTCAAGAAATTTAGAGTCCTTGAATCTGGTTGTTGTTCTTGTTAAATTGAAGACGTGCTGACTACATTGCACTTTAACACACTTCAAACTTTATATTATCCCAATATGATGAATACTAATTGTTTGAGCCAAAAAAAAAAACTGTTTTTTTTTTAATAGACTTTCCTTGGAATTCTTGGTCTTCTTAACTCTGTTTGGCTTTCAAGATGTGTTACACTCCTTAATATTATAGAGAGAGTCTTTATCATGTTGAATTTTTTTTAAGAACAGTTCCAAACAATCAGTTACAGGGTCCACAAATAAAGTGCTATCAAAAGAATGAATCATCTTCAAAAGGATTTGAGAAGTACGATAGGGATTAATAATTCTTTATTAGACCTTAAGTGGACCAACATATTTGTAGTTACACTCATTATGATGAACACAACACAGTCACTGTTTATTTTCCTCGATTGAGGGACAATTTCAGCGGCTTTTTGTGGTAATGTGATATGCATCTCAAGATGGTGCTGCAGAAGTGATTATGTCTCACATTTTATTGGTCAATCCCCATTTCATCTTATACATGCTCCTCCCTTGTACCTTTCAGTTTTACAATGCTGTATTTCATCCCAATCAAATTTAAGTTAACTTTAAAGTTAAAGCCTTCCAGTGACAATATATATTCACTTCTGCTTTTGGATAGTCAAATCCACTGCGACTGGGGAAAGTTTTGACATAGACAGGCAATATTTGGCTTCTGTGGGGCCAATTGACACACGATTTCCATATCTTGATCTGAAAATTTTAATGTCGACATTGGCATGAAATTGAGTTATGCCACTTATACTTATGTGTAGAACAGACTAAATGGTCTGGTAATGCTTTGTTATTCATCCTCTCCCCTCTAGCTTCACACCAGACACTTAAACTCTGTCAAGACTAATCCATAAAAGAGTGTAAGATACAATGTATTGTCCCTCATTTTCTCTCATGGTATCAAAGCCACAATTCTCACCTTGGTTCTTGCAAACGCAAATTTCGCACCCTTGTTCATCGGTGGCAAGGCCGTAAGGACACTTGTGGAGACAAGTGAGAGCCACTGTGGGATCACACTTGGTGTCATCTGTAATTGAGATATGAAGGAATTCATTCATCGGTTATTAAAAAGGTGATTAAATGCTGACCTTTACACTGTTCACAGCCTAGATAGACCACAAAAAAACAGACACTTTTGTCAACAAGAGTCATATACAACATTAGGTTACTATAGACCGGTCTCACTGAGTGTCAATCTACAGATTCTTTCCTAAATACTCATCATTGTCATCATCGTCATTATCATTGAGGCTACACTTATTTAGTACAAGGATACATTCTGCTGGGTGTGGAGAAAAAGGATAAGATAATCACTCCGTTCAATGCTCCAATTGATTCTCACCAAAGATTCTGCATGCACAGATATCACAACCTCTGTCATCTGTGGCGTAACCATGGAGACACTGCAGGTCACAGGTCAACCGACTGACGTGGTAGCAACCAGCTATAAAGGTACGAAACACAGGCAATCACGTCAAATATAACCGAATATCTTGTAATGGTTTATGACTGACCAAGGCCCACTTTAAAAACAGATAAGATTGATGGTCAATCGGATAATCAAATTAGAGCAAAAGTTCAAGGAAAGTTTTCAGTACTGAACTAAGACTTCAGACATTGTTCTTGGAGGTGGCTGACACCATATGTTTTAAATGGTTTAATGTGATAATTCCCATACACTCCTTTTTATACACTGTACTGTATATGGACTGGCAAACCTTACACAGAGTCTCAAAATGCACTGCATCACAAGAAAGACATTGAAAGTCTGTTCATGAAAACTGTACAATTCACATCAATGAAGTTGACCTTCAAGATTTCATTAAATCATTGTAGATTCCATAATATGACATTTGATATAAAGTGTAAGACACTCAGTCTCATTCATTTTCCTCACTTTACACTGCATGCTTCTATAATAATGGATGCTGTGAATGCTGTCATGTGGCAACTGGTATATTATAAAGTTACTGGGAATGGTTTGAGGGAGACATCCAGGGATGAAACAAGCTACACTCACCTTCCACCTGACAGAAACATATGGGGCAGCCCCGGGTATCCTTGGACAGGCCGTAGGGGCAGAGGAGCATCTGTGGACAGGTGTGGATGGTCAGTTCTGGACACACAACATCTGGAAGAATGTGAAATATGAGGTAGTTGGGCATGATATTAATCATCGCAGGTATATGTATAGGCCTTTTAGCCTGGCCAAATACACCGAAAAGTAGATAAACACACAATATGATTTTACAATACTATAAATCACTACAGAAATGCAGCATATTGCTATAATTGATCAAAGATGAAAAGAAGTTTGACCTCTGAGGCCTAACAAAGTTTGGTTACATGTATGCAAATATTTTACATCCATGAAAAGAACAAAAAAATATTGGGTAGGAGAGTTAATACGGTCAATACTTAATATTCAAGAGAAATTCATCATGCCACATTAGCAGATCACCAAAGGGTACATTAATATTTGAAGAAAGTATTTCCTAGATAATGAGTTGCTTTTAGAGGAGGGCAATTTTACAAAGACTTTTGAAATACCATGCAATAAGCCACTTTTATTCTATTAATTCACAGTGGAGAGCAGGGTCCATGCACTTGCATACTCCAGAGCTAACACTATGAGATGGACACTTGTAATTAACACGCGACCATTTCAATGAATTCTGTCGTGTCAAGATTGCACTGGACAAACATGACCATGATTAAATACTGTGAATGTGTTCTCTCTCTCTTATGATGATAATTATTACTTAACGAGTGGAGTAGGGAATATTCATGCTGTATATATCAATCAGTTACATCTCAAGTTTCCTTTTTTTTTTTCCACAACAAAAAGGGCACTGGCGGATGGATCAGCATCATGTCAATTACCCCCACCCCTCCCCCCCCCCCATCTCACAGTATGTCAAGGGCTACTGTAAAAAAATGTTTAATTTTCACAAATTTCACAAATAATTGATGGGCCACAAATCTAACAACACACACACACACACAAAAAAAAAAAAAAAAAATATCACCATGTATAGAAAAGTGGTGAACTGATTGATATAATCGGTGTAAAAAAAAAAATAAAAACAACTCGTGATAATGTCTGTCACCTCCTTGTTCATGAAAAGACCTGTACACAAAGTAACAGCTTCTAGAGTAAGGAGAATCTTTAACCACTGTTCAATACCTCCTGGTATGCAGGTACAAGTCTGACACCCCTGAGCGTCATAGAGGTAGCCCCTGGTGCAGTTGTTGTCACACACTACAGGTCTACATATGCGAAAGGATGTCACTGGAATGGGTATGTCAGCTGTTAAAGGTAATGACAGAAAAACATGAGTCTGAAATAATTCCTGATTGCTTTCAGCATATGCCTAAGTCACAGTTTAGTCCATCAAATATGGTTGGTTCTGCCTTATCAAACTGAATAGGTAAAGTATTATTAGTTCACTGACATGACTGGACATACTGCATTTCTTACAAGTTAGTCAGGATGCATACTGGTATACCATCAAAATGATAGAGATAGGTAAGCAAATAAACAAGTAGGCGTATTGGAAAACAGATACATGAATTAGATAATTTACCAAATGATTTTAATTTGCACAACTTTCCAGGTTGATAAAAAGGTCAACTTTTTTTTCTGAAAATTGGACAGAAAATTGCATAAATTTTGGATCTGTTTTAACATGTACATACTGACAATTTGAAACTGTGATACACCTATATACAACTGTAAATTTGCAAGCATTAGCTTCAAGGCAACAAACTAATTGACTCGACATCCGGCCAAGCACATTCAGGATTCAGCTTTGCCATGGATTGAACTTACTTGGTTGCTTGCATTCACAGATTTCACAATCAGTGATGGGGTCAGTAGCGTACCCATAGGTGCAGAGTTTAGGGCAGTTTGTGGGTGTGATGACTGAACATACGGAGCCTGACAAAGGTTGAATTGACAGAAAGGCAAAGAAAAACAAATATCTAAATGGACAAATGAAAACTAAACAAGGATGTTGATTGTTTGAATGAGGGAAATCAGACAATCTGTTAAAAAAAAAAATACTATTATTGTTCAAAAAAGAAGAAGTTATGGATTGTTAAATTTTTGGAACTGGAACGCTGGATAAGAAGATTACAACAATTTGTGATGTCACACATGGACAACGATAAAATAATTAAAATCCAAAAAATTTCATACTTTATGAAAAGTACATATTATTAAAAACTACCTTCAACTTGGTACTGACATATGTTGAGGTTAACAACATTCCCTTGGCCTTCTGACAGGGGTATCAAGTCAGGTGACTTTTCATTATGCTAAAAAAATGAAAATATGTCAATTCCCATATGTACAGTAGGTGCACTCAGTAAATTACATGTTCTACTCATGACATCATGAAGGAAAAGAAAACAGCCGTGTGCTGACAATTACCAAGTCTCCACACTATACTCATTTGAATCAACTTTGTATTCTTCAGGAAAATGAAATTGTATATCTAGCAATGACTAACAAGAGAGGAAGGAAATGTTATTTTATTGTCTTGGTCTAATCTGTAGAATTTGTGATGTGTCTACACCTATGTATTAAAAACACAATTACAAATATAGCATACAGGGGATGCTCACCTTGGTCAACAGATTTTGAACTCACTAATCTCTCACATGTTGGGCAAAGATGATTCAGACATCAGTGAATGCCTTAACACATTATTGTGCAGGCACGTAACATCACATTGTACCCATAATTGCTTTATGTTCAACAAACAGGGCTATGTTAATCCATTGAGGATGGATTGATTTTGCTACAACACGCGTTCCCATAGACATCTGCCCGAGTATACTCGGGACTCGTCCTCAAAGAGTTAATAATTGTACTATATAGAGATTCTCAGTACGACATACAGAGAGTTTTAAAACGTATAGGTATGTTTTCTGGGCAGGGCAAAGTGGTAAATACGTAATCCATGATTTATAGATACGGTACTCACTAGTGTTCTTGCAGGCACAAATCTCACAACCGTCACTGTCTGTCGCTCGACCATGAGGGCAGTGTTGATGGCAGCCTTGCAGGGATGCGGGGATACAAGCAATGGGTTGGCGACACTCACACATTGCACAGCCTCCACGATCTGTTGCCAGACCATATGGACAACTGGCCATGAGTGGACACTGCTGGTCAGTCATGGCTGGGCAGCCTTCTGGATAAAGGGAAAATGATGATTTGGATGTTGACTGGTTACTACAAATAATTCAATGATTTATTATTACATAACAAAGTTTCTGCATGACATGGTGAATTATCTGATGTCTTGAAAATTGTGTTCAACAGACTTTTGTTGCAAAACCTTATAATTTACATATCAATTATATGAGGATCATGTTTAATATCAGAATAATAAACTAATAAAAAATTTGATTTGATGAAACCTGTGTCATACGAGAAAGGTAATTCTCGTTTGATGTTCACTGCATGTCATTTTAATGCTTCATGCATTTCTCTGTCACATAACTGCAGCTGGTTTATGCATGCATTCTACTGATTATTATCAATTAATGCAACACAAGCAGAACTTATTTTGAAAAAGTTTGCTTGAGGACACATGCTTGCACAAATCATCTTAAGCTAAGGAAAGAACTTCACAACAACGATCAAAAAGATATTTGCTTCTTCACACCTGGGGCCTGTTGCATAAAAGTTACTACTATGGTAACTTTGCCATCCAATGGTAACTACCATGGCAACAATACTCAGCAGCCAATCAAAATCAAGAATTCCATGGAAGTTACCATTGGATGGCAAAGTGACCATGATAGTAACTTTTATGCAACGGGCCCCAGGTGCTTCCCTAAATGACATGTTCATTTCATTATTTGCAGTTAACACTGTACACTCTGCTATCACAAATTTGTATTGATAAAGTTAGTGACTTGAAAAATAATTCAATTTGACCATGTGATCATCATACAAAGGAATATTAATATGTACACATCGTCTGGTTGCCTCCATGTTACGGGAGCTTCAACATTTTTTTTTTTTTTTTGGTTACATTGCACATCCAATTCCCATCACCAACAGGTTAAAAGACAAGTTCACCTTCATATACATGTGGATTGAGTAAAAGCATCAATATTAGTAGAACACATCAGTGAACATTTGGGGAAAATCTGACAATTCGTTCAAAAGTTATGAATTTTTAAAGTATCTGCACATTTACTGCTGGATGAGAAGACTACTACAGTGTATGATGTCACATGCGTAAAATGATATAAGGAAAATATAAAGAGAATTTCACAAAATTTTACTTTTTTTAAAAAGTGTAAGTTTCCTCGACTTGTCACTGACATACAATGTATGTTAAGGGTATTATTATTCCCCTTGCTTCCTGAAAGAGGGAAGTCAAGTGACCTTTTATTAAGCAAGAAAAGTGAAAATATGTTGAATTTTCCTTATATTTTCTTTATATCGTTGTACACATGTGACATCACAAGCTGTAGTAGTCTTCTCATCCAGCAGTGACTGTGCAGAAACTTTAAAAATTCATAACTTTTGAACAGATTGTCCGATTTTCCTCAAACTCTCAATGACGTGTTCTACTAATATTGCTGCATTCACTCCATCCACATGTCTATGAAGGTGGACTTGTCCTTTAAACTCACCCAGTTTACGGCAAGCGCATATCTCACAGCCCTGGTCAGTGGCGTAGCCGTCGGGACACACGAGGGCGCAGTTCTCAGATGTGATGGGTTGGCATGGTGACCCCCTCATGGATTGGAAGAGAAAGAAATCCTTTCGGGGTTCTACAGCTGCGAAGAAATATGAAGCCACACAAATAGGAGATTAGTAATTAATTATTTTCTCCTTCAATAACAAGGAAAAGTAGAAATTACGCGGTGCGTAAAATATGTCCCCGCCGGAAGTAGCATTTAGTAGCAAAATGTACAATATCGGTAAAAAATCAAGGTCAAAGGTCAAAGAAGTCAAAGGTCAAAATTCTGTGTAGAAGTTTTGAAGCCCTCACCTAGTGCCATCACAAAAAGCAAACGGAATCAAAATCGGGTTAGAAATGGCGAAGGGGTAGCATTTTGTAGCCAATGTACAATATAGGTCAAAAATCAAGGTCAAAGGTCAAAGAAGTCAAAGGTCAAAATTCTGTGTAGAAGTTTTGAAGCCCTCACCTAGTGCCATCACATAAAGAAAACGGAATTGAAATCAGGTTAGAAATGGCGAAGGAGTAGCATTTTGTAGCAAAGTGTACAATACAGGTCAAAAAATCAAGGTCAAAGGTCAAAGAAGTCAAAGGTCAAAATTCTGTGTAGAAGTGTTGAAGCCCTCACCTAGTGCCGTCACATAAAGCAAACGGAATCAAAATCGGGTTAGAAATGGCGAAGGAGTAGCATTTTGTAGCAAAATGTACAATACAGGTCAAAAAATCATGGTCAAAGGTCAAAGAAGTCAAAGGTCAAAATTCTGTGTAGAAGTTTTGAAGCCCTCACCTAGTGCCATCACATAAAGCAAACGGAATCGAAATCGGGTTAGAAATGGCAAAGGAGTAGCATTTTGTAGCAAAATGTACAATACAGGTCAAAAATCAAGGTCAAAGGTCAAAGAAGTCAAAGGTCAAAATTCTGTGTAGAAGTTTTGAAGGCCTCACCTAGTGCCATCATATAAAGCAAACTGAATCGAAATCGGGTTAGAAATGGCAAGGGGGTAGCATTTTGTAGCAAAATGCACAATATAGGTCAAAGGTCAAGGTCAAAGGTCACGACTGAAATTCTGTGTAGAAGTTTCAAAGCTCCCATGTAGTGCTATCATATAAAGCAAACAGAATCAAAATTGGCTCATAAATGACAGAGAAGTAGCAAATTGAAGATTTTGATCACACACGGACGCACACACGGACGGACGGACACACGGAAACACACACGTACGGAGCCCGTTTCATAGTCCCCTGCTCGAACTCGTTCGGCGGGGACAAAAAATGCACTCTATACGCTCTGATCTGTGAATAGCAGAGTCAACATACATGTACATTGTACACTGTACCTCATACATATGTAAATCTACAGCAGTTTCATGAAGAATTCCATGCAGCAGACTGTGATACAATTGTACTTTCTTTTTTATATTTGCAATTTTTTTCAAGCTAATTAAGATTTATCTTTACTCACATTATCTGGTTAAAAAACAAAACAAAAACAAAAACAAAACAAAAACAAAAACAAAACAAAACAAAACAAAATCACTAAATCTGCTCACCTTGAACTTTGCAGGCACATATACGACAGCCATTGGAGTCTGTGGCCAGTCCATGTAGACAGATCTTGGGGCAAGTATGACTGGACACCAGTGTGTTACACTCATCATCTAGAAATCCAAAGCGGATACATACAACTTAGTATTACACATTGTACATGAAACCGTTTCCATTCTTTAAACAGAACTTGGGTATATGCAAATACTGCTCTAACATGACAATATCAAAGTGTAACATTTTGGCATGATATTTGTAACACTTAAACAAAGCATACATTTTACCAGAAATTCATACAAATAGTACCTTTGTAAATTTATCTCACAGAAGTAGGAAAACTCAGCAGGTTCATGCCAAATATCATTCATCATGAATCTGTTTAATTTTTCTGCTTCAAGTATTCAAGGTCAATGCATAACTGCTTAGCAGTAATGAAATCTATGTGTTTGTAGGAGTATTCAACTGTAGCCTGAGATTTATAGCAGGACAATGCATCATTTAATTCACTTGGGACACTGAACCTACCCTTGGACGACAATGAAATGCACTGTGTTTGACATTTGTACATTGTACCTATAGATTCCTATAACAATATGCTCATTACCAAGTTGCATGCAATTTGAAATTTATTATGAAATTATTGTAAAATCTACCACTGAACAAAAATAATGTAGTCCTGAATTTGAACCAAAGTAAGTCTCAACTAATTAGAAGATAGATAGATAGATAGATAGCTTGATTGATTAAATGATTATATCACTCATGGTATGTTTCATTCATTTATGCATTCACTGTTTTTTAAGGATATCAAATCATACATAACAGAGCTACATATTGGCATTTATGTTGCACATACCTGATTTTGTGCATCTGCATATCTCACAGCCATTCCCATCAGTGGCAAAACCCCTCTGGCACCTCAGCTGGCAAGTGTCCCTCGTCATCACAGGGCAGTCATTTCCTGGGGGAGTGTGAACAGATGTTTTAATGCCACCCATACAAATTGATCACAAGCTGCACAATGGCAATGTAACCATCGTATCAAGGGTTCTACATTGTCAAGTTGACCGTGTGTGTAGCGAACCAACATCCATATTCCCCAAGTATCAATGGCGCAATCAGCCATAGTTTGCAGACAGATAATTATGACAAATGGATGAATATAAACTTTTCTACTCTGACACAGTGCTGGTTCAAATTCGCACAAAGATTGTTCAGCGGTTTATACATCACCTTCTTGTTTAGATACTGTGTTCATAGTTATTCCTAACAAAGCTCCATAAATTTCTCATCACTGTCAAATATTTCGTATGTCACCTTCAATGTGAACTGGAGATACATTTGAAGTCTAAGATGCCTTGTTTACGAGAGTATGTTTAACACAAAAAAAAAAGGGAGAAGAAAGAATTGACCTGATAGTCTTACTCTGTGGCTGGCATGCACAGGGTGGGCAGTCCTGATGGTCAGCCAGAGATTCCTGCAAGCAGTGATCTGGACAACGGCTGACCGGACAGTGCAGCCCTTCTGTTCCATCTGCATAACAGATATGTGGCAACAAATAAAAACTGGACTTGCTGACCATGAGACAAGAACACATTAATTGTTGCTACAAGTGTGTATTGTTCCCTGTTCGGCATATCCATTGACATACTTTTTCTTTCACTGATTAGGACAGTTGTCCAGATACATGATAATATCTGTCCAAATGAATGGGATCACTTGGTCTCACTAATCAATTTTACAATATCATGTCCATGACAAAATGATTGTGGCAATGTTTCACCTGCTTCGGTTTGTCCAACTGCCTTTTACAATCAAGTGCATTGTTGTTTGTTTATTTGTATGGGAAACAGCAGATTACATGATGATAAACTATGTGGACGTCAATCAAATTCTCTGCTCTGTACAGATTTGCAGCACCGTAATCCTTTTGAGAGGGCATGTCGGAGATATCTGATCAGATCATTATCATTACAGAGTCACCGAGTACTGAATTCAAACCCAGTGTCTCTTTTTTTTTACAGAATATTAAAAGACAGCAATTCATACCTCCCAGGATATATTCAACCCACCATTTAGCAAATCACAAAAAGGACTTAAAAGACATAAATTTGATTTTAAGATTCCCAAATTCATACAAAATTGCAGTGATCCATCTCATGAAATATCCTGCATAATCTCATATACCCGAAAATTCATCCAAGGCCTGAACACAAAAAAAAATCAGGATATTGGAGTTCCACACTCTAACACATAGCAGAAAAAGAGTAAAGGTTACCCACAATGCCACATACCTCTCTGCTGACACCTACAAACATCGCAACCCTTGCGGTTGGTGGCATATCCCAGAGGACAGTACAGGCCGCATGTCTCAAGTGGGGTGCACTCGTGTTCTGCCCACCAAAATTGTGAAACAGCGCATTAATTCATAAATGGTGTAGGTACAAGAACACTAGTGATGGTGGAATAAGTCTTGCTTCATAAAAAGAAAAAAAAAATCTTATGCTCTCCATGTACATACTGAAAGCAAGTCAAATACATGTTTGTATGTATGTATGCAATGTACATGAAATGCAGAATTTACCTTTCGTTTCAATTCATTCTATACTTTTCAATTCATTCTATATAATTACGACAAATTGCTTCAGCAAAGCTGTTCTTCTGCAAATTTGTTAAATACATACATTGTACAATAATAGATTAGATGACATAACTCAAGTTACATTGTACAAAAGAAAACAATAAAAGTACAATGACAAATATCTAAACTAACATTAAACAAGATCAAAGTGAAAATACAGCAAATTAAAGTCCACTACTCAAGTATTTCCAGTCAGTTATGTTAACGTGTGACGGACATCACAGTTTACGGTACCTTCAGGTTTACACCTGCACACCACACACCCTAGGGAGTCTGTGGCAAATCCCCTGCTGCAGTTGAGCAGACATGTGCTGTGGTCCAGTGGGAGGCAGATGGGGTGATCAAGGAACTCCCTAATCCCTCTTGTTGGTTTGACTGTTTTCGATGAATGACAGTGACCAATAAAATGGCAGTAAAACACACTGCATCCCACCTTAGAGTCCAGCGGACAAGAACTTCTACATGGTTACAATCCCAAGACAATTTTTATCCAGGAAATAATCCTCCTCCCCACCTAGAGGATGAAAAACAAAACAAAAATCTCCCATGCATTGCAGAAAGTACACATTATTGCCTGCACTTATAGAAGTTCAAGAAAATAACATTCTTGTTGAGTAGTTATCAAGAGAGAACTGTAATTGTGATCCACACAGGAACAGACCTAGAGGTCAACAGTCCTGGTGGCATTGAGCCACAGAGTGTGTTGCTTTAATATTCGGTGTGTTGCTTTAATATTCGGTGTGTTGCTTTAACCCGTTGAGGACGGTTTGATTTTGCTACAACACGCATTTCCCATAGACACCTGCCCGAGTATACTCGGGACTCGTCCTCAACGGGTTAATATCCTGGAACCAGTGGATGGATATAACAAAACTAATATAAAAGGTGCCCTCCCCCCCCCCCCCCCCCATAAGACTAAGACATGATGTCACAGCACTCCACGTATCAACAAAGCTTAAACCCTATGCCACACTGTTTGCATACACTTCTCTTTTTTTTTTCTTTTCTTTTATGTTGAAAACTGGCATGGTTTTTCCTGAAAACCACACATACAATGTAATCTAAATACATGTACCACAGAGGTACAAGAGGGTTTGTTTTTAAGTCATGAAACGGAAAAGTCAAATGGGGAGTAACAGAAACTTGTCAAAAAAAAAAAAGTTTTCAGAAGTTTTCAATGTCATTCATGTAAACACAAATACATGTAGCTCTTCTTCTCTGGGACTTAAGCCTTTACTGAGATAAAGAAAACATTGCATTCATGAATTTCATATTGAGATGTTCACTCCGTGTCCATCTGCTATTCTATCTGCAAGCCACAAACAGGGTTCAAGTTTTCACATCACTCCATGACCCCACCCCCCAATATAACACAAATGCTTGCATACACTAAAATACCTTCATCATCACAGAATTACTAACTGGAAACGCTGCAGCTATCTCACATGACAGTTTTACTTTCAGCCCGAAGAGTTACGATAGATCACCTCACCTGCTCGTTTGCAATGGCACATCTTGCACCCCACCCGGTCCGTGGCGTAGCCATGGGGGCAGTCGAGGGGGCACTTGCTCAGTTGGGTGTGGCACCGCCTGCTGCACCGGCAGATCTCACACTGCAGGGTGTTGGTGGCATAGCCGTGGGAGCAGGTGCGCCCACATGTCTCTGAGATGTCCCTGCAGGGTGCATCTACAGGTTACATGAAAAGACCAGAGGGCGCTTTTCAAGAAGTTCCACAAGTTCTGTTTGGATCTTGTGCTTCGGCAGAGTTTATTCCTTAATTCTTTGTATGCATGGTGTACGCCTGTGTGCTGCATTATTCTGAGCCTTCAACACAGGAGCACTTTTGGGAAACTATTCTCCTGTTTTCCAAAGCCTTGTAACTTTCAACGGAACAGTGTATGCTAGAAATGCAGTACAGCAAAATTGTAGTGAAAAACTGCAAGCTTTGCTGTGGTGTATATTTTACAACAAAGCTCTGGCTACTTTTCTTGCAAAATGCCAGTATTCAAAACATAATCCCAAAGCAGACTGCAAAATTGTATTCTTGGTCATAATTACACATACACTCTGCTTTGTAGGCCTGGGAAGCATGACATGTTGATGACACAATCTTGATAGGAAATCAGAATTTATTTGAAAAATTTTTATAGAACATTGCTATTCAGCCACTACTCACATCAAGCTATATATACACTGTATGTGAGGGATTAAATTACATGTGACCCTTTTAATGTACTGTGGCCTATTGCAATTTATCGACTGGCTTGTGTGTGGTTGTGCCCTTACGCAAATATACAAATTTAGCAGGTCGTCTACAGGTTTTGGCATTTGAACATGGTATACAAAGGGTTAATGGGTAAGCACTTGAGAATAAAACCCTGATTTAGATTTAAACAGAGTCTGATTGAATAGTAGTCAATGACATATTCATGTGAACATTGGTGAACATGTGATGTTGAAATCACAACTCTACATGGGTATCTGCCCATGAATAAGTTCATATCTACCTCTGACAGTGTATGTCAATATGGTAAAGGTACATGCAGTTTTAAAAGTTTTTGTTCTTCTTCAGAAATACTTTGGAAAGACAGATTGGCAGTGACAATGGCTGCCCGAATGCATCGGCAGATGTATCATTGTCAAAGCTTACAAATGCACACACTTGTACATCTACATAATTACATCGCACAAATCACAGTTTACTGAAGATTCCTTACATAGGTAAAGATGTATCAATTGTATATGAAAAATTAATCTCACGTATATTAATACTCTTTAAAAAAAAAAAAAGCCACATATAAAGTAACACTCATTTTCTTTTTTCTTGAAGAGCTTGCTTCCTAAGATATCTCATGTAAAAATTTAAAAAAAGCAATTTGAAAAATGGTTTACAATAAACTGTATAGAAATTGTCCTTTAACATTTCTTTCTTCAGACACACACACACACACACACACACACACACACACACACAGACACACACACAAATGCTCCAGTTTTGTACGGTTTTGGCTCTTTTATGGTGAGCTACATGTACGTTTTTGAGGCTCAAAAGATTTTGAGCCTACTGCTGCTAACTTTATCTCACAATACACACACTCACACACACATTGTACTGTTTAGGGTTTCTTTTTCCTTCATCTTCCTGGCACATCCCAACCCCGTGTCAAATCAAGCTTTCATACATGTACAAGTGTATGTCTGTATAAAAAGGGGGAAAGCTGTCCAACATACATTTCATATTCTCTCTTGCACCGTTTAACTCTCAATCAATCTATAGTTTTCCAGACGCCAGAGGTCAGGGGGCATTTCATGATGCATTTTGTCAGATATTTTTTTTTTTCTGACAAACTGTTATAAGCTATTGAAACCCATGCATCTGATTGGCTGAGAGCAAATTAGTCAACAAAACGCTTCATGAAATGCCCCCCAGGTCGGACCACTTATCGATCTAACCTTCGTGGGCCCTGGCGATGGGCAGACATTGGTTGGAGCAGCCATCAAAGCAGCATTTCCGGGCCAAGGGGCAGTCTTGGTCCACGAGGCATTCCGTCTGGCGGGCCGGGCATCCCAAGCCAGTGGACCGCATGAGGGGACAGCGGCCACTTCTCTCTGTACGGAGAGCGAGAGGAAGATAGCCAACTTTCAGGTGAGTGGTTTTGATTTGCTCAGAATTCCTCTTCTGCAAGGCAAAGGAACTAACTTTGTGTGGCCCTGATATGGAAGGCTTCATCTTTGGATGTCTTGAAAGAGGACACAATCATTATCTACTAGGAAGCAATGTTTGAATATATATGTACAGTGTGTATATCATAAGTATTTAGTGTCTAAAACAATTGTAAGAAAGGTATGTGCTTGCAAACTAGAGCTTAAAATTATATTCTTATGAATGCATTCTCATCTCAATTTATCACTGTCTTATTTGTATATTACATGATTCAGAGCATGCTGTAATACAGAAATTTCAAATTTTTAGCAAGTCTAGTGGTGAATTGAGGCACTGTCATTGTAATTCTCTGAGAAGAAATTCTTAAAATTGAGCACCACTAGTGAAGTAGTCTCTCTATAAAAAAAAAAATAATAAAAAAAAAAAATAGTCTTGATTACTGGCTACAAAGGAATAAACATCTTACTGACATCTGACATGCTTCTTTTGAACATTAAAATATTCCGGCGCTACTACTGTGAGAGAACAGTGATGTTATAAAATAATTTTGTGTACGATTACTGTCAAACACTTCATAAAAAGCATTTCAGAGTTAACGCTGTGGTACCTTCTAAGTGTGGCAATAAGCACATCTTGAAACCCGCCACTGGGCAACACTTGTCGTTTCCTGGACAGTCGTAATCAAATATGCACTGGGCCACCAGAGGGCGCTGTGAATATTGACTTTCGCCATACGTCGGGCACTGCCCACTCTTTTCTGCTCCACCACCAGTGACAGAGGGAGGGAGAGATATCAAAACATGGAATAATGATTCATAAATCCTGGTATGCATCAGTAATGTGTCACCTGATAAAATCATAGCTATTAGAGCAATTTGGCTGAAACAGTAAACAAACCTTGTTAAAAAAAAAGAAACCTGCAAGTCTAGTGCTCACCTGAGGGTTGCACTTAGCCTTGCGGCAAATTAGTTTAAAAATCCTTGAGATTCAGGGTTGCTAAAAGCCTCCTGGACATCATCCCCCTCCCAAGTTTTTAGTACCTGGGCCCTGCCCTAGGGTCCCCCCGGGGGCATCACTACCATTTGTATAAATTATAATCCCCTCCCTAGTTGATGGTTCCTGCGAAGTTTGATCAAAATCCAGCCATCAGTTTTCAAAAAGAAGAAAATGTCAATTAGTGTCAAAAAGTTATTAATTGCAGGCATTTGGGCCCCATCCTAGGGCACCCCCCCCCCCCAGGAACACCAACCCCACTTGTATAAACTACAATGTATGATTCCCTTGCATGTTTGTTGCTAACTTTCTCATATATTTTCTTTCTTTATTCCTTTCTTTTTGCCAGGATTTGGGAACTACAGGGGGAAAATGTGTAATGTTTGAAGCTCAGAGTCTGGAAAATTGAGAAAAAAAAAAGAAATTATTGCCTGTTCAGTTTATCAGACCTTTTAAGTGACAGGTCACATATAATCATTGCACTGAATGTGATAAACTTGTCACTCTCATCAAACATAGCACACATTTCAGATGTTACATATAAATGCTTCCTCATTGATTATGGTTATTGGACATATGTAGACAGCCTGCTCATATCTACACGCTAACTTACATGTACCACGAAAGTGCTCTGGCATAAAAAATTTTACAATTATGATGACGCCTAATTGCCAAAACCAGCCTGGCCCAGAAAAGAACCAACAAGACAATGATGTGGAACAACAAACGCACAAACACAATCATAACATACGGTCATTTCTTTCTGAGAATATTCACTGTCATTTCCTGCCCTGGAGAAAATACAAGAGTGAACTGCAATAGAAGGGAGGTGATGGTAGATAGCAATCAAGTCATGATACTGACTTTCAAGTACATAGGGCTCTTTTCTCCATTTATATGTGAAAAACTTTTGGTGTGGAAAAACAAATAGAATCCATCACAAATATAGAGGTACAATGTATGACAAATACGACATTGACAATAATATGTATCACAAACACCCTTTAAAAATACATTATTGTTGGGCAAACTTTTTCATGACATGCAACAGCATCCATATTACAGAAGTTTTTGCATATTTGCAATGTTTATAATTGTTCAATATCTACCCAGTATATGATTCTATAAACACTTTCCAAGAATGTGTAGCTACTCAAGAAGCTTAGATTGGAGTAACCATTTCAGAATTGAAAAATAAAGTGTGGTGAACACATGATTCTGAATCATATATAATTTATACATATGTATTATATTTCATAATGTGAATGCATATCTTGGCATGAATATATTGACGGGATAATATGATAAATCAAGAAAAGGTTAGAAAAAGTAATTGATTGAAACTTCTATTACCCTTTGTACGTGGATCAGCACCACCCTAATCTTTTGGAAGTTGCATCTGCAAAGTTACAAACTGGTTCTCTTGTAGAACTATACCAGTATCTTCTTGATGTAAAAAATCCCAGTCGAATATGACAAGTGTCACATTAACTGTCTTAGAAGTTATTGTTAAATGCACATTTTCTCTATGCTACACAATACACATATTGTCATATAATTTGAAGTACAGAACATGCATGTACACACTGAGTGCATAAATACATAAAATACACAGAACATTAATACACATAAAATATGAATACATGATTGACATGAATGGTGAATAAAATACAGAAGGTACAAACATGATATCTATACACTAAGATGTGTGATTCTTGTCTACAGTGACACTCTGAATGGTAAGTGTATGTTTTCTTCTTCTTTTTTTTCAAATACATGATGGATGTGAATGAATGGATGAAGGAAAACATTTGAAGTGCGTCAAGGGGGGAGAGTTGGCCGTTCCTGGGTATATATATATATGCTGAACTCGCCTCGTCTCTTCCGCACCCCCACCCACAAAACCACTTACTGAACTTGCCTGTCGAGTAACTGCCCACGAGGTTCTGCAGGAGAGCACCGATCTGGCTGGAGAAGTTGGAGGCGGGGCGGGCGTTGTGGAGGATGATCGGCCGCACGCAGGCCATGCCGCAGCCCTTGGACATGCAGCACTTCTCGACGGGCGAGCAGTCCTGGTCCGAGTAGCAGCTCATGGTGCAAGCCTGGACCAGCGGTAGCTTGCTCAGAAGGATGGGTGGACACTGGCCCTGGTGATCTACGGAGAGATAGCAGAAGGCCAATATGCAAACAGTTCCCTGGAATGTTATCAAGTGTGAGAGTTCTGTTTATTTTGACATCTGATCACTTGAATCTACACTTTTTTTTTTTACACGATGTAGATTTTCTCCATTTTCTGCCCATGGGGCGCATGAAAGTGTTCACAAAACCTCAACAAATATATTTTTTTTAAGTTGAGTAAACGGTAGCTTTGATACTACGCAATTGCAAACAGATTCTTTTTTGTTTTGTTTTTGTAAGAATACAGAGTTTCAGGGTGATAAGATCAACTCCCTTCATAGCAGCTGCTGCAGATTTTTAAATCCTTGATTTTGCCCTGCACGCATTAACCCTTTCTGTTGGCAGGGACTTGGCACAGTGTGCATAACGCTATTGGGTGTCTGCGCAAATCAGCACTCAGAGCACCCAAAGGATTTAGAGTGAATTGTGTACTTTGAAGCCATTTTACTCAATTATAGCATTCCCAGAGATTACATTTTCTATCACTTAACATTAGTCAGTCAACAAAGTCTTAAATCCATGAGATGTACACTATTATACGGCTGAGAATCTCTTCTTTCTAAATCCAACATACACTGTGATCCAACAATTTTTGCCATTTTGTGCTACAAGGGCACATAAACAAAAATTTGACGTAGAAAGGAACTCCCAATGTGAATTCACCTAAGGAGTAAGAAATTATCTCTCTACAAAGTGTTCTTAAGATGTAAATGAGGAAGTCAAAATATCGCCATTACCAATGGTCAGAGGGTTGGAGCAGGAGAAACTGGTGCCATCGTGGCAACACTTCTTGCTCCCCGGACAGTCGGCATCATGAAGGCAGGTATCGAGGCCAGAGGATTGGACATGGTGTGTGCTCTGTAGTGGGCACTGTCCTGGCTTGCCTGCATCAATGAATAAATAAATGCATAAATGAGTATATAACTCATGGCAGCTCAGTAACTGATGATGTGCATTAAATGTCTCAACCCTTCACTATCCAGATTTTACAGTATATTGCTATGTCTTTGTACAAAAAGAAAAAAAAAATTATTCCACCTTAATATGAATTTGAAAAATCATCAACTTATATTTTAAAGTGAACGTGACTAATGAACATTTCTTTGCAAGCTATGGTGGAAAGGTTGCGTGCTTTACCTCGGCTGCAGTCAATATGGGGACAGCACTCCCCCTGGACGGCCACCAAGAAGCATCCGTGGGAAGGGCTCACGTCAGGGCACCGGTCACGCTTGGTGATCACGGCCCCGTTATCGCACTGGGCAATGGTGCAGACGTCGTGGATCCACACCTCACCGCTGAGGTAGAACTTGTCCGAAATGGGGCTCTCACGGCACGATGGCGCTGATGAAGTTCGGCGTCAAGGGGAGAGTATGACATCAGCAGTTAACAGGAGACCCAGCGTGGTGAGCATTCACCCAAGTATGGCAAGTTTGCCTTCCACACATCTATGCACTCTTACCTACGAAGGTCTGAGTATTGCAAACTTGGGGATCTATGAGGGGCTTCCAGGGGGCATGGTGTCCATTTGTTTATGCTTTCACACTGGCAATAATACCTTAAGTTGTGTTAAATTTGATCATGTGTTTTCTAAAATATGATCAAAAAGTGAAAACTGGCCTCCAAGTTGGTCCTGGTCCCAAAAGGGAACTGCTAGATTTGCTAGAAATGAACTTGGAAGCATACTTGCTAATGTATTTGCTCAGAGCATTTCTTGTCAAATAAAAGATTTCTTTAACCCTTAATGTGCCAGGTCCAAAACCCCTAACGTGCCAGAGGTTTTTACCTAATGCCAGAATGTTTCGAAACTGGACTGACAATGAAATTTAAAACCGCCATACATATCTCTGAAACTATTGACTGTTTTGAATTGAGTTCTACACAACATATATCAAGAAATGTTTGTTCTTTCATGTCTCCCGATGGAATCCCATTTTCTTTTGCTCACTTTTCCACTAATAATTCATGTCATGTAGTCAGTTTGCCATAATATCTATCTGAACCTGAAATATTGCAGAAATAATTGATACATCAAAAAGATTATCAAAAATTTTTGTGTAGTATGAAAAAAAACTAGAAATGTCGCTTTGGCGACTGGTATGCCTCCGCCATAATGCATGATTTTCCCAATAGGTCTAGATAGTACATGTGGACACTGTGTGATTACATTTCCACAAAATTGGCAAAATATTGGAATGACAAGTTTGTCACAAATGTGTTGAATGTTCACCTTCCTTGACATAGGTTTAATTGGATGAATAAGAGAGCATGTATCTAGGGATTTAAGGACTTTAACTTGACTTTGACCCATTCATACATTTAGGCATTGAGTAATTTTCAAGGTACAGGTGTGGAGAAAAAGTGCAATTTCTGAATTGAATAGTAAATTGTTACCATTTTCATCTGGCCCTTGACCCTAAAATTCATAAGATTATTACTTTCAGGTAGAACATGCATAATATGTACTAAGTTTCAAGGTAACTTGAGCCACTTCCGAGATATGGAGGAAAAAGATAGTTCAGCACTTTCACTTGATCTTTGACCTTTTGACCTTTGAGGCAAAAAGAGAAAAAAAAAAAACTTTCCAGAGAATTTCTATTAGGTTACACATGCATACACCAAGTGTAAAAAAATAACCCTGCTGGCATTGCATAAATATGAGGGTAATAGTAAAATTTTGAAGTCTTGCACTTGACCTTTGACCCCTGACCTTTGACCCCATGAACCCTACATTCTCTAGATAATCACTTCCAGTCAGTACATGTGTATACTATGTTCCATGAAGATACCTTGAACAATTTTCCAAGGTACGGAGAAAAAAAAGAAGTTTTAATATTCTTACTTGACCTTTTGACCTTTGAACTTTGACCTCATGACCCAAACTTTCACCAGAGAATCTTAATTGGGTAATACATGTATACACTAAGTTTCAAGAAAATATCTTCAGGCATTCAATAGATATGGTGGAAATAGTGAAATTTTATGTATTTGACCCTGACCTTTTGACCTTTGACCTTTGACCTCATGATCCAAACTTTCACCAGAGAATCTTAATTGGGTAATACATGTATACACTAAGTTTCAAGAAAATATCTTCAGGCATTCAATAGATATGGTGGAAATAGTGAAATTTTATGTATTTGACCCTGACCTTTTGACCTTTGACCTTTGACCTCATGACCCAAACTTTCACCAGAGAATCTTAATTGGGTAATACATGTATACACTAAGTTTCAAGAAAATATCTTCAGGCATTCAATAGATATGTTGGAAATAGTGACATTTTATGTATATGACCTTGACCTTTTGACCTTTGACCTTGAGCATGTGCACCCAAAAGTTGATAGGCACAACTTCACCCCCTAATACACATACATGCCAAGTTTCATTAGGATACCTCAACAGATTTCGATAGTTACCTTGTCCACAAAATTCATTACGGACGGACGGAAGGACGGACGGACGGACGGAAGGACGGACGGACGGACGGACGGACGGAAGGACGGACGGACGGACGGACGGACGGACAACCCGAAAACATAATGCCTCCGGCACCACTTCGTGGCGGAGGCATAAAAAGAGTCAGTCATGTTTTTTCTTCAATAGAACGCTCCCTTGACTCTGTGAGAAAGTTTTAGAGCAACATCTCCTCTTTCAAATGATAACAAAATTGCCTTCTAGAATTGTATGATTCCAAAGATACTAGCAGTTTATTTTGTCTTAGCAATTTCTCTTTCTGCCTCAGTAATTCATTCCCAAATCTGAGTCCTTTAGTCCCAGATCCTGTATTTGAAACTAAAGTAATTGTCCCGGGCCCTGGAAGAGTGTCTTTTGTCCACTTGAGAAGGAAGAGCCTACTAATCCTTCTTTTGTCTAAGCGGACTGCGAGTGGGGGTACTATTGAAATCAGCAGGTCTTTGTCCGCACGCAATTCCTATGCTAGCTTGGGGACGATTAGTGACGTGCACCAAAACAAAAGGATGAAAGACTTGACCGACAAAGGAAAGCTGACCCTCTTTGAGGGACAAAATGAAAGCAGCTTCCCGCAGGACAGCATCCAAGCGGAACAATGCGACTGGAATCGCATAGACAATACACGCAGATTCAATAGCATACACATGTGTGGTTTACCAATGAGACTTTTGATCCATACACATCTTGCAGAGAGTGCGCTCGCTGCGGATTTTCCCGACGCGAAAAAAATACATCTAGCTGAAAAAATCATGTATTTACTCAAAATTTTCCAATGTAAGCATGCTCATATTTATAGTGGAAACGATGGCTACGCTAATCAGCTACCACTACATATCATTGGCAGTTTCTTTGTGCAACACATTACGGTACAACAAGAACTTAAATGATCAATGCTTTTCTCGCTCTTGTTAGTCGCTGATTGGCGACCATGGCACGTTAAGAGTTAAAGATTTTCTAATTGGGGCTCTGTAGTCCCTTGCCCCCTTGAGCCATTTGATCAAATTCAGATCAATGTAAAAAGTTTATGCATGAAACATGCTGGAAACTTTAACGATGGAGATTGCAATAGCTTTATACTTTATAGCTCTATACACGAATTATTGGAGCCTTTGGTTTGGTTGAGCTATAAAAAAAAATCAATAAATAAATAAAAAAAAAACAAGTTAAAAGACATTTCAGCCACCAGCAATTGGGGCACAATATTATCGTATCTCATCTCAAGAATCTGCTATCTAATGAGATACAGTAGAAGGTATGCACTGCCTTTAATAAGGTTTTCAATACTATAAAGTCTATCTGAAATAGATCTTGCAACTTTTCCATATGACAAATGAGCCAGATATGAAAATGCATGAGACACACAATTTCTTCTACCAGTTTCAGCACAAAGATCACTTAAGACTCCCCAACATGTAAATGTTTTTACTGACAGCTACTGGTAACTTGAGCCATCAAGAACAACATGGACAGGGAAGTTATATCATGCAACTAACTACAACCACAGCCTTGATTCGAGGTTTGGACCGAAGAATGAGGTATGTACAGGACTGTAGGTGTAAAGATACTGTGTTTCTAACAATACCAAAGTTCATCATCTTATAATGGACGAAATGTGAGGAGATCACAGTGGTTTATTTTGCAAAGTCAAGTGGTGATGAGGTGGTATGAAGAGGTGTGCTACTGATGACTTACCGTAAGCTCTCTCTCTTTGATCTGATCTGATCTGATCTGATCTAATCCGATTTACTTGATTTCATTTGGTTTAATATCTGTATCTTGCAACATCATAGAAATATTAATGTTTTGACATATAATCTGAACCTTTTTCTACTATAGCTTCCAATGATTGCATGTAAGTACATAATCACTTTACTTTTTCAACACAAAAATCAATTTATGTCATTATCTTTTTAAGGACAAAAAAGGCAATAATTCTTTATGAAACAAATCAAGGTGCCCCCCCCCCCCTACATCCAATGGCTGCTTGATCTTTATCGCAGACTCCTTGAGGTAATCCTCAGGTACAGAAGATGGGATATGGTCCTACCTGCTACTGGCATGCACACCACTTCCCTACAGCACTGTCCCAGGGGCGGGGGCTTGCTGGAGTAGCGGCAGTTGGGCTCGGGGACGGGGCAGACGTGGTGGGTGCAGGTGATCTGCGTGTTGTGACACAGACAGGTGGTGCAGCTGTCTTCCTGCCACACCTCACCATTGAGGTGCTCGATGCCACTGGACATGCAACTGTGGACTTTCAGCACACGAGGGATCGGTGTTAGGCGCAAGGATCTTCAACAGTCTAAATTGAGCATGATCTTTACAAGTCCCAACATGAACATGAACATTGTCCATTGTATATAAGTTGCCAAACTGGTTTTACTTGCTTTAGAATAATTATCAAACCCTCTATACCCCCCCCCCCCCCTGCACAAACACACAGAAAAGAAAGGAAACCTTGGTAAATCTGATTTTTGGAAAAAAACAAAACAAAACACTTAAGGAAAAGTAATAGAAATGAGACTTCCACTGAAGTGACAAATGGACAACTGTTAGTAAACCTGTGCTAGTTGGCAGGGAGGCCTACCAGTGTGTGTGTTGCTCAGTGAATAATGCAGTGAAGAGATCTTTCTGTCACAAAGGTATTGCACATATGTTTGTTGCCAAAACTATGTTATCTCAAAGGAACGAATGCACACAGGTGGTTGCAACATTTTCCAACAATTAATACTGTTTGAAATTCTGAGCTATGACCAAACAGATTGGAATACAGGCGACTCCCATTATGACGAAGTCATCAGGACTGGCAGTTTTCTTTTATTATAAATCATAGAAATTTTGTCACAGCCGAACAACAAAGTCTATAATTACATTTAGATAATAATTTGGGGACCTGACTTTTTACTTCTTGTAGCGAGAATTTTATTATAACTGTGTTTGTTATGGCGGGATTGCACTGTACAACTAATCACTGGCTCTTTTATGTGGTACAAATCTCATCTCAAAGATATTCTTTTTGTCACATAAAAATTTTTGATTTGTCAAGCTTTACATGACTCCTGTTTGAAGTCAAACATTGCACAGCACAAAATTGGAGAAATACAGTCATTAAGTGGGCCACTCACCACCGTGGCACACAACCTGGGGGCAGCACTGGCCATGGACGGGGGCAGCGCGACACACCTGCCCCACCACCAGAGGGGGGCATGACATGGTGATGCAGGTGACAGCCCCAGACGGTAGGCAGGAGCAGGAGGTGCATGGATCCTTGAACCAGACGTCTCCCACAACTCTTTCTATGCTGTCGTGGAGGCAGAATCCCACGCTGTCCACTGACACTGCAGAGACAAACAAAAGATAACATCAGCATCTTGTTATCTATTTTTTTCAAGAAACTCACAAATTGCAATTTCCACTAACAAGGATGCTAATACATCACATAGGGAAGTATCTGAAAGTGACAATCCACTTCTACAAATAATAATGTTGATGAGGGAGTCTTCAAATGCGCTGTGTCTGTTACACAGTGGCACTCCTGGTGTACAAACTTGAGACCTCTTTTTTGACGTTGCTTCATTTGGAAAGAGCCACGATTGAAAGAATACACAAGAGTTACAAATGTGAACAGCACACTTTCATTTCAGAAAAAGAGGCTTGTCAAACACATACCAATGTCCTTTAACTCTGTAAGGTTGTATTCACAGTCTAGTACTGTCACTATGACAACAGGAACATCTGCACTCTGCATTGCACACACGTAGGCATCATCCAATCTGCCCTCATCAATACTGTGCTGCAAATGCTGGGGAGGGGAAGGGGGTAGGAGAATGATCCATAATTCAAATTCAATAGATATCAGATCATAATAAAAGACAGCTACCATCTCTCTGGCAGGACAGATCTGCACAGCAGACACTCTGTCCACCATCGGTGCTGCTCCCACCACCACCACCGCCGTCTCTCCGCCCAGACTCGGAGCACTCTGTCCTGTTGTGAGTCGCCGAGGGACAGTTCAGGGTGCGGCAGCTCACCCTGCCTTCCAGGCAGACGCACACCTCACACGGAGACTGGTACCACTGCTCCCCGTTCAGGTGCACTTCATCTTGGAGCCGACAGCTGTCCACTGGTTTGAGACAAGGGTACATTACAATATCATCACGACAACTTTTTCTTCAATCAAAGCCCAAGGATTGACATTTTAGCCTGTTGTACAAGTAACCATCTAATGTTCTTTCCCATCAAAAATGTATTGAAGTTCTAACAAGCACCACATGTTAGTGATGCAGTTGTTGTTGTTTGTTTTTTTTGATGTACCATAACAACAAAAAAGCATACCGTGATACATTTCTGTCTAGATAAATGATAAGTGGTTGAGATCAACTGATATTTCATAATGCGCTATCAGAATAATCAGTTAAGATTTTGCCCTGATGCGTTGGCTGCTGGTTATTTCCAAGACTGCACATTCATGGCATCTACTGGCCGAAAAGGTCAATGTTCAATTCCAGCCCCTCTCTCATCTCACCAGGTACGCAGAACTTCTCCGGACAGCACCTGTTGTGCACCAGACGATAGATGCATCCCTCCTGTGGGGTGGTCAGACACTGGTAAAAGGTGCAGTTCTCGTGGCCGCTGTCGCATTGGCATGTCTGACATGTGTCGGGGTACCAGATGGAACCCGACGAAATGGAGAAGGTGTGTTGGTTACAGCTGCGCCCTGAAAAAAAAAAAAAAAGAACATGAGGCCAAACAAAAACAGGAAGAAAGAGAAAGCCAAGAAGATGACTGCATACAGCGAGCAGTCGGCATTCCATTGGATGCTGCAATGAAGAAGATGTGATGTACGCTTGAGATATGTACATGTATGTATATATGCGTGTTTTTGTGTGTGTTTATGTGTCTTTGGTTTAAATGTGTGTTTATGTGTCTTTGGTTTAAATGTGTGTGAGTACATATGAATATAATTATAGAGAGAGATACAGACTGCCAAGCAAATTGTAAAACACATGCCTATATAGTACAAAAAGTGTGAACATTTATCAGTAATTATTTAATATAACAGTATTCACAAATATCCGAGTTTAATAACAAGGCTCCATTTATGTACATGTATATGTATAGCTTTATAAAAATGTATTATGCGAATGTACATGTACAATGATTAATCAATATGAAAGCAATATTTTTCTCTCTTACATTACCAGGAATGTGTATGCTTTCTGCAAATGTATACTCTTTGCAATTAACAGTACCTCACAAAAGTAAATCTGACAATAGTCTTTTACTTTCAGGTACAGATATGAACACACTGGCCACTTCATCATGCGTGAGTCTATATCTAGTTACCTGATTCTGAACCCACAACGTGATCTCTTACTTCACTCACCCGTTGTCTGGGGACAGACAATCGGCGCACAGCACTCGTCATCATAGGGCTCCATCTGTTGGCAGTTGGGTGGCGGGCGTGGGCACTCTTGCTCCTTGCACACAACCTGGGCACCCACGCAGGCACACTGTGTGCAGACGTCATGATACCAAACATCACCCTCGGCTCGCCGGTAGCCATAGTTGTCAACACAGCAGCTTGAAGGCACTGAAACAGCAATGGTATCAGAGTATAACCACTGGAAAGTTTAATATCATTAGAAGTGTCCATGATAAAATTTGCTGTAGTAGCTAGATGAGATATTTCAAAGCACATATAAATCTATTAACATAGAGTAACGTAATTATTTGATCAAAATTTCTTTTTCTTCCATTACAATCTCTTAAAAAAGGGTGTTAAGCCCAAAAGGCACAATTCTTAATTTTCCTTACTTTCTTGGGTTTTGTTTTGTGTAGGAGGGGAAAGAGGGGCTCATCAGCAGCATTTGAGGTTATCATTCAAAGGCTGGCCTACCTGCACCAGAAAGATCGGGCTCTGCACATTTCGTCGTGCAGCCATCTCCGCAGCATTTCAGAGTGCCCTCGCAGTCGGAATCCTGGTCACAGTGCTTGATGCACTGGTCGCTCTCCTTGAGTGGAACTTTGGGGCACCTTCCTGGCTTCTCTGCAAAACAAATTCACCACATTACAGAAACAAGCAGACAGTACAAGAAAGCTTCTTCTTCTTCTTCTTCTTGTTGTTGTTGTTGTTGTTGTTGTTGTTGTTGTTGTTGTTGTTGTTGTTGTTGTTGTTGTTGTTGTTGTTGTTGTTGTTGTTGTTGTTGTTGTTGTTGTTGTTGTTGTTGTTGTTGTTGTTGTTGTTGTTGTTGTTGTTGTTGTTGTTGTTGTTGTTGTTGTTGTTGTTGTTGTTTTTGTTGTTGTTGTTGTTGTTGTGTATATCAATGTATATTTCTGGTAAGTAATGAGACCTAGCAAGTGCTATTAAGGGCAACTGAAAATATGGACAGGTAGCTGATCACCAACAGAATCTGCTGGAAGAAAAAGCACAGACCCGAGTATTGCATTGATGGAGGTTTTAGTGATAGAATGATCAATCAAATGCATTGCTGTAAAACTTCAGCCTATATTTCCTATTTCTTTAAAGTATAAAATATATATTATCTGAGAAGGGGTGTTTGCTAACTTAAAAAAAAAATAAATAAATAAATAAAAGATCTGAAAAAAAGTTCAGTTTTACAATATGCTTTATTTAGGTATTCTCTTTCACATTCACATCTGATTCTTCCCATAACTTTTCTGGATATGGTACACATCTTACTACTTACTCTTGTAAATTTGGGGAAACAAAGTACAAATTCACAATGATTCATAAACACAGCAATTAGTAAGACTTCATAATGATTCAGCACACAGCAATTAACATTGTAAAATGGTTCTAAAACACTGGAAGTTTGGATGTCTGCTCTAAATAAAGTGCACTAATCTATTACCACTTGGGCAGGAGTCCCTAGGACATGTGTGACTGGACTCTCTTCCTCCCTCAGTACATCTCTCCCTGGCCACCGGGCAGGCAGGTCTGGTGCAGAACAGACCACCTCTCAAACAGGAGCAACTGGCCGATTCCAACCAGTATTTCGAGCAGTAGCTCAGATGGGAGAGCAGTGCCTGAGCCGGGAGCAGCAAATTCTGCCTTGTTTCCGACTGGATAGTGACGCCATTGTGAAGGCAAAGTTCATCTACGAATACAAATGAGAGAAGTTGAAAGACCACTGAGATTGAATTAAATTGTTTATCTACCAAAGCACTTTGTAGCTGAACTTGCCAAGCTTTTCATCAGCTTACAGTAATTTGTCCAAACCTGACCTAGTCTTGGATAAGCAAGCCCACTCAGATGGACCAGGGGGGCATTTTGTGAAGCATTTTGTCAGATTTTTTTTCTGAAAAATGGTTATAAGCTACAGAAATCCTTGCATCAGACTGGCTGAGAGCAGATTTGTCAGAAAAAAATATCATAACAAAATGCCCTCATATGTGTCTCAGACTATTCATTGACAAGAACTATCCATGCATCTGTGCTCATATTTATTTCCACAGCAGGTTTATATGTAGTTTTGTTTCGTTTTCAAAATGAGAGAAAATGTTAGTATTCCCATAGAAGCAGAAGAGACATACAATGTACACTTTGTAATGTGAATGGTGGGATAGAAAGTAAAATAAGTAGAAAACTGTGTGTTTTTTCCTGAAATGCAACAAAACTCATCATTCTTAGTGCATGGTCTACAGAGAAAAGATAGCACACACTCTCTCTCACACACACATCCCAACCCACACACACATGCACACATACAAACACTTAAAGATCACACAGATGCATTTGACAAAGTACAAAGTCTGTCAGATTAATATTATAAAATGTTGCTGCACTTTTTATATCTGGTTACAACAAAAGGGTAGATTAGCTAGGTGTGGACAATTAAAAAGAGAGCACAACAATTTGCCTCTTTCACTGTAAACCTACCATCCCCACGGCAGGCTCTGATGGGGCAACACTGACCGGGGATAGACATCAGCTTGCACCCAGCCGTTGGCTGCAGGTCGGGGCAGGGGATCTGGGAGCAGTGCTCCACTCCCTCCTGACACACACACAGAGTGCACGGGTCTCTGTACCAGCTGCTGCCCTCGCTCGTCTCCTCTCCGCCAGTCAAACAGGATATGCCGTCTGGGGGAAGAACACACATCCACCTGAGCACCATGTCAGTAATGGCCCCTCAACAAGAAGGGTATTTAATTCGCATTTTCTTGATGATTTTTGCTTTGGGCAATGTACAGCATTGAGATATTATCCAAAGTTTTGTCTCGTTTTGTTAACCATACTGTGAAAGATAAAGTCAAGATTTTCAAATGTACAATCAAAATTCCCCCCCCCCCCAAAAAAAAGGAAAATATACAGTATATGTATATTTACATGGCACTCCAGTCATAATGAACATGGTTATGACTAAATTTTTGCTACAGGGCAATTCCGCGATTAGTAACGTTACATTTGAAAAAATTTTGATATTTATTTTTACTACTAAATCACCATTTATTCATTTCAAGTTAAAATCATGTTAAAAACATGTTAATCCTTCCCAGGTTTATATAGCAAAGAATGAATATAAGCCAATAGATATTAGAATTGCTATGGCAACCAAAAGGGCTGGTTAGTAACGTTGCGAAGAAAGGAAATGACAAAAAAATCAATGTCTCGTAACATAAAGTGTGCAAAAATTCAGGTTACTTCAAACAAAGTGTTGCATTAATTTCAACTATTGCATCATGACAAATGTTCACACAAATATTTTTAGCAGTTCGACTGATAATCTATTAGCTAGACCCCAACGTTACATTTGTCCGGAGTAATTCTGCAAGTCATTTCACCCTTTTGTAATTGACAAAATGTCACAAGACTTCTGGAGTATTTAAATGTATTCATCTTTTACCCTTTAGCAAAACTTTGAGGAAAAATTTTCAAAGGAACCCAATGTAATTTGCATTTAAGTGAATTTCAGCATCCCCAGTTCCACATGTACATTTTGAATGATGGTTTTAGATCTCGCAAAACCAATGAATACGGAAAATAAAATCTACTGAATTTGAGAGACCTTAATGATTGGCGAACATCCATGGTATTAGTTGATATCTAAATTAAAGAGTAAATTAAAGAGGCACATTTCTTTTATTCATGTCAAGTCCACCTAACTGCCAAATTGCCCTACAACAAAGTAAAATTTATGTCCCAAAATTTTTATCTGAATTGTAATGAAATCACCTCGGACTCATTTCATTAAAAAACAAGGAAAAGTAGAAATTACGCGGTGCGTAATATATGTCCCCGCCGGAAGTAGCATTTAGTAGCAAAATGTACAATATAGGTAAAAAGATGAAGGTCAAAGGTCAAAGAAGTCAAAGGTCAAAATTCTATGTAGAAGTTTTGAAGCCCTCACCTAGTGCCATCACATAAAGCAAACGGAATCGAAATCGGGTTAGAAATGGCGAAGGAGTAGCATTTTGTAGCCAATGTACAATATAGGTAAAAAAATCAAGGTCAAAGGTCAAAGAAGTCAAAGGTCAAAATTCTGTGTAGAAGTTTTGAAGCCCTCACCTAGTGCCATCACTTAAAGCAAACGGAATTGAAATCGGGTTACAAATGGCAAAGGAGTAGCATTTTGTAGCAAAATGTACAATATAGGTCAAAAATCAAGGTCAAAGGTCAAAGAAGTCAAGGTCAAAATTCTGTGTAGAAGTTTTGAAGCCCTCACCTAGTGCCATCACATAAAGCAAACGGAATCAAAATCGGGTTAGAAATGGCGAAGGAGTAGCATTTTGTAGGCAATGTACAATATAGGTAAAAAATCAAGGTCAAAGGTCAAAGAAGTCAAAGGTCAAAATTCTGTGTAGAAGTTTTGAAGCCCTCACCTAGTGCCATCACTTAAAGCAAACGGAATTGAAATCGGGTTACAAATGGCGAAGGAGTAGCATTTTGTAGCAAAATGTACAATATAGGTCAAAAATCAAGGTCAAAGGTCAAAGAAGTCAAAGGTCAAAATTCTGTGTAGAAATTTTGAAGCCCTCACCTAGTGCCATCATATAAAGCAAACGGAATCAAAATCGGGTTAGAAATGGCGAAGGAGTAGCATTTTGTAGGCAATGTACAATATAGGTCAAAAATCAAGGTCAAAGGTCAAAGAAGTCAAAGGTCAAAATTCTGTGTAGAAGTTTTGAAGCCCTCACCTAGTGCCATCACTTAAAGCAAACGGAATTGAAATCGGGTTACAATTGGCGAAGGAGTAGCATTTTGAAGCAAAATGTACAATATAGGTCAAAGGTCAAGGTCAAAGATCACAATTGAAATTCTGTATAGAAGTTTCAAAGCTCCCATGTAGTGCTATCATATAAAGCAAACAGAATCAAAATCGGGTTAGAAATGGCGAAGGAGTAGCATTTTGAACATTTTGATCACACACGGACGCACACACGGACGGACACACGGACGGACGCACGGACGCACGGACACACACACGTACGGAGCCCGTTTCATAGTCCCCTGCTCGAACTCGTTCGGCGGGGACAAAAAAGTTGATACGATTGCAACTTTTGCTGGAATGACAATTGCCATGGTAATGATAAGAATCCAGCTCCTGTTTGGCTGTAATACTACTATAATAAGTTGCCATTCCAGCAAGAGTTGCTATCCTAACAACTTTTATGAAATGGGGCCCTGTACATAAACAATGCACAAACATCTATACATATGTGACCCGCTACAACAAAAAGGTCCTAAAGTCGCGCACGGTCGAAGCCGTGAAAATCGAGTTTGAAGTCAGAGCATTAAAATTGGTCAAAACTTACGATTTTCTGATTTTGATATATGTGACCCGCTACAACAAAATGGTCCTAAAGTCGCGCACGGTCGAAGCCGTGAAAATCGAGTTTGAAGTTAGAGCATCAAAATTGGTCAAAACTTAGGATTTTCTGAATTTGACATATTATTAGAGTCTGACATGTCTTCTATCATCTGTCGAAATTTTGAAGCAAAATGATGAAAGGAAAGACCAAAAAATAGCGTTTTTCTGGGCCATGTTTTTTTGGCGTTTCAACTAAGCAGAAACTGGTTCGAACATTTGGATTGAGCGCCACATATAGGCTCCAACCCTTACAACGACCAGAGTGATCTCATTGGTCAGTTTGCTGCTTGCCGCTAACCGAAGCGTGAAGCTCGCACACTGCCCAGTCGACTGGTGCGTGCGGGCGGGTTGCGCTATGCCTAGCCGCTTCTCCTGACATCCTGGTCACTGATTGGTCGGTAAGGAGACCGCCGACGCTGTGTTTGAATGAGCATTTCGGGGGTTGCCAGGGCTTAACTTCTATTGTCCGGAGGTGAATACTGACTTGCGTGTCTCTCGATTGTGATTGCATCGCAAGGAGAACTTTTAGGGCACTTTTCTCAAAACAGTGATTTCCCAGACGTCTTGACATGCTCTCTTTTAAACATCGATATCTCCGCAGCCGATTATTTTTATAAGACGTGTTATATATCAATTTAAAGCAGAAGGATTAGGGAATTGTGTCATGCAATTTTCAAATAATCGACCTCACCCGACTTTAGGATCATTTTGTTGTAGCGGGTCACATATTATTGGAGTCTAGCATGTCTTCTATCTTCTGTCGAAATTTTGAAGCAAAATGATCAAAGGAAAGATAAAAAATAGCGTTTTTCTGAGCCATTTTTTTTGGCGTTTCAACGAAGCAGAAACTGGTTTGAAAATTTGGATTGAGCGCCACAGATAGGTTCCGCCCCTAACAACGACCAGAGTGATCTCATTGGTCAGTTTGCTGCTTGCTGCTAACCGAAGCGTGAAGCTTGCACACAGCCCAGTCGACTGGTGCGTGCGGGCGGGGTGCGCTATGATCAGCCGCTTCTCACATCCTGGTCACTGATTGGTTGGTGAGGAGACCGCCGACGCTGATGTGCTTGAATGAACTCTTCGGGGGTTGCTAGGGCTTACCTTCTATTGTCCAGAGGTGAAAACTGACTTGCGTGTCCCTTAATCGCGATTGCGTCGAAAGGAAGACTTTTAGGGCGCTTTTCTCGAAACAGTGATTTTCCAGATGTCTCGACATGCTCTCTTTTAAACGTCGATATCTCCGAAGCCGATTATTTTTATAAAATGTGTTATATATCAATTTAAAGCAGAAAGATTAGGGGATTATATCATGCAATTTTCAAATAATCGACCTCGCCCGACTTTAGGATCATTTGGTTGTAGCGGGTCACATATGCATGTTACGTAACAAAAACCAACAAAAATAGAAGGACAGACATTACGGCATGCATAATAAGATTTGATGAACAAATTTGGAAGAAAAAAAAAACCTGATGGAGATGGCACACTAGCGGGAGGACATATTTCATAAATTGTACAAATTTCATATTAAGCTAGCTGCTTTTCCTTACCGGAGGAATCCTCACAGGTGATATCGGGGCAGCACTTTCCCTCCGCATACACTGCCTCACATCCTGGCCGCAGCGAGGGACATGTTGTCACCCGGCACAGGGCAATGCCTCCATCGCAGAGGCATGATGTGCAGCTGTCCTCCGACCATGCCTCCCCTGAATAGCGCACCACGTCACCATGGTAACACAAGTTCTCCTCTCCTGCAGCCATTATGAGGAATGAAAGAGTTTGTAACAAATCTGTGTACCACAGTCTACAGCTTTGTAATGCCCCTTACTGCTCTAGGTGTTTGTTAATGGGTATTCAACATGCTATGTTGTTCAGCTTTGAGTGCAATTATGCTGCAAGTTTTAGCTTAATGCAAAATAAAACTGAGCTGGATTTTTGTTGTTGTTGCTGTTGTTGTTGTTGTTGTTTAATGCAAAATACACAATGCAATACAAGTTGTCAATCTGTGCAACTTGTTTTTTTTTTTCCTCTCTCTCCCCATCCTAAAATCCACCAAAAGTGCTTATTATGGAGTAACAGAACAAACTTTTTGGATGTTTTCAGTTTGTTATGAACAACATTAACATAAAATAGTGTTTCTAACTGCAAAAAAGTTATATCAAGTACAAAATGAAAATTCAAAAGTTTGTCAGTACACAGACAACACTTGCTTTATTGTCTTGCAAGACAGTAATAATAAAGGCCCTTTAACATCTGGTATCATTACAATGCCAATATTTTAATGACTGATGAGCTATTGATAAGTTGGGGGTAAAGGAGAAAGGGAAGACCGTAGAAGGTTAACAACTGGACGAGCATTGTGGTAAATATTTTTGGTATGCACTGTATTCAAAAACCAAACTACAAAATCACCTTTGTTGCAGATTACATCTGGGCATCTGCCAGCACTATCATCCTGGTTAACAGCACTACCATCCTGGTTAACAGCATAGCACAGAGACTGGTTGAAGGAGCAATCTCCAATAGGAAGATGGCACTGAGCTCTGTTAGTGCCAGAGGTACAACTGTCGCATTGCGATGGGCAGAAGGGATCCGTGGTGTTACAGCCAAGATCAAATGCTGAAAAAGAACGTCATATTGCACAAACTGCATTAATGCAGAATATCTTTCTTCAACTCAGAGTCAAATCCCACAATGGCCTTTGTTTTGATTTGTATTTCTCACAGAAATTCCTTTTTTGCCAAAGTTCTAATGAAGGGGTGTAATATGTCAAGTGATTTAAGTTGACAATGTACCCTCTATTGCTTGCTAAAATAACCCAACAAAGTCAACAAGCAAATATCAATTATTCAACAGTAAGATTACTGAGAAAAATGTGTGATTATATCAAACACTATTGAGTCAACTACAAGTGGTACTGCATTGATTTGGAAGGTCTACATAATGATATGTGAGCTTTGTTCAAAAGCAAAGTGTTGGAATATGTACTAATCAATACAGGATCAATAATCCAATTTCACAGTGTTTATAAATTCATTTAAAAAAGTTATGTTGGAAAATGGTATGATGTGAGGATGTTTGTGTCTTAGTTTTAACTTGGGCAAGGTGGGATCAGAGGAGCTGCTTCCTATTATGTATAAACACCAGTTATCTATGATGGCTTTTGTTTGGTACTAATCACTTCGGTTTATTTAGAAAGTTGCTATTGTCATTTGATGGCTTAGTTAGAAGCCAAGCACTCTTGAATAGTGAAGAGTTTTGGTCACGATATCATGGAGTGAACATTTTTCATTTATAATCCTGTATCATAGATCGAATACCCTGTTGGCATACCAAGTGACTCAGGAGAGTGAGAAAAATATGTATGTGAGCACAACTGACCACAAGAAAGTGGTTCTATGTATCTTGCATCTCCACTAACCTTCCACCCTAGGGCACACGATTTCCGGGCAGCACTGCCCTTCGACGAAAGCAAAGTAGCATGAAGAGTCAGGCAGTGTGGGGCAGCTGTGACTGTGATCATGACATTTGACCCTGCCGTTGTCGCAGGTGCACACTGTGCAGGCATCTTCATGCCACCTGTTGCCACTGAACTGCACAGTCCCAGAGCTGTCAGTGCACACTACAAGCAGACAAGAGAACTTACAACATATATCCCCAAACACAGTACTGTGGCACTAAAACATAGCTAGACATGCTAGAACAAACTCTCACAGGAAAAAAACATTCTGATAAGTTTCTTGCTGGTCCCTTTTGACAAGCACTTCCTGTGCAGATATTTACTAAAATCATTCTGACACATTATCAATTTTTCTAATCAATGCTTAAAAGAAAAAAAAATCATTATGATTACTGCTTGGAACAATGATGAAACCTCTTTTTTAAATATCATGGTCTACATGAAGACTACTGTAAAAGCAGATATCAAACTAAAAGTACTCTTTTAACAGTACGTTTACTGAGAGCTTTGAGATTTATTTTCATGTTTGGCTGGGTTTACAAGACAAGTTTTCCACGGAATCAAGACATGAACTACTGGAACATATTGCAAGCAAAAATATTTGTGTGCTTTTATTTTCAGGCTGATTTCTGGATGCACAAAATGTGTGAAAATGTCAACACTGTGAAAATGTCCACTTTTACACTATACATGAATCGTTTTCATTCATGTGTCTACAAGTTATTAAAAAAAAATTACTGTCTTTAGTGAGAATGCTTTCTTACTTTCCCATGCTGTCAAACATATGCATCAATCATGGCTTGCTTAAAAAACAAACAAACAAACATAAGCAAGGATGAAAGATGAGGGACATTTATGTTATGCATCTTACCCGTTGCATCCTTTCTCTCAGAGCACACCACACGAGGGCAGCATGTCCCTGGCTGGGGCAGTGACTTGCAGCGGCTGGTGTTTGTCAGCACACCGCTCTCACAGACCAAACTGGTGCATATCTCATTCCCATCCTGGCAGGTACATTGCGTGCAAGATCCAGTGGTCCACACATCATTGTGGCAATGGTTTACACTGTCTGAAACGCATCCCTGCTTCTCAGCTAATCAACATTAAATATTAATGAGAAACTGGTAAATAGATTCTGTCAATACCATACTACTGACACCACAGGCAACTGATATTTAAATGACATAATTTCTTGAGTACTAACCAAGACTTACTAGGGTTCTCAGAAGTACATAGAGCATTTATACCCCCACAAACAATCAAGCCCCTTGGAATTTCCCTTTCAACATTTCAGCATGTCAAACTAACTTTAGGAAGTCTAAAGCTTTACATAGATATTCTAGATACATATTTCATCTTAATTAAACAATTTCCAGTTTCTTAGCTATTATGTTGCTCTCCTAGGGTTCTTACAGTAGACTGCCAACATTTAACAAGTAGATATCTCATCCAGAGCATTTTAATCTTTACCGTAAAAAAAAAAAAGAAAAGGAAATTAAGTATGAATGGAGTGTCTCAGGCAACTTTTGACATACTGCAATAATCAAACAAAATGAACTGGAATCCTCCTCCTCCTCCTCCTCCTCCTCCTCCTATCTTAAATATTTCTGCAAACTTACAATATGTTTGTTGGGTCAACCACAAAAGGTCAGCATTATGAAGCTTGTTTTTGTTGTGTGGGAAGGTAAGTGGACCATTTCACTGGGTTAGCACCCTGCTCTTTGTGATAAATGAAGTGAAATCTGTATGCTAATGTGTGTGAGTTGTGACTATATATATAACTCAACCACAGGGCCTTCATTTAATGTTCTATCTGAAGGGCAGTATTTTACCTCTTGCTAGAGGGGACAGAATGATCCACACAACATTCATTTCTCAGTTCGACTCGGGGAATCTAACCTGGCACTGGTGTATGGATCTATCATTCATTAATGTTAGATCTAGACACTACATATGTGATCATGCATCACAAAACCAATGAAAAGTCATCAGACATGGATTTTTAGTTAAAGGCAGATTCTGAAAAAGCAAGAAAGCAGACACTCTGAATAGATGTGTACTGACAAAGAGTATCTGAAGGACAGGATCTATTCAAGTGCTCAATCTTGCACAGCGAGGCACTGTGTGATTATCAGATTAAGCTGAAATTGACCATGCTCTATTAACACATTCTATTCATGACTAACAGCAACTTTCAAAACTGTAGCACTATCTTTTCAAAAGATTTTAAGAGTTGAATGTGAAGAGTGTATTACGGGTTTTTGAGAAATGAAATGGGCCTCTAAGACATACCTAAGCTCATTATTCTGAAAAAGAAAAAAAAAAATTTCTGGAAAAACTGTTAAAGATATAATTTCCCTTTGGTTTTCTGATACCAAACTTTAGAATAATGTAGAGCCTAGCAGAATTGCTTTGTAAGAAAATATGAAGAACTCCAGCACTTACTTGATTGACCCATTTCACCTTTTTGTGTAAAATCAGGACATGTCATGCGACTTTTTGTTGGTTTTGTCATACACAGTCACATATAACACAGAAAACTAGTTGTGGTAGTCTACATGATAAATACTCGACGCCTTAATTTCTTGTTTGACGCGTAGGATAAGCTACATACATCTTCATGATCATGTTATTATCTAGCTGTTACCTGCTGGAAGGCACTGTATTTCTGGACAGCACTGCCCTTCTACAGGTACAGCACGACACCCGGAAGGTGGGGGCTTGCACCGGACCGCCAGACACTTCAGTACACCTGCCCAACACCTGCACACAGAGCAGTGATCGGGCGACCATCGGTCACCGTGGTGATATCGTAGTCTGTTCTGGTAGCAGTATGATGACAGTTCTTGTGATAGCACATCTGTTACAGAAATATCGAAACCACATGATTCTACACACTGTACCCTGTAACCCGGGGTGCGGCGTTGTGTAGCTCCATCTCGTGTCCATTATCATAAAGTTGTGCAATGTTGTAATGCAGGGCTGCCAACTCTCATGCATTGAGCGTGAGACTCACGCAATTCAACCAGTTTTGACTGTCTCACTCTGATAAACGAAATCTCACGTTAAACCCCCAAAATTGAATGTACATGACTACAAAAATAAATATATCTCTAAATTCTCTGATATTCCGAATATCGATATGCCCAAGCCAAAAATTTCGAGATTTTCCCGCGCGGGTGTAAAGCTTAACCAATAATAATCATTTTCGGTTCGCGCGCAAAGACGAGCTATTGGATTACGATTGGTTTCTACCTATACCACGTGAGCATAGCTTGTACTTTTGGCAAATTACAGTAGATGTATGGCTATGACGTGTGCTTTACATCGCTTTACATACACTGACTGTGTACGTAGTACGTACGGCCGCACAGCAGGCCGCCAGGCGCTAGCCAGGAGGTCGCTCCTCTCCCTTGCAGTGTCTCACGCCAAACTCTCACTCAAGGTTGGCAGCCCTGGCAATGGCGACTATTTTCTCCTGATCATCTGCGCCAGCATAAATCGGGGTGGCAATAATGATCCCAATGCAATGCTGATTTTCTTTCCATGTTAATTTGTGAAAGAAACAGACACTGTCTTGGATAATAAATCAAATTTTATTCAAATCTTATTCAAATTCAACATAATAAAATCAGTATGGTACTTTCTAGAACCCCCTCTACATATTAAACAGTGAAGATTGGACACAGAGCAGTGAGAAAAAAAAAATATACAAATTTGTATTGCTTGCATGCATTACTTTACCATTTCAATAGGGCCCTATAAACTGTTAATTGTTAATGTTGCAATACTCACAAAAAAGAAAGCATTTTTGTGCATTTAACTTTTATACAGTTTTTGGTAACGAAGGGTAGACCCACAGTCTACAGCACTGAAAAAAAAAATAATAATAATTCAACAAAATAGCGAATTTTCATTTGGTTCCCTAAGGTAACATATACTGGCACGTAGATCTAGTATTACTGCATTACACGTCGCAACAATGTGAAATTGATTGTTTTGGGTTTTGTTTTGTTTTGTTTGTTTATTCTCTATTTTGTACATATTATATCAGTGGCAGTGCACATGCATTGTCCACTGGCACTATTGGGCATTCTATGCACTAAATTAAATGTAGAAAATAGAGAATTAAAAAAAATAGGGATCAGAGTTTCAATCTAACTGTTTCACATTTGTTAGACCTCGCACTCGGGTTATAGAGACCAAGTATAACTAGACTCTAGACAAGTTCTAACGTTTTAGAACTAAACTAGAACCACTTTAACAGTTAGGCCTAACCCGTAACCGTTAGACCTAACTGGTTAACAAAGTTAACGTTAGGTATCTGACACGTTAGCTACTGATACAAAGTTTCGTTAGCGAAAGTTTAGGCCTTTGACGCGCTTTGTAACTGCGACCAGACCGAGCGAGCCAGCGGCAGCGAGCCCGAAACTGTAAGGGGTTACAGGGGAGAGCTCCTGGCGGCGATTCCGTGCGGGGTTAGGCCTTTACTCGACACTGCACGGCCACGGACACAAAGGCGTTTGTGTGTCCATCAAAACTTCACTCTTTACACCGTCTCTATATTAACACAATCTACTAACTACGCCTGCAATAGTCATGATAGTCGGGGAAGACTTACCAGTCGGTAATAATTCTGGTCGGAGGCACCTGCCAAAAATTGTGGTAGAATCATCGCTCCAACACTTCAAGTTTTCCGGGCAATCTCGGTCTGACGTGCAATTCCTCAGCCCCTGGGTACTGCCCTCTAGTGCTGGACACTGTCCAGGCTTAGCTATTTTGATGAACAATACGCAGTGTAAAGTTTTTGAAGGGCGTTCCACAATGTGGCAAGTTTTTTGTAATAGAAGTCAGTAGACAGAGAGGAGACGTAATTATCACTATGATAGAAAGACTAATTTCAAATTTCAGAATGATTCTCACTTTCCGACTGGAACGCAAGACGGATTACGTTTACCGTTAGGAAGATTGATAAAATAATTATTGATCAAAATTTTCTGGATGTGGAATATTAACTGCGCTCAAAGTTCATTAAACGTTGAAAATAAAAGAGGATGATCACTTATCGTCGTATATTCTACTAAGAGAATCATTTATTAGAGTCTTAATTAAAACGTCGGTTAGTTTCTTTACTTGTGATACACATTAGAACGTCGTAGGAGGCACACATTGCTATCTTTGTTAACAATGATACAAGAACCAGGCGAAATCTACCCCCGATGTGAAAATACTTTACGTTCTGCAACTTTCCGCTTTGACCAGCTTTACATCCAAATTCCCACATAACCAGTTATCGCGTGTTTGTGATTTTTTTTTTTTTTTTTTTTTTTGGGGGGGGGGGGTAGGATTGGGGTTACGCAAGTTGACTTTGTCTTGACCTGTGATGTCTGTAACAAACTGCAAAACAATCAGCTTCATTTTCTTACAGCTTATTGTTACTGTTCATGTTTCTATTACACTCACTAAGTCTCGGTCTTTTAGCTCTGACAGTCCTGCGCAATGACCAGTTTTGAAAGAAAATGGCAATCGCTCTTGCCTAACCTTTCATTGATTTATATTGATCTCCTCCCAAACACACCAGTATATTGTCTTGTCATAAATTTGGTATATAAGTGATATTAAAATTTGTTGAATATCTCGCAAGTACAAACACAGCAAATATTGTACCAACCAACTAGGCCTATATACAATTTTTAACTCGACCTCAAAAATTTACAACCCCATCTTATTACTGAGTTGATAAAGTGAAAACCTTTTGATAGCTTGTCATTCCATGTGACATAAATTTAATTGTCATCCAGCGTTACTTTCTGTATGGGTGTTATCTTATAAACTATTATAAACTAAATAGTATACACATCGCATATTGTGCATTGTTGATCATAAAACCTTATGTGACAAACTCCTGAGCTATTTGAATAATTTTGTGATTTTACGGTTAAACAAACAAAGGAATATATTACCATCTCGATTAGTGAAATGATTCGAGTTCTTCTTATCTTACCGAGGAAAAACGTTTTCTGGCTTAACATACGAAAGGAATACGGACACATGTGACTTCTACAACATACATAACGTGGTATCACAGTTAAACTTCTCAAGCTTTGAACACCACATAAACAAAATCTTACACACGCACGCACACACACACACACACACACACACACAAACAAACAAACATTTTCAACTAACACATTAAAGGGATCGTATAGTTTTGGTTAAGACCTAATTTCAAGTTTCTATAATGAGAAACCTCTTATGAAATATGAAAGACTATGTAATTCCATTAGGGATTCAACGTTTATTTGATGAAAATTGGTTTTGAAATGGCTGAGATATCCAAAACACCTTTTATTACTATCGGTTTGTTTTACTTTGTTTTTGGATGTTTCAGTCATTCCAAAGCCGATTTTCATCAAATAAATTTTGAATTCCTCTTAAAATGGTATGCTCTGTACTATTTCATAACTATTTTCTTGGTATCTCGCAAAAAGTTAAAAGCCCAATTCTCATCTCCACCAATACTGTACCATCCCTTTAAACTAACCCATCTTCCATGGATCCAGACAAGTATTCCGGCAGCCTTCTTTACAGCAGATGCGGTAACCATGGCAATCGCTGTCATCATCGCATTCGTCGAGGTCGAGACTGGAGCAGTTGTCGTCATGTTCGACACATGGACAACTGCCATATTTTACTGTATAAGATGAAGCAACAACAGATAGATAAACAGATAATCATGTGATCTGGCATCGCGGATGATAAAGACGTTTAAGATCGTCGACTTTCTCATTATGCTTATTAGCATAACAGTTTTTCGCCAATTAAGTTTTCATAAAAGTTTATTACTGGCTTACTTTCTGTCCGTCTTTGAGTGCCCAATACACTATATCCAATTTCCTGAAGATTAAAAGTCCACTGCATCACATTAGAATGATGAAATTATGATTAAGAGGTATATCAACACGATTAATGTCTGTCAATTAAGTTGTCATCTTAAGATCTTAAAAATGATATAATCAGCTTAGAGGTATTGCAGTACGCTTCCGTTAGTATACCGCTGTAACTTGTACTTGAAAGTACACAGATCCCTTTATTCAAGGTCAAAATTTGACAGAGAAACGAGGGCCTGATATTCACCATCATTTCGACAACATACGCAAGGGTTTAAATGGAATGGAAAACAACAACGGGAAGATTTTGAGCACTCGAAATCAACGGGCAGAAAGTTTACTGAACTCCTTTACACGGTTTATTCACGCATATAGAATACCAGTAAAACTAAAGAAGTTCCATCTCAATGACTGATCGAGTGAAAGTCCGAGTCACCTTGGACTATGACACGTACCGATGGTCGTAGGTGCAACACACTCTGTGCCGCAACCGTTGCTGCAACATTTCCTGTTTCCAGGGCAACCGCGGTCGTCGATACACTCATACACAGTTGAGCAGTTCATCCTGCTGACCATCGGGCACCGTCCGTTTTTCGTATAAAGATTGCTGACCGTCGCAGTCCCCTTCACAAATAATCGATATTTGCATGATTGATCAATAATTATTGTTCTTTCGTTTATTTGTACTTCTTTTCATTATAAAGAGAAATCGTGATGAACGTGTCTCACTGAGTCAAGTGAAGTGAGTTTTAATCATGTTAATCGCACAAGGCAATGAAGAGAAAATTGGCGATTTAGAACTACATGTAGTTATAATGATGAAATTACATGAAAAACAGATCAGACTTCAAAGGCTGGCTTTTTATCAATAACCATCTGATTTCTATATGAGGACGTATCTGCGACGCTTGTTCATTTATCTCTTCTTCTTTTTTCGAGAAGGACTGAAAGTACACGCAGCCGTAAATGTTATATGAACTCTTAATTCCATTAACATTTTGATGCAGAGGAGGGAAATATGAAGCAATTAAGGGTCACCGTTGATCACAATCGCCGCCTCATATCTTTTATTTGGTTAAATTATTACAACTAAATCTTTATAACCCTCCCCCATCCCCCCCCCCCCCACGCACACACACACTTCCGTCATATAAGCTTACCGAAATTGCAACTCCATCTACGCACTGCTTGCCACAGCCAGATTCGCAACATTTCCGAGGGCTTTGGCAGTGACCATCAAACTGACAGTGGTCACTCGGGTCAGAGTTACTGCAGTTGGACAGCCAAGGCGATGGACACTGACCTTTGGCATTGCACAGAAGTCATGACACATGAAATTATGATGTATGGATACTCCCGTCTTTGTTGGAGAGCCTCAGGGACACAAGCATCACGTGATTGTTAAAAACCAGCATCAATTCACGATTAGCAAGAATATGCTCAAGTCACAATATTTTGGGTATTACACCGGGCACACTCATTTTGTCTGTGAGGCATCGGTTGCGATATTATGTTTACATTGTGTACATTATGTCCCCACCAAAAAAAAAAAAAAAAATCAATTGGATTTTCGCATTGATAACTTCCAATATAGTTAAACTGTCTGAATGCTTTCTAGGGTCTTGAAATATCTAGATATATTTCGCAGAAAATCTCATTTCTCAGTTCTTGGAACTGCATGGTGAACACAATGGACAGAACTTGGAGGGAAGGGATTCCTGACATGCTCTACAAAAATCATCATTTCTCTTTGACCCCTGAAGCAAATCGGATGGGATTTTCTGTAAGACATGGGTGATCGGGGGGGGGGGGGGTTCATATACAGCTATTCTTAAAGTTACGGACGACTTAAGAACAACTGGTGATCAGTTCTTGTGCTGAATTATTGAAATTCTGATAAGTATAGCATATCACAACGTGTTCCACTCGTTCTTAAGTCGTTTGTAACTTTAAGAACAGCTTTATGAAACACCCCCAGTTGTATAGTTTCATACCCTGATATTGTATTTGGATTGATTCACTATTCTTTTGAAGTTATCGTTGCGAAGGGTCCTGTCGTATTTTTTTTTTTTGTGGGGGGGGGGGACTTACGGTATAAATCACCTCACACAAATTAGGTCACCAACAGTATAAATGGATCGCAATTATGATTAGGGCTTAATGACTATTTACAACATACGGAGCTATCACTTTAGTCATTTTCGTGACGTTGTCGCAGATGAAGGGATAAAAACAGATAAAGAGCCCCCAAATAAATAACAGAAACAAATAGGCCCTACATATCACTTTACTTTCCAGGGGACATATTATTATGTATTAACGTGTTGATTGATTTGCTTGCATAGCATAGAATAAGCATAGGATTTCAGTGGCTGTCATTTTTTTTCAAACAACACAGACAAAAAAAAAAAATGCATGCATATAATCTAAGCATCTTATACAACTAGGACCGAGGAACTTCCTGAAACTCCTTGTTACAACCTTTATTGGACAATGATAATAATGTCCAATCATCGTGACAATAATATGTCAGTGTAGAATTGACAGAAACGCAATCGATTTGAATATCTAGACGCTTGGGATTAAAGACAAAAGTACATCCATGGTGACACATCCCTTCGAGTTATTTTCCTCTTTTTACTCTCTAAAAAAAAATCGAGTGAAAAACGTTCACTCTTGAAAGAGTGAAAAGAGTGAATTTTGAAAAGAGTGAATTTAGAGAGAAATTGGAGTGAATTTGGAGTGAAAATGTTCATTTTCACTAATTTTCGAGTGACCTCAGGGATCACTCCAAAATCTTCGAGTGATCCCTGAGGTCAATCTAAAATGAGTGAAAATGAACAATTTCACTCAAAATTCACTCACGAATATTTCACTCTAAATTCACTCTTTTCTGTTATTCTCTCTTTCAAGAGTGGGCATTTTCACTCGATTTTTTAGAGAGTACTGGGACACGACACATGAATTCTTTTTTTTGTCTCATAGCCTTACCGTGGTGGCTTCGTGGTATACAGCGTCCATTTTGTCGATGTCTTTGGCATATCTCGTCACGACTACAGTCCAAATCTGAAATACACGCTGACGCGCTAGAGCTGCTTACCTTCAACAGATCAAAACAAACACCCCAGAACAAACAAATTATAACCTCTCAACCGAACTATAAAAAAAAAGAATATGTAGCAAACATTTTAATTACAGTGTGGTTCAATTCATTTATCTATGTATGCAAAATATCAATACTCATACACGTCCGTATACTATTGTACAAGCATTTAATTCTCTAACAACAATGTATAAATAGCTAGTGTGGACGTATCGATCAGATGACATTTTGTAAGTCATGCAACAGAGAGAACTTTCAATATTTGTAAACATGGAAGAGAACAGGAAATGACTTGAAGCATTGTTTTTGACTGTATTTGAAACATTGTTTCCTTCCTTTGAGATAAACGAGATAGCCGATTTAAAGAGCAACTCTATGCCACTTTCAAATTGGCGCTGGAAAATAGAGGATATCCTGACGAACAGTATGGTAGAGATTTTTGCAAACTAGAACCAAGATAAAGAAAGTTATCAATTTTTTAGGCGTCTCGTGCTGTCAAGAATAACTAAGTAACATTTTGTCGTAACCACATCCTCAAATTGGCAGAGGTTTTGTCCTCACGTCACAAGTCTTTCATTTAACTTACGCGAATCTGACATGAAATCAATAAGAATGAGGCGTATCAACATTTTTGCCGGAGAAAGAGTTTCTGGTTGTAAAATCATATAATCATTTTTCAAAGAAATGGGGAAGGTGCCAAGGTGATGACATCATCTCCTCTTCCAATTTGATAATAACAATAATGGTAATAATAATAATAATAATAATAATAATAATAATAATAACAATAATAACAATAATAATAATGATAGTAATAATAATAATAATAATAAGGTCGTATTTACCCAGGGTAGCCACTCAGTGTTGCCACTGCTCTGCCAGAGGGCCCTGCTATTATTATTACCCTATCTTTGGCAGGTACCCATTTATACACCTGGGTCGAGAGGAACATAGTGGGTAAAAACATCGTGTCCAAGGACGTAAGCACAAGGCGGGATTCGAACTCTGGTCCTCCCATAGAGAGTCGGGACTCTTATCCACTATTATATACAGTTGCCACAGCGCCCCACTATTTCCGTTCATTAAATTCAGAGAAACATTTGAGGAATATTCAGAATTTCATAGCACTTTACTTCATGTGCGAATATAAACACGTTTGAGGAACTTCTATCAGTCTGTTTAATTTCAACCTGTTTCGGTCGAGTCACGTTGAATAGATGTGGGATGACACTTTGAAGGAGCTTTCTTTAACCCTCTGTGTTTTACGTGCCGACTGGCGCTGAAAGACCCCAAAGAGTTGTACACTAACCCAGCGCATGACTACCAATTCCTTGGCACAATCTTCCTTTTTTTTCAACTGAAGCATGACTTTGTATTATTTTTTTTTGCCAGTATGCGCTCTTATGTTTATCGATATCATTTATATAATATTGCAAAGGCAAATGTTTTTTTGTTTATGATGTATAATACCTGATTTATCTTGTGTTATGTTTTTGTTGAAAGAAAAAAAGAAGAAGAATGAAAATAAATGAAATGAAATGAAATGATATAAAAAACTATTCAACGGCGGTCGTCAAAACTAGTGGTTGTTTAAGTACAACTCCTGATGTTTTCGGGGCTTCCACGTCCAATGCATGTGCATTTTTTTTAACATTTGAAATACGAATGAGCTTCTACTTTAATATTGTTTGACTTTTGTTTATTTGTTCTTGTTGTTTCAGCACCGGGGGATTATTTTTTCCACAACATGAAATGGGATTTTAATGTCATTAAAGGCATAATTTACCATTTGCAGATGAAAGCATTAGTGCTTTAAAATAGTTCTAAAATGTGAGTTACGGATAGAAACAACCACTGTCAAAATTTGAATCCGTATAATCGATGTTAAGTGCTGTTTAATACACAAAATGTGAACAATAGTTATAATAAAAATGTTTCCAGACTAAACCGTATACAGTTACGGTTTACTGAGAAAAACCCTGATATCTCCTTATATTTTAGGTTTTATTGCAAATATTTCATATGGTAGGATGTTTTATGATACAACAGACCTACACATATGCATCAAATGTGATATCTTAAACATTTTTGAAATCACTGCTCCCAAAGGTAAACTGGACCTTTAATAGCAACCATTATTATTTGAAAAGAGACGGAGGAAAAAGATGGCAATGATTATCGACCGTTGATGATGTGGGAGCGTGGCGAAGCGCCACATAGCAGCCATAACACACAGCGGTGATTATAATGATCAAAAATAAACATTCTCGTATGGAAAGCGGGCGCTAAAAATAGTGCCAGCATAGAAGTGTACAGACACTTTGTGCCAGACTGCGGTATATGTGTCTGGGAATGTCTTTCATCGTGCATATCTTGTTCCCTCCCCCCTCCCCCCCCCCCCCAAAAAAAAAATAGATATAAAGATGAACTAAAACATAACAATGTATGAATAAGTAAGTCAATAAAAGTAGACATGGTAGATATATTATGAGTACAACAATATTGCAAATAATCAAGATTAAGAATAGAAATTAACAACATGTTTATGAAGATAACAATTGTAGTAGGACTTTCTACTTATAGTGAGAAGGTGAAGAGGAGAAGAAAACAAAATGTTAGAGTAAAAAAAAAAAAGAACGTGGAAGAAAGAAGTTTATTTTCAAGAGCAGAACAAGAGGATGTTTGAACATCAAAGAGAAGATCTGGGGCCCGTTGCATAAAACTTACCGTTGAATTTCAATGGTAACTACCGTCAAAATTAGGCGTCACAGCCAATCAGCATCAAGGATTATAAAATTTACCGCTAATTTGAAGACTTACCGCTAGAAAGGAGCGGTAAGTCCAGCGGTAAGGGTTTTATGCAACAGGGCCCTGAAGGGTATATAGCTAAAACTTGAATGATATCCTTAGGACCCTGGTTTGAATCTTTGTTCTTGATTATCCTTCATCTTCACAAGCCGTTCTCTATTGTGTATACTTATGTACATAGAATTTATGACATATATAAATATAATATTATATATATATATATATATATATATATATATATATATATATATGCATATAACATTGGTTCCATATTGCAATGGATAATGATCACTTAAATATTAAAGATGGACTGTTTAATAATATTGTTGACTGAAAAACTGATAGTGATTGACTCAGATAAAATGCTCAGTTCCCAATTTTCATTCATCGACGATTAGCTCAGAATGATTGTTTAAAATATTGAGCATCATGTCAAAAGAAGAAGAAGAAAAAAAAAGAAGAAGAAGAAGAAGAAGAAGAAGAAATACATTACCGGTAATGCTGATGTGTGGTGCTTGCTTAGGAGTAGGAGAATACAGGAAACGGAACTCAGCAACCTGAGGACCATGTTGCACGATAGTAGATCCATATTCCGACCGAGGACGTTTCCTTGGTTTACTCTTCCCCTGTCCCTCTCTCCTGCTGCTTTATATTTTCCCGTTAATGAGCAGAGACATAAGGAGAAGACATTACTTAAGATTATACTAAAAAAACAGGACATAGCAATTCCATTTTTCAAGTCTATTTCGGCTGGAAAATTCAGACCATATACCGACAAACACCAAAGAAAATTAAAACAAATGATACAGCACACACACACACACACACACACACACACACACACACACACACACACACACACACACAAAATGAAAGTCGTCGACCCTGAATTCGTGGAAATCTCGTTTAACAGTAATACAGATTAATAGATTTATATAATATGCAAGTCAACATGCAAGTTAATGATGTTCCTGCCCCTCACCACTCTTCAAATTTTACTCCTTGCATGTGTCCCAATAATGATGATAATAGTTATCTAGCTTTGAGGATGTATTGTTCTTCCTCCTTTTTTAAGAACAGCTTTATGAAACACCCCCAGTTGTAGTTTCTTACCCTGATAATGTATTTAGATTGATTCACTATTTTTCTGAAGTTATCGTTTCGCCAAAAAAAAAAGAGAAGAAAATTAGAGAAACTGAATTGTATTGAGAATCAACATGTTTTAATCCTTTAAGCAGAATATACAACACACAGATATTGATCGAGTTGAGATGTATAGGACATACTCGGTCAATTGATTTACATGTACAGCCTACGTGAACTATTATCAAGGTCTATACTATAAAAATCTGATGAAGCTTTTGATAATTTAGTAACTTTCTGATATTTCCTCTGATATTAATCGCGTTTTCACCGCCATCAATACATGCAATATCAGTCTTCAGAATGCGATTTGCTCAATAAGATGGTCTGGATTAAAAACAGCAACAGCAAGAAACGTAAACAAGTCAGGTCAGGGAAAATGTATGAAAATGTATGATCATGAAAAGCAAACATACGGTTGATCATATCCCTAGACTCTGGCATGGATCTCGCTTGAATATTCGGAAGCCATCTTTTACTCAGTCTCATTTCGGCCAACCAAAAACAGCAATGTTTGCGATGTATTGGCAGTCGAACATTCAATTCCCTCTTTGTTGCCGGTATCATATCGTTCATAACTCATCAATCTGACATAAATTATAGTAGTGAGTATACACGAAGGAGCATGATAATATTCCGACTGTTTGGGAATAGATAAAAGTCGATATCTACGCTTTCTGATATACATCACATATTCTGCTGAGAGAAAATGATAGCTAGTAAAGACAAAACAATGGTAGAGTAGCCTATATATTCGCATCACAGCAGATCGAATGTCAATAATATTACGAGTTGAGTGTCAAAATGCAATTTACGTTCATTGACAGCGCCGCCTTTCGTCCGTCGAACCAAAGTCCTCGCTCCGAATCAAAACAGACGTCACAACTTTCCCGTGAGAGCGAAAGCATTTCAAACATAACAAATCATCTTGACACGGCGTGACTGCACTAGCTTTTGTTGCTGTTGGTTTTTTTATGAGTTCATGACTCGATAACAACATTTTAAGATAAATGAGCTCGGTATACTGCCAATGTATAGTTGGAAAAACCCGTCGTTTGGACTTAAAACTACCATCTTGAGAGCCCAGAGCACTAAAGATACATGAGGGAGGAAGTAAACTGCGTGTGAATGAGACAAGCCGCGCTCATCCATAACCAACAGCTATGTATTTCATTGAAATAAAACAAAACAAACAATTCGAAGTTTGGCGATTATAAACAAAATGGGAAAAAAGAGAGTGAAGCATGGCGTCGTTTTACGGTCGCGATGCATTTCTATTTCCAATATCCATTTTTGTTTATCTCATATTTAAAAAAAAGTATAATAATGATATATGAATACAAATATTACCACAACAAAGTAGGCCTATAATAAAGCAAACAAACTATGAACTGAGATACAACGTAAATTTCGTGATAAATACCAAAAGAAAGTTGTTGGAAATGGAAGGGACTGCTAAAAAGCAGGGCTTGTGGTCTGCAGTCCCCTCTTAAAAACATGTCTAATTACAAAACTTACAACTGTGCATAATGCATAATGCATATAATGAGCCCAATGTAAAATATTTGCAAAGTTTAAATGTAGCTCTGTTTTACGTCTTCTTCCTTCTCTCTCATGTCCCATCACCTACTCTGATCATTCTCCTCCTCATTCTCCTCCTCTTCCTCTACTTCCTCCTCTTCCTCCTCCTCCTCTTCCTGTCTTCTACTGTACTACATCTCTTCTCCGCATTTCCTTCCCCTTCTCTCCCCCCTTCCCAATGGCTGGAGTTATTTGGAAGAAACACCGCTTTCATTGCAACGCCGCCATAAAGTTTGAAGTTAAGTGTCTTTTTACTCACAGTGATAATCTACGATCATCTTTGCCGATACCTTGTTCCTCCGACCACCTGACGGAGGCCGACTTGTTTTCATCCTATTCCGAGAGGGCAATGAATCTAAATCTAAGATTAGAAACCGCTAACAATGCAAGTTATTGTTTTCATCAACATTCCTCGAATGCCGATGACATATTTATGTGAATTATTTCATTCCTGATGCTATCCATAAATAGAACGATCTCAAATATAATTGCCATTCGTTCAAAAAGATGATTTAATGTACCACCTGAGTCATCGTGTCCGTGAATACTTATGACTACAGCTTACGTCTCTGCCTTTGCTGCAACCTGTGAATATCACGTCGACTCCAATTATTACACAAATTGGTTTCAAGCTACGCCATGAAACGAAGCCCTTGTCTTTGTTGCATTCAAAAAAGCACTTTCGAAATCAACAAAACTAGAAGTTCGGCTGCAGGTCATGATTTCTAACAAACCATGATATAATGTTTTCCTTCTTTTTATATTGAAAACCTACGTAATAATGTAAATGGGCACTGAAAATGGTGTGCCATCGATGATGATTTTTGTGTTTTTGATATTATTATCATTCACTCACTCACTCATTCATTCAATTCATTCTTTGATTTTAATTTCCAAATAATTTGTGACAAAATAATAGTATAAGGACCTATTACAAGTAACATAAGTATCTCAGAGAAACGTATCTTGTTACATCAAAGGCTGGATGCGCAGAACAAAAACAAACAACAAATTAGCATTATCACTATTGTTATTGTTATGATTCCTGCAATTAGCCATTATTATTGTTATCGTTTCCATCTCAATTATAGTCGTTATCATCACTATAGTTGATATTATCATTATCAACAGCTTTATCACCGTTACCATTACCATTATCATCGTTATCCTTATATGATTATAATTCTCGTTGTGTCCTTGCGGTTACAATTGCCTGTGAATTCACAGTCTTGCACACATTACTATCAGTTCAACTTATTTGTCTCAAGGCTAGGAGATAAAACTCTATGAATGGTCATTGGATGATAATTTCTAAGATAGAAAATTTCTAAATTATAAATTTTAACATTTTGTTTAATAGCATGTTTTATAGCATTGGCGCACAGTCAAGTGGTATTGAATTCTTGATGGTGATTCTGGCGGGAAAAAAAAATTAAGTGTAAACCTTGTAAACTATAGTATTGGTTCAGGTGAAAGATTCAGCTTTTAGCTTTTTGTAAGATACTTAGAAACCATTTAATGACATATTAAAGAGAATGCAATTCTAAGAGGAATTCAAAGTTTATTTGATGAAAAACGTTTTTTTGAAATGGCTGAGATATCCACAAAAAAAAAACAAAGTAAAACAAAGCAATTCTGATAAAAGGTGGGTAACGCCTTTTATTAGGACCAGCTTTTTTTTTCGGGGGGGGGGGGGGGGTATCTCAGCCATGTCAAAACCAATTTTCATCAAATAAACTTTGAATGTCTTCTAGAATTATATATGTTCATTCACATTTCATGAGAGGTTTCTCATTATCTAAAAAAATCATCATCAAAAACCGTTGGAAACTCGAAGCCCAATCTCAACCGAAACTGTACCATCCCTTTAATGTCTTTTTTTTTTCTGCTTGGAGCTTGTGAAACAGTTTTTCAAGCGCCCGAACATGCTACTCAGCTACTGCTTCTCTGAGATGAGAAAGAAATAAAAACGACAAAACTGGAGCACTTACGAAATATCTCGCAGAAACACCTGTGGCGCGTAAATTCACCTATCGTCTGACCACTTGACCGACAATTTGAAGCGCTCTCTCTCTCTCTCTCTCTCTCCCTCTCTCTCTCTTTCAAACGTAGCGATACCACTAGGTTTTCAGTGACATAAATGTGTTCCATAATACTCTGTAACCTTGTCCCAAAAAGTTCCCCAGTAGCTGGATAGATTTTGCCGCTATCTATAGATATATACATATTACTGGTAAAGCGTCAAACTTACTTGCATTTTTCTCTCAATTAATCATAAAATTAATTATCTGAGACAAGCTTAAAGTCACTCGCGAGAATTGATGTTGCAAAATCATCTTGGGATAATTCAGAAATAAGCTGTTTATAGGAGGAGTTTGACAAGTTTGGTTGTTGTTGTTGTTGTTGTTTTTTTTTTTTTTTGGGGGGGGGGGGTCACGAAAGTGGCCTCGAGCAGCGCTTACCCAATTTAAGTTGACATTGGTGAAAGATCTGAACCAGATAAAAAACAGTTTCATTAAAACCTGGCCTAGAATACATTAAAACCTGGCCTAGAATAAGAAATTGATGGAAGTTTCTCACGTTCCAATGGAATTGTGAAAGTGATGGTGCTATCATTAGCTCACAACTTATACCCGTTGGATTGTATACAAAAATATCACAAGCTTTTGTTAATGGTCAATAACTTTGCAACCACAATCCTTTATCTCGGAAAAGCCTTTTCCTTGGTATTTGTTTTTATTTATGTACCGATTCTATGCATAAGAGAACCAGTACAAGCCATACAAAAATGAGAACACACACACGCAGTGTACAGTCTAACGATGAACACAAAAATTGATTACAATGGTAATGAAAGTTTACCGATAGTGCTGCATACGAATAGATCACCCATTCAGCTTTGTCGTTATTATCTAATTATTATCCAAACCGACGAAAATAGTCATGATGCGTAAGAATTAGTATTCCTTTTATTTCAAAAAGGAAACTAGTTAATGGGAGACTTTTTTGAGGTCATGCATGGCATCATTATCTCATTTAATTTGCATATTTTTATTATCATATTCGACTGTTTAGGGAAATGTGAGACATTTTAAGTTCCTTAACTTTCTTAACTAAATAACTTCCTTAACTAAATATCAGGTTTCACTTTGATGAAGCCTTGATATTTCTATTTGTTTGATTTCATCCAAAGGGTGAATTAGCAAACTCGGTTTGCACTCTCTCATCCGCTCACTGGGCGTACAAAAGCGGTCGGAACTTTCCAAGTTCCCGGTTACAATGACACTATGTTGTCAACGTTTTATACATAAACGGATAAAGTGAGATGGATCAATGTGATTATCAACGTACAATAGTCTATCGTGCGTGCGCACACCCACACACAAACGGAACAAACACATAGCACACGAACACACACACAAACACACTTGATAAACCGCATACCTTTGAAACCATGAATACAACGCATTTCAGCTAAGTTTGAACTGAAATATAATGCTAAAATGTTAAAACAAGTTGGCGTAAAGTCGGGAGGAAGTCATAACGTATGAATGAAATTTTGCTTGAAATGATTTTGGCTATCAGACTTTTTTATAACGTTTTCCTAATGATAAGAGTGTTTATGTTTTCTTCGTAGAATCTTTATCAGTTCTAAATATTGTAAAAACAACTTTTTTTAATTTCTTACCTCAAATCTTCTAGGGAGCGTATGTCCGTTAAAATAATTTTCCATTGCTTACGATACAATATCATTATAATCAAATACTGGTACAAATTATACAGTCAACTTACTTGGGTTTTAGTTTGGTGGTGTTCTCTGAACAGCTCAGTGATATTCAACGGAAGAACATGATCTCCTGTAAGATGACCGTAGACATAACAACGCATAAGTCCATATACTTCGTAGGCCAGTTACATGAATGTTGCTGCCCCTCTACGTAACAAGGTAAGACTGATTCGCCACGCTCGCGGTGTCACCCGTCTACGTCTCTTTTTGCAAGGGGTATACGCGAATGAACTTCTCTGAAGACCTGGTCAAGACCTCCCTCCCCCAGCCCCCCCCCCCCCCCCCTCCGGTTAAGTCATGGGGGGAAAACTGTGAATGTTTATCATGACTTTACAGCACAGGGGGGAAATGGAAGACGTCATGTGTTGTGCTTCGAAATTTATGGAGACGTTTGATACCCTATCATTCAAACAGGTGCAAGTATGTGTCTTATTCCCAGGTAAAGAGGGGAAAAATAATTGGCTAGTGCGTGCGCGCTGGCGTAGAAGGAGATACATGATATAATAAGATGAAAAATCGCGTAAAGGCTGTGCTAGTGTGCATGTTGTGCTGGGATTTGGGTTTCCCCCCTTCTTCTTCTTCTTCTTCTTCTTCTTCTTCTTCTTCTTCTTCTTCTTCTTTTCAAATAATTTCTCCCAACTTTGATTTGGCAAATCGACCGCCCCCTAACCCCCGAATGAAAGTCCATGGGGGAAAATTATTTCAAACTTGGTGTGAAAGTGAGGAATGAATGGTGTCGCTGAAGGAAGACGATAATCAACTCGAGGCGACACTGATGGTTCATTTGAGTTCACAGACGTCCCTATACCAAAGTGCCAACAATAAACAGTGTCGCTCGAAGTTGGACGGAGTTTGATTGAAAAACAGAAAAAGAACTAATACAGGAACATAAAATTCAAATGTGGTATAGACACAATGTCTATGTAATGATGATAACTGATGTGAATGACCATGAATTCAGGAGCACTTTATTAAGAGCGAATTCCTCTACTACTTTCATTGATGGGAATTCTTTTTATTTCGACATAAGAATGTTTTGTCTCAAGTATAACCTCATTATAAAGGTCGAACTTTAAAAAAAAATGATAATGTTGCGACCTGAATTGATGCGTAAAGTTAATAAGCGATAATATCCACATTCTGACGCTTTCAATGATGGATTGTGTTCATATTCGCTAAAGTAAGAAATACTATCACACTGTTTTATATCACTTGCCTCTCTTCGGGAATCATATACGAAGGTTCAAGAGAGCCGCTGAGAGACATGAAAACATGCACAAAGGACATGCCTCTCCTCCTTTCCCCCATCGCTTTCCACTCCTCTTTTTCTTTTTTCTTAGTCATCATCTTATCATCATAATCATCATCACCATCATCATCATAATCATCATCATCATCAATATTATCATATCCTTCATTTCTTCTTCTTCCTCCTCCTCCTCCCTCATCATCGTCATCATACAATAATCTTAATCGTGATCACCATCGTAATCATCATCAGCATCATCATTGTCATCATCATTATCATCTCCTTCATCTCTTCTTCCTCTTCCTCATCATAATAAAATCATGCAATCGTCATCATCATCATCATCGTCGTCGTCGTCATAATCATTGTCATCATCATTATCATCTCCTTCACATCTTCTCCTCCCTCCTCCTTTTCCTCCGTCGATTCCCTCTCCTCTTCTTCTTTCTTCTTAATCATCTCATCATCATCATTCTCATCTTCTTCTTCTTCCTTCACCATCTCCTCCTCCTCCTCCTCTTCTTTCTCCTCCTCCTCCTCCTCATCATCATCTCGTTCATCTCTTTTTCTTCTGCTTTTTTCTTCTCCCCTTCTTCGCCTTTGTTTGCAAAGACAGTGCGCTTTTCAATGAAAATGTTCTTGTAGGTACAGTATAAGTGTAATCTCTGTCTGGCATTTTGACACAGATAATGTTTTGAATCGAATAAGCAAAATATAATCTGGACTGTGTGAAAGCAAAGTCATTATCAATACCCCATGACACGCCTAAAGTCAGGTTATCTTTGTTATGACTCTCACCGATGAAAGAAATTAGTGCACCTCATCCCTCTGAAACTCTACTAGCTGCTTGTAGAGTAGTTTGCACTAATATGTTTCTCTACTTCCTTATCTGCCTTCATATTCCCACTATAGGGAACTTATTATCAAGTTCTAGTTTACAACTGTTTACGAAAGGAAAGTTTTTGAGTATTCTGTGAGAAGAAGATGTATATGGACTCCCATGATGGGTATATCACTACGAAACGAGGGTATAATAATCATGTGCCAATCGCGGACATCTGCCTGCATGGTTGTTGGCATTTTTAGTGTACTGTGTAGTCACCTATCGTACTATGTGTTTCATGAGAGGGTCTGTTTGTTTGTCTGTCTGTCTGTCTGTCTGTCTGTAGGCTATATTAGTGAGAGAGTGGGGCGGTTAAGGAAAGATCGACATGTAAACTCAGCTTACCTTTGAACTCTCACAATATATACAGTGTATGCCAGATTGCAGTACCCGTGTATGTAAGTTGCGCTTGTCACTACTTAGCATGAGTTTTCTACGGTTGATATCACTACAGGTGTTGAACCATTTTCATGTTTCTGTAACTATGTGGCAAGAAATTTAATTTATTGGATATCATTTTGATTGGTCATCCGGCATATGTTATATAATCAGTTGTCAAGACCCCCCCCCCCCCCCCGACATGAACACTTACGCACACACACACACACACACACACACACACACGCAGACATACATACCATTAGACGTATTTTTGTAAAGCCGCCAGTAACTCACGGGAACTAAAGGGCTAAGGTCTAATCGACTTGGGCAAAAGGGTGTCGCCACATCTTCTGTTTTTCGCACCCGTTTGATAGAATCTTTGTATAGCGGGGAATTATCTTATCATTTTTTCACCCAATTCTACTGCATTCCTCTCTCAGTCATGCTATCCTGATAATGCGGTATGAACGCTTCTTTTGGTTGTATTATATAGACAAGGGAGATATTTAGCACCGGGCCCTCTCGTAAACAAACCGTCGTAGTCATGGTAGTTCAGTCTAGACATGGAATCCAGTGGGGTGTTGTATATGGAGCCACAATTACGCGGAGCCATCGTTATTTTCACGCCGTGATACTTGACACAAAACGGGTTGAGCAAGTAGCAAAGTAACTTTTCCAACAGCTATCAACAATTCTTTACACGTGTCAATTGTCAGTTGGAACACAAGGTTACAGTTTGTTGCCCCGAAGGTTCGTTTTTCCGAAAGGTCGATGAAATATTAGGTTCGTTAATCCGGAAACGACATAAGGTTCATAAATCCAAAGGTTCGTTAGTACACATCTTCCTTTTATTTTCCGAAAAAACAAACAAACAAACAAACAAACAAACAAACAAACAACAATAACAACCCGAACCTTCGGACAAACAAATCTTCGGAATAACGAACCTTACTCGATGAACGAGTTACCTTCGGAATAACGAGCCTTTAGAATAACGCCACAATGTTCAGATTAACAAACCTTATGTAAACGTGTCCAGGCATTTGTTTGGGGTCATCACACGATCCCGAAACTCACGAGTCAAACAGCCCACGAGTCATACAGTCAAAGAGATCGACACTAGGCAAAAAAAAAAAAAAAAAAAAAAAAAAAAGGCCCACCAGCTCGACGAAGGTCCACTGGACCGACACTAGGCAAATAATGCCCACAAGCTTGATACTGGGTATATAAACAAAAACAAAAAAAAAAAAACAAACGAGACCGACACTTTTTTTAATCGTACAAGCCCTGTGATGTAATAATGTTGGTATCGTGGGCTTCTTTTGCTTCGTGTCGAGCTCGTGGTCTTTTTTCGCCTATACTTGTCAAGCTCATGGGCCTTATTCGCCTATGGTGTCGAGCTGGTGGGCCATATAGCTCGTGGGCCTATTTTACGTGATGTCGAGCTCATGGGACTTGTTTACTTAGTGCCCTTTAGAGTAAATTTATTTCGTGATGTTTTTGTCAGAGCTTGCTTTCATCGCGTTTTCATTTCTTCTCTCATTTAGGATATTCCCCTGATATCTCTTACCGATACGGCTTTGACTTTCATAACATCATTCTTTGCGTTCATGACACTGAGTCCGTAATATTTAAATAAGCATTTCATAAGATTTTTTTTTGAGTGGTTCACAATATACAATCTTGCTTTTTAGTGGACCTTTAAATTCTTTTTTTCCCCTTAACTGAAGCATAACTTTGTATCTTTGCCAGTATGCGTGCATATGTTTATCTGCATCGTTTATCCTTTGCAAAGTCGAATGTATTATGTTTATGATATAGCTCCTGATTTATTCTGTGTTATGTTTTGTTGGAAAAAAAAGAATGAAAATAAATGAATTGAACTGAATTGAATCGAATTGAATTGAATTGAATTGAATTGAATTGAATTGAATTGAATTGAATTGAATTAAATTAAATTAAATCAAATGAGACCTTGCCATGAAAATTCTCCGGATAATATAAAAAAAAAAAAAAAAATCAGCAAAGATAGATGAGAGAGGGCAATGCCCGGAAGTATGGATTACTGAAAAGAGGACGAATATAACCGAATTTCTTATCTTAATTTTGCAACGCACATACACACTCTTTCTCTCCCTCTAAATATCTCTCTTATTCGTCGGGTATGATGATGGTATTTTCATATTTATTCTAACAACGCGAAGTGAGACATAAAAATGAACTAGTACTTTGACTATTTTTTAAAGTAACCCTCTGGCCTGGGTCCCCTTTTGTTTTGTCATACACACGATTATCTTTTTTTTTTCTCGGCCTACCCATACTTCAGGGCGTTGTTATCATGATGCCAGCATGTGCTGCTGACATTTTATTTTAGATGAATAATAAAAGACTAAAACCACCGGCAGTCTACTTTCTAATTTTTTTTTTCCCATAGATCGAGTCTAATCTCAACATTGTTATGACAATGATGCAAAATCATGTGTGTTTGTGCATTATATGTACTGTTTTTTTGTTTTCCACTCCACGGCCGAGAGTGTTTGCCTAAAACAGAACAAAGGAAAGAAAACACATTTCGGCGCCTGTCTTTTCAATACTTGACTTTAAAGGAAGCAGATACCAATCATTCTACAAAGCCTCCCCCCCCCCCTTTGTTCGTTTGTTTGTTTGTTTGTTTGTTTTGGGGGCTGTCAAAAAAAAAATATATATATACATGTTGTATATATAAAAATCACAACACTCATCCTTATAAGGATGATTCTTCTCCTCTAACCGGGTGGGGGGGGGGGGGGGGGGGGTCTTTGACCACTTCCGGTCCCGCAGCCCCCACCCCCCCCCCCCCACCCCCGAAAACGAGCCATGCAGCCATAGTGTTTAGTATGAATATCACGACACATTCATGTCCCAGTTCGTGTGTGTGTGAGAGAGAGAGTATGTGCGCGCGAGGGGGAGGTTGTAGTAAAAAATAAATCAAAGCCAGGCAAAGCAAAACGGGGATTTCCCATCTTAAACATCCACCCCCAATAAACAGCATCACGTACTAAACAGCACCCTAAAGCTGCTTAAAACTTAGCCTTTCGGCAAGGTCTTACCGATATTATGCTGAGATATTAATCTGACGACGTTAATTATGATGAACGGGACTACTCGCGTGGTGAATGGTGAGCGAACATTCCATCGCGTCTTTTGCCCTTGTCTCGTCTCTTTCTCGATATAACCAATATCCCCGGGGTGCAATGTAAACCTCAGTCTCAGTCGACGCTGCTTCATGAGGATCGATGTGGGTGGGACTCTGAATTTAAAGAGGAAATCCACCCCTTAAAATGATAAACTTTGAAAGAAAGAGGTTTTTTTTTCTACAGAATGATACAAAAATGACAAAAATCGGATAAGAAATAAAGAAGATATAGGACATTTTGAAATGTCACATTTTTCGGTATACATTTCTTGGCCAGTCCTTATTAACATTAAAAATCAGCAAGTTGACGATGCCATGCTCTCACAATTTCATATTCATTTCATATTAACCCCCCCCCCCCCCAAAAAAAAAAGCGAACAAAATGTCGACACTGATATTCTGTATCTTGGAATGGGAACATGTTTTTACTTGTCTAAAATTAACAACTTTCCCGAATTTTATATGTATTAAACATGAAAAACTGTGAGGGCATGATTTCATCAACTTGCTCATTTGAATATTCATAAGGACTGGTCAACAAATGTTTTGCGAAAAAACGTGAAATTTCAAAATGTCATATCTTCCTTATTTCTCATCCGATTTCTGTCATTTTTATATCATTCTGTATAAAGGGAATATCTTTCTCTTTCTTTTGAAGTTTATATATTTTACGGTGGATTTTTTCAATACAAAAGGTAGAGTTTTAGGAAATGTTCCTTTTCGAGATCAGTGGAGAGAAGGCGCGGGCTGATATCTGAGATCTCGGGTCCGAGAAGGCAATTAGGCGGCGAGATCGGAGATCTATCTCGTCTTTTCGACCTATGGGGTCCGAGAATACCAAAAACAAGAGATGTTTTGATTAGTCCTATGTACTTCGTTGTATGTACCTCGCAGTGACCAATACAGGGCCCCATTTCATAAAAGTGATTATTCTTTTAAAGATGTTAGGATAGTAACTCTTGCCGGAATGGCAGCTTCCCATAGTAACAACCGATCAGGAAGCTAGGATACAGTCATGTCGTTTAATACTGTACGACAATTGCCGTTCCAGCAAGAGTTGCTATCATATCAACCTGTTATGAAATGGGTCCCAGTAATTTGAGGTGTGGGCTCGCACACACACACACACACAAACACACACCACTTTTTGACAGGTAGATTCTAGAGGAAACTCAGAGAAGCATGGCTTTCATGATTTCTTTCTTATATTTTCCATTAGAGGCAAAGAGAGTGGTGGGGTCAGTGCACCCCCCTCCACTCCACACCCATGTTTCTGTGTCCATGTCCACATGTGTGTGTGTGTGTGTGTCTATGCCTTTCTCTCTCTCTCTCCCCTCTCTCCACCAGCATTTGCATCAATCAAGGTCACTGCACACACATTACCAGTCATGAACTCTGGAATATTCCAGTTATTTGCTAGACTATTGTTTTGTTTGTTTTTTCCCATACACAGCGGACAAACAAGTATAACTCGGGCAGAGCAATTGGCATAATTGTAAACAGCTGTGTTTAATTTATCTCTTTATTACAGAAAGATATTTGTGACAAAAAAGTCCATTAAAATGAGGAAGTTGTGCATGTGTCATTACCCAAAAGATAAAAGTGATGTTCACGGAAGTCAAATTTGTGGGCCGAGCCTATCATACTCTTATGATTTCATAACATGAAGGCCTACGTGTACATCATCATGAGCCAAATATAAATTCAAAGTTCAAATCGAAAAAGTACTTGCTACTCCCCACACCTTAATTAAATACATGTACAATGTAGTGAATTGTTAAGTGGTGACATGCAGTGAATGTAACTTTCGCCCAGGTACTCAAATCATTCTCTTCCAAAAGATAGGCATTGTGTCTTTTGTATCCATCATTAGAGAAATGGACACACTTTACTTTATACAGTATAAGCACCACATGTCTTTGATGATAGGGGGTAATACACAAATTGTAACCACACTGTCATGCATCAATGGTCATTGCTTGAAGACCTTCCTCATATTCTCTATGCAAGTTTCTTATACTTTTATTCTACCTTCATTTCTCTTCAAAACAGTACTGTTCTACCTATGTGATGCTGAGACAGAAAAAAAAAAAACAAAAAAAAAACAAATACAAAACGCTCTAAATATTATTTTTTCCTCTTTATAACTTCCAAAGTTTGAATAAAGATATACACAAACTTCCAAGACCACACACAGATAAACAATTTACCATCTTAAATCATATTGGTTAAAGGTAATTGCACATAGTAAGTTAGTAAATTAAGTTGTCAGTAGAGAGCTAGTGCAAGAATATTACTTGAATACGATAAGAAAAGGAATACATGCAAGTGCAGAAAAAGTGCATGACATCAGAATATTTTACCTTTACAAGTCTACCCTTACCACGTACACAAAAAACATAATGGAGATGTTCTAACCATTTAAGAAAATCTAGATTCCAATTAATATACACGTACAGTTTTATGCACACAAAGCTCAAGGAAAAGAAGACACAAAAATTGTGTAAGTTAAGCCATAACACGCACAAAAGTACTACATGTATAACAGCCGAGGTTCGGTATCTATCAGCCATCTTACGCTGTGTGAATAAAAACCAATTACTGAGTATCAATACGATCCACTCCAATACATGTACTACTGTATAACATATTCTACTCCAGCTGACCTGCAGTCTCCCCTTACGATTATCTACTAAGAACATTACATCATTGAATGTCTTGGACAATCTAGAAGGTGTCCACCTGCTATGCCCTGGTTTTGATTTGGCTTTGATCTCTTTAATTACAAATCTACGAGAGAAGAAGTAGAAGAAACTGCTTGAAATTAAGTGACATTAACGGTATTCTCTGACCGTATCCGGACAATTACCCCCAGAGGGCAATTACCCCCCGGCTAAATACTGGTTAGTGGTAAGGTTAGAGTTAAGATTAGGGTTAGGGTTAGGTTTAGTGTTAGGAGTTTGGGTTATGGTTAGGATTAGTTTCGGGAGTAGGATTAGGATTAGGGAGAGGGGAAGGGTCCGGGCCCAGGGGGTAATTGCCCTAGACCCTTCTGTGACATCACTTGTGCTATGACAGTGATCAAGTGAGTCTACCCACCCATCGCTTACAAAAGGCTATTAAGTGTGCTATAATTCGCTATCACATGCAAAAATGTGCTATAAATGCATTATGTGGCACATAAATACACTACTTAAACATACATGTACAGAGCAGTGCAGAGAGAAAAGGGGCATGCTTCATGAACAGTTAACAGACCAAGAAAATGGAGATGCATGCTAGACAAATGCTGTGCAAAGAAAAAACAAAAAATGCTTGTGACTGGGACTACACAATGGAGTGACAGTAAGTACTGCAGGAAAAGGCACACTACCAGTAAGTAAGTTTGTACAATTTGGCAAATTGGTGATAAAGATAAAAATCATGCAACTCTTCCACTGAGGGGTTTTCATCCCTTACAGTCTATTACTGACTGATTGGTCAATAACTGAAGTCTTACCATCTACCATTTGAATGACTGGCAGACATCTTATTTCAAATCTGAGCTTCTACATGTACATAAGGTAAGGTACACGTAGAAACTAATGGATTGATCATATAGTATTTCTAAATGTCAAGTACTGTCTAACATGGGCGTTTTCTATCAATCACGAACTCGGCCATGAATGCGAATCTAATCATCTCTGAAAGTCCAGGGACCAATCAAGATCTTTCTCTGTAAGAATTGAATGGAGTATACCAGGATAAGCTGGCATGTTCTAGAATTACACTAGCCCAATATACAATGAATACAACTTAATTTGGAACGTGGTAACAATCCAATTCACTCACTCTGATAGCAGCTACACCTAATACTAAACGGAAAGATTAACAATGCCAAAAACAAAAAGAACGGGAAAAGACATTCCATTAAGATACATAAAGTGGATACAACTGTGTTATTGCAACGACACCGTAGGTGTGTAAGAAACATGGAAACCCTAATCTGCATGTGAGGGGAAGGAAGGGTGGGGGGGGGGGGTAGGGGAGCTAGTGTGCCCTTAAACATCAGCACGTAGTAGCTCACAAGGACTGACCAGAAACATTTGGAGGCAGTCATGGTGGAACACATTCATGATGGATCAAAGACTATGAAAATGGGCAACTGGACAATGTCTTGGTCATTGAACTGAAGACCTATCATTTCCAGCAACTTTGTGAATGATGTGTGACACATTGTGGGAGCCAGGCGCCTCTGAATGTTTCTACAGAGAAATGGCGCTAAACAAATGCCGTTTCATCATCATCATCATCACTGACGGAGGGAACTAACAGCCATCAGTTTTTTTGAGCAGTCATGTCATAGCCACAGGCTGTGTCAACTAAAAATGTAGCACATGCAGGATTGACATTTTAGTAAAAATGTGGGGTGGAGTGGGGTGGGGTGAGGACTAGTATAAGAGGGCAACGACCTCTAGTCTCAGACAACCTTAGAGTGCATTCGACACCCTTTCACTACCGTTCTTGCACTATATCTATACATAAGCTGGATTGTAAGCATCAATGCCTTTAAACCCTGTTCCCTTAATACACCTACTTATGAATGCACAAGATCAAACAGAAAAACAGTAACTGCCGCAACAAACAATTCATACTAAACATAACACACTTAGGCTATCCGCCCCACAGAGTACATTATTATTTTCCTACTTACAGATGAAGAAGACAACAGACATAACAGACACGACAAATCTACAAGTAAAACATAACTGAAGTACAAAGCGATGGGTAAGACATTTCATTTTACCTTGAGGAACATTATCAATAGAGCACACAAGTGCACTATCATTTTCTTACAAGAAAAAGAATAATTATTTAATCTCCATAACATGGCTAATATTCTATTCAAGATTTAATGCTTTGTTAAATAAAAAGGTATTATATATAGATATGTATAAACAGACACAACACAACCAGAATATATCAAAGGGTGGCCAGGCAGGGAATAATTTTCCTGGTATCGCATAGCAATTCGCTACGCATTTGAATATGACTGCTGTATAGAGTTCCATTTGTGTAGCAATTTCATCGCATAGAAGTGAACACAAATTTGTTCAATGACTAAAATTGCTATTTGATATTGAGAAGGAAATTATTCCCTGCCAGGTAATGAAATCAATGTCTGTCCTACTTTTGTGGTACTTTTCCATGTAACAAGCACCAAATGTGACCTACAAGCAAACAGCAATCAATTCATTGCACAAAGTTCTCATCTGCCATGTGAGAGTTATGGTGACGCATTATTTGTCCACGGTTCGACGCCAACCGCACATTCTGCAAGAACGCGACCAGCAGATCTCGACCTGCATGCGGACAAAGACTTATGAAGAGAAACGCTTGTTTCATGAGCGAAAATGTCCCGGCAACTGGTCATGCTTCGATCTCTGTCGCATAGCTTGAAGTGTAATATCCCAGACTACACTACTGGGTTTGAAATTTTTGGCTACTACAAAGACCTGTCTCAACTTGATACAGTATAGATTCACCCTCTTTCAACAAATGAATGCCTGAAATCGAGGGGAGAAAAAAAAAATTAACGAAAGAGTTGTGAACATATGTCAAAATATCAGTTGTGACTTGGATTACAAACTACATTCCAGAGTAGATATACACTTGTATCACAAATCACTCATCAAATCCTTCAAGTTATCATGAATGTGTTATCTTGCCGTAAAAGTTGTCACAAAGGTTTGAAAAGTGTGATAGACAGCATATCTTACATAGCACATCACTTGAAAGTTGGGTAAAGGCATGCAAGAATATGGAAGTCATGTTGGGTCAAATAGAAGCGGGTTTAAATGGGTTTAGAAAAGATATCATGCACCATATCCATGGCCAGCTACAAGTCAAAACTGTGTACCGTTGGTGGTCCACACTATACAATGTAATCGAATGTAATATCTCTGCCAACCTTATATCAGTGCCTACCTGTGTTTTATACAAAAATACTCCAAATAATGTGCACCTCAAGATCCATTTAATAATAGTATATTTATGTTGGCATCAATATAATGTTTGGAATTCAACAAACTGTGCTGAAAAAATAGCAAAATTTCGCTACATGAGTCACTGGACTTTCTAGATCCAGGTCACTATTGCTTTTCTGCTGTTTACTTCTTTGTTTTAGGTTCTTTTAACCTCTGCTTTTTTAACTAAAGTAACTGCACACAACATTTTTTTGGCCTTTTTTTTGGGTAATAGGTATACACCGTTGTACAAATCAGCGATTCAAACTACTGTATTATCTAAGGACTCTCCTTCATTGCATGAGCTCTGTCTGAAGTTCATTGGCTACATACCCTTTTGATGATATTTTTGGTGAGAACACATCAGAGAATCCCATGGTTCATGAACGAAATGCAATGCAAAGTGTTAAGACTGACTTTGCCTGTCACGGTAGTTTACAGGATGCCCTACCTATGCACTCAACGAGAATAAGAAATTTTGGCAGAAGATTTGAAATTCAGAGAACTTCAAACCCAAAAATGTATGTGACAAAAAGAATGATGGAAATATGCAGACAAGAAAATGTGACAACTTGGTGAAGTTTGTGACCATGCAAAGGAAGAATTTCAGATTTTATGATAACAGTTAGTCCATATGTTAAAGTACAAACTTATATAATATATATAATAATAACAACATGAAAGTGGGGGAGGGATGGATTAGGGAAACAAAAACAAAAAAAAGGAGGAAAAAATAGCTGAATTCATCTGAAAATATCTCATGCGTTGTGACAGAACAGTTTGGCTTGGAGTTTGAAATCCAGCAATCGAGCCCAGTTTTGCAGAGCTGTCTGTATGCATGCACACCACACACAATATTAACTCAGTGCAGGTTTGATATTTCAACGTACAATGCACTTAAAAACTACTGAAAGATGAAGTGGTACTAAGACACTGTGCTTATTAGTAGGACTACACTGTACAAATGCCATTCTTTCATCCATGACGGCAGCTTCCGCTGAGGGAGCCCCCATCCATTAAAAAGAAAAAGAAAAAATGCACAAGGTCAAATGAAGTGTCCTCTTCATATGAGACCGTGCATGTTTTGTACAGATCAGCAAGAAACTCGCCGCCCCTCCCCAATCCATAAAGTGCGCTGAACTCTACAACAGACTGTGGCGGCTTTCCGTGCTCTGGATGGGCGCTTGTAGTCCTCGGACACTTGTAAGTTGGACAAGACTGGAGACGTCAAAAGGGTGTAGCATCGCAATTCTAGGAAGTGCTTCCATTTTCACAGAGGTTGGTAATCCTGTAAAAGATTACAAAAAAAAAAAAGGCATGAAGAGAGATAAAGACAGAGATGTTGATGACCTTTATGCATTACATTAAAAATGTTATTGCTGCATCTACACTAGTTTGAACAAATTACTAAGATTATTATCGGTGGCAAAACTAAGAACTGGAGAAAGAAAGTATAGACAATGGCACTAAGCGTGTGTGTGAGAGAGATAGCGGAAAAAGGGGGGGGGGCAGAGTAATAGACGGAAGTCTTTTAAGGTATTGGGTAGCAGAACCATTCCTCCGACCAATAGGCAAGACTACGAGTGAAAGTTTGCCACAAAAGTATTATAAGCAAATAAATATCACCTCCAGAATCAACTACACAAAGAAAAAGCTACAAAAGGAATAAGGATAATAATAACAATGATGCTGTTGATAATACTAATGATGATAATGATAACATATCGGGCAATTACCCCAAGAGGTCAATTACCCCCCCCCCCCCCAAACTAAATACTGGTTAGTGATAAGGTTAGAATAAAGATTAGAGTTTGGGGTCAGGTTAGGAGTAGGTGCAGGATTAGGAAGAGGGATAGGGTCAGGGGAAGGGCCTGGGGTAATTGTCCAGGAGGTAAATGCCCAAGAACCACTGATAATAATAAGAATAATCATAATAATAATGGTAATATAAAATAGAATACAACTGTACTATAATAACTAACACTACCCATCGATAGCAACAATGGCAAAATAATGGTTTAGAGCTGGCTAGTTCTCTATTCCTTTTTACAGTGCTGTACATGCTTTTTCATCAAGAAAAAAGGTGAGGGAAGACAAAAAGGAAAAAAAAGGAAGACAAATATAAATGATCAATAGGCAAGAATATGAACATCTTACGCTACGTTTACACCATGTTTCCAGCGGCCACAGCAGTCCCATTTCAGGCCACTGTGGACAAAACGTGATGCATGTGAGACAATGCGGTTGGGGGGGGGGGGGGGCAGACGGCGTGAGAAGGGCGTTTGAAAGGTAAAATGTTCACTGCAGCGAGGATTGCAATGAATAAGACTAGATTACGGAGTGAAAAAAAAAAAGGAAGAATATCTCACCTACCCAGGGTGCACTATGTTTCAAATAAATGGGGCTGCCTTGGACGCCGGGAACATGGTGTAAACTATTATTATGGGTAGAGTCACAAGCATAGCATAAGTAGTGCAACTACGGGATTTGATGAGACAGATAACCCTAACACTTCCACAGTCTTTCCCATACGTAGAGACGGTGAGGGAAGGGGGGGGGGGGTGGAAATGAAATTGTCAGACATACAGACAAGCATACAGACAGACAAGACCAATACAGGCCTGTAGGAACCATAACTTACAGACATGTAGAAGAGCGATAGAGAGACAGAAAGTCAGACAGACTTACAGAAAAACAAAGAAAGAACGAGAAAAAGAAGAGTGAGGGGAGTACTCAGATGGATCGCTGAGGAGAAAGGGAAAAGAAAATTATAAAAAGCAAGAAGAAAATCAGAACATAGAGAACTAGGCAATTCATGCACTACAGATATGAAGGCGACCCAAGTTTAATATCATAATCACTAAAATATCAGCAACTACAATTGTATCATGTGCAAACAATAAAAAAACACAAATGAGATCTTAACAGAATCTTGCGACGTAGTTGACAACAGTGCAAACTCTACACAACAGATTACGTGTAATAAAATTTAAGCAGGTGGCATGGTGAATCAAAATCAAACACCCTAGGAATGGGTACCTCAAATTTTTATTGGGGAGCTTAAAAGCTGACATGAAATTTATCAAATATGCTGACGATTTGCCAAGTTTTGGACACTAAATGCTCACTACAGTGTTACTCCGTCAAGAGGCGCTTTTTCCTAAGATGAGACTTAAAGCAATGCCTTGCTCGCGCATGCACGCATCCAGCACGAACTACGTCTAATCCCAACACATCAAGTTGACGAGTCGAGTGACAGTCTGTTGACCCGGCCAATCTCCCACTCAGCAAATGTTTGCCCACACACCACGTCACAGGTACACAACAATGAAGGGCTTGTATCATCTTTTCAGCTCAGTGACCCTCACCTTTCCGGATATTTGTCTTTGAGGCATTGCAACGTGACCCCACTCGCAGAGGCCCCAATCATATTCCAATCTACAATACAATGTGAGTCTGTCTGGGTGAGAGGCTTGTAAAGAATTATCATATCACAACCCCTTTCCAATTGAATGCATACAAACATTAATCATGGCATTCCCTTAATGCTACTCATTCTATTCCCCATTTGGTATGCTTCATTTGCTTGTGTGGCTCGTTACAACCCCACCCCCCCCCCCAAAAAAAAAAAAAAAAATGAAAAGAAAAGACAAGGCAAAATCTCTCTACTGATTGGATGCTGAGGAATTTGGCAACATTCCCCATTTAACTGCTTGATTTGTGTGAGGTTTATGGGGAAAACAAATCTCAGTGGGTACTGGGTACTTAATCTTCAGGATCTTAATGACCCTGTTTCAGGAAATTCACAAATACTACCTGGCTTCCCTCAATCCCCCCCCCCCCTTCTTTCCATGATATTTGCCAACAGTTGCAACTACTGAAACGTCTATGCATAATCTCAGGTTTCTGATTTTCACCACGACAATTATATGTACAGGTGTATATAAAACATTCAATCAGTACTGTTAAGTCATCGCTGAAATATTTGCAATGCTGCTGAATATATTGACCAGTATCTCAGGAAATATGAGTATAAAGATATTGATTAGTTCTGTATGTGACCTTGCATTTAAAAAAAAAAAAAAAACAACAAATTGTCACTAGACAAGGACTTTCAGTTCAAGGCAGATTCTGAAAGAACAGGCTCTAAGCTTTAAAATGACATGTAGGCCTAAATCAAGACAAATGGACTTTCTTAGCGCGAATAGAGTAAAGAAAGTTCACATTCTGGAAAAGTGTTAACTGAGGAAAGAGGCTTTGAAGTTAATGGTCTAATCAAGCGCTTCTATTTCACTGTGCTGCAATCTGTGCAACTGAATGGAACAAAATACTGGATGTAAAACTCTGAAGTAAAACAATGAAGAGATTTTCAGATTACGTTACATTTTAGCACACTAATTGAATACATTCTATTCATGACTGATACCAACTTCAAATGCAGTAGCATAGTCCTTTCAAAAGTTATCAGAGCCGAAAGTGAGGAGGGTGTATAGAGTATTCTAGAAATAAAAAGGAGTCTCTGAGACATACAGTAATAATCACACTATTCTGCAAAATGGTGCTCTAGAAACATTGCTGAAAACACAACTTCCGATTTGTTTTAAATGATCCCAAGCTTGCTAATTATGTAGCAGAAAAATTGCGTTTTGAAACTGAAGATTGACAAGGTTGACCCATTTCACCTATTTTTGAGTTCTCGTGTAAACTCAGGGCCTGCCACATTTTGTTGATTTTGTGATGCATGGTCACACATATCATGATTTTTTTGTGTTGTTGCACAAAGGATTTTGAATTCAACACATTTGGAAGGAGAACGCAAGAAAGTGAAAACAATATAGTACATCCTAAATTGTAGTTTCTGAATCTTCACTATTCCACTTTTGCCAAGAAAGGAGCTCAACACTAACATTTTCTTCATTTTTACAAGCTGGAAAATGAAATGAAGTAAAGGGGGAAATGCTAGACTATCATTTCTCCTCTTGAGAGTATGTCCTACCTGCACTGATCTGGCATAATGCCATTCAATGTGGCTGCTCCTTACTGCAAAGTCATCAACATATTATACACAGTTAGTATGACACTAGGCAGCACAGGTCGGATAAATCATAGTTCAGCACGCTACTGCAAGAACAACAACTGCAGCCATTACTGTCTCTACGTTGCCTGGCACTAACTAAACGTCGCCTATCTTCATTACTGTCATTATACCTCGCTGGAGAGGATTAATGGGCGAGTCTATTACCTACTGCGTAATCTGTAGAGTCTCGATTCAATATATTAGGAAGCTACTGGAAGACATCCCCCCCCCCCCCCCCCCGGAAAAAAAAGGACTGCAGTGTTCTCATTTGATGTCATGTCTGCGTGAAAGAAGGACACCCTATGACTTCTGATTTTATATAAAAATGTATCAGTGCAGGCTCCTAAGCCCATTGAAACAAAACAAAAACAAAAACAAAAACAAAGAAGAAAAAGAAGTTAAAGGGACTGTACAGTACTGGTTGAGGTGGGGATTCATGTTTTGAACATTCCTAAGTGAGATAATGAGAAACATCTTATGAGATATGAAAGAGCATGAAATCTTAAGAAGGATTCAACGTTTATTTGATGAAAATTGGTTTTCAAATGTCCGAGATATCCAAAAAAGTGATAACAATAAAAGGCGAGTTAGGATCTCTTTGTTTCACCTTGTTTTGTGATATCTCGGGCCATTTCAAAACCAATTTTCATCAAATAAACTTTTGATACCCCTGAGAATTGCATGCTCTTTGACATCTCATAGAGTGGTTTCTGAATATCTCGCAAAACGTTAAAAGCTAAATCCTCACCTCAACCAGAACTGTACACACACTTTAAACTACTAGAATATACCACAAAGCAGCTGCTGTGTAGTAACAGATAACTCGGTACTCTACACTTGTATGACTCCAAATGTGTTGCCTTTAATATATCAAGTTGCAGACTTGTATGCAATATGGACCTAAATTTTGATAATCCTGCAAAACTTACTCTCAGTGTACCGAAAGTCAATTTATAGATTTTTATGAGGCAGGGGGCGTGTCTTGATTACATCTATTCTACAGAAAGATGGTCTCTCTTACCATGGACCTACAAGGGCACATACATATAAACAAAACTCATAGCATGAGATGTTCGCAAATTGCCACTCATATAGGGTAGACAAGAACTTTCGTGTGCATTCTAATTTCGCAAACCTTGGCTTTCGCTCAAGTGGCAAAATGAAAATCCACACTAATATTTCTGGATTTACAGTAGGCCTATGTTTTCAGATAAACACTCATGGTATTCTGATTTCTCGTACATCATATTTGATCGCAGCATTAGAGACCAACTGCAAATCTGACTCTAGAAGCAATCTTCCATATCATTTCAACAGTCACAAAACTAGGTTTACTAGGAGACTGAATATTCCCACACTCTTCAACTCTTAGATTTAAAAGAGGTCGTCCATGTCTGTTTTCAAATGGCACACTTTCATTCTGAGGGCACTGATAGCCAGTCTATATTTAACCAGTGTGTATTCAAAATGTTTAGATGGGCTGAAGAGTGGGGGGGGGGGGGGGGGGGGGAATCCCAAACAAAAACCGGTAATGCACGCTTCCCTATTTCCAATTTCTCTGCTATCTGACAGGGATAAAATATGATGCTTTTGAGATTGGCTTTATCTTCAGTTGAAACACCACAGAGGCAATATATTCTGAGGTGACATAGAGTGCATGACTTTCTCTCTGACAGGATGTTTTTTTTTCTAAATTTCCAAAAAGCAGACAACCCAGAAACCTCTGGCACTCATCTAACACAAGGGCAAAAATGTATACATGTAGAATGGTAAAATGCAGAATAAAAGTATTGGGGTGGGGGGATATCTCGACCTTGCGCCAGCCCTCACTGACTAATTTTCTATCACCTTTGCCATGAATGTAGTCACCTCAACGAAGGATGCTGTCCAATAACAAACAGGCACATAGACTCACAAACACACAGACATACAATCATATGGGGGGGGGGGGGGAGATCTACATTGTACGTTATACATGGATGGTGCCTGTCAAATAAACATGCTTGCCTTCTTATTTGTGCAACAGCGCTTTCAGACTAAACTGTACAAGGTCCCATTAATTCACACAGTGATGACAAACAGTGAACAGTAGGCCATCCACTGACGGCTCAGAGGACTCCACACAGGCTCCCTGCACAAATCACAACCTTCTCTTGGCTGCCAGTATGATTAGGGCTGATAGAATTTAATCAGCGTGATAGCAATGATTTATTACACATCACAGCCATATAGCACGGCTACTGAAGGGGCCCTACACAGCCTGCACTTTTAACAGGAAGTGCAGTGCCCCTCGCTCGAATATCCTGTTTTGCAATTAGCACTACTCTACCTGGTTCCCTTGCTAATATCTGAACACATTCTCCAATCATGCTCCTACTGTCTGGATTATAAAATTTGTGGATAACAAATGTTTAGGCTCCTTATCCGCATGTATTCCCTATGACATAATCAGGTCTAAGCCCCACTTCATCCAACATCATACCTGAAGTATTCTCTGTCGGATCCTCTTGCCTTTAACACCTCACCTACCTTGTCCCAGCCCCTAACCACTCAATTCTAGTCCTAAGACCACACTCCTGTGCATGAGTAGAATCATCAAATGAAATAGCGATCGTGAGACAAAATATGTACGTAATAGCAAGATGACAGCCCTTGCTTGGTGCTCTTTTTCTCTGAAAGTTGGACATATATACACTGTACATGTACTACATGAGGTTGCTTGATTTGCTGTACTAGTATATATATAATTGATGTGACCATGCCAAGAAGGAAGGGAAAAAAAAAAATAAAACAAAACAAAAAACTACCAGTGATCCCTCAGTACAAATCTAATCACAGTTGCATGGCCAAGTGGTTATTTCACAATGTCCACATCTCATACTGGCTGATTTTCTCACGATCATTATGTTCTACCATTTTTTGTCTTACCGACCTCCTGCCTCTTCACTACTGCCTTCAAAAGTGATATGCTTTCTGGAATAAATCCTTCCGGACTGACTGTAATGAGAAAATCCCTCATGGCCTCAACATTTTAAAAGTTGCAATGACAAAAAACTAAACAAAACAAAACAAAATGTTTTATCCATGTTGATAAAAGAGGTCAAAATAAACACTTCATATTGGTTCAAATTGTGGATACAGTATCATCATGGTCATCATGCTTGATAATTCATACAGTATTTCTATCTTTCTTGAACTACATGTACGTGAAGATGATTTCTTGCTGTGCCATGTACAGTACACCTTGTCATGTGGAGTTGGCTTATTATCCATAAATATTCACCATCATTAATCAAACATATTTTTGTTTTAAAAACAGTGGCATATAGGCAGTCTATGGCGAATGATTCACCACTTCATCGCAATCTTGCTCATTCATGCATTCCAAGGGGGTCTAGGGCAATTACCCCCTGGGCAATTACCCTGGACCCTCCCCGTGGCCCTAATCCTAATCCTGAACCTAAAACTATACACACCCTGCCGTTCAAAACAATAGTTAGTCACTTAAAAGAAAATAAAAAAATGTCATTTTCAAATTTACTCCCAAGGGCTCAATGCCATGACGCACTACCAAATATGCTTCTACATGTAAAATGGTCCCAGTACTCTACTTATGTTTCCATACTATATGAATGAATAATCAAATATTCGACAGACATCAATTCAGAATTTATAAGCACCGTCGTACACACATACATGTTATCTGTAGGAGCAGAGCATTGAAGTCCAGATGTGCACACCCCATACACACACTCACACTGCACTTTGTCAGAGACGACTGTTTTGCCAACAGATCAATACATTGCGCACATGTCAGATGGCAATGAAACCATGCTATTCAATGTTTATACCCACTGATGAACTTTGAAAAGACTGCACCCCATATGGTTAACTAATAAGTAACGCAATAACTGCACAAAGTGACTGCTGTACCAATAATTTGCTATGCAGATGTGTAAAAGCACACATTGTACATGTATGACAGTAGGAATACTGACTCTTGGCTTTGTTCTATTTTCAAGTAGGGTTCTGTTACTTGTGCAAATTGTAAAAACCAAGTTCCACAATACTAGGTGTTTGACAAAAAGGTATGTTTGACATAAGGTACAGCTGTTGGCAGCTATTGCATGAGTTCATAATTATGGAGAAATTTATCTATTGTGAAATAAGGGGGGGGGGGGGGGAGGAGGAAAGGGGGAAACCCTGACTACATATTTGAATAAAGTAGGACCAGTAAGTTTTTTGGAACCTAAACAAAACTTCTTCCTTTGCATTTAATACACATTACTTGTTTTGCTTTCCTTTAAAAGGGGCATTTCAATATTCTATCCACCAGAAAAAAAAAAAAAAAGTTAATGCCCTCATAGCAAGTCATTAAGAAACCAAGAGGAAATGAACAAGACATTTAGGATTTATTTTTATGGCATTATAATGAGGAATACAATATTAGAGATGCCATTATATCTCACATCAATGATGCTTCATAATTTTTGAACAGCTCATTGGATGTCACGGAAGACAACATACTGTACTACTGTATCTTTGGGATGGGTTTGTGTAATTGTCCAAATCAGCTCAGACTTTCATCCCATTCCTACTTCTATATGACCAATTCCAATTTTGTAAATGTTCTCTTTCGGTATGAAAATCTTCCTGTAAGCTGCGATGCACCAGAAATTGGTCAACATTCATTGATACGCAAAGTACTTCGATCCCCCAAACAAACCTTTACATCGTACCAGAAGCTGGGTACCACTGGAAGCACATTCTAAAAAGAGCTACAAGCCTATGTATGCATTTTGTTATTATAGTGAGTTACATGTAAGGGGCCGCACATACAAGACAAATAACATTTCAGGTGGATTAGAATTTACCTTGCCTTTTTGAACTACATGAATGCACATTGTATGTGAAGGATTAGCTTTAAACAGGGAATTCTGGACCAGTTGAAAGTTATTCTGAATAAAAAAAAGAGTAAAATTTTCTCAGCACAACAATAAAATTTTAATTAAGATTGCTTGAAAATTAAGGAAGTTATGACATTATAAAGTTATGGTTATTTTTCATGAACAGTTCTTGAACAGTCAATATGAATATAATATGCAAATAGTAAAGTGATAATATCATCCCCTCACAATTTTGCCATTTAGTCTGTACAAAATATTTTGAAATTTCCAGTTTTTCGTTGAATCGCAATAATGCCCAAGTCTCAAATCCTGATAATACTGTTTCTTACTGATCATTACTTGAAGTTATTTAGCCAGGAATAGCATTATATCTTACATTTTTATAACAGAAAAAAAATAAATGTTCTTCATTCTTTTTGATACAACTAATGAAAATGGTGAGGGGATGACATCATCAGCACACTTATTTAAACATTATCCATTACAACTGTTCAGGTACTGCTATGCAAAATTTAGTGAATCTTTGAAATTTCATAACTTCTTTACTTTTGATCTGATTTAGAGCAAATTTTCAGTATTGTGTTTTTTATACATGTATTTTTAATACTCTTTCTTCCCAGACTTACTTTAAACTGGCCTGGAATTTCCCTTTAATGATTGATGAGCTGAAATAATTAAATGAAAAGCTGCATGTGCATGTCACTTCTATATCATGCTGTTAGTATTAAGCTAGTCTACAACGCAACCACATAATAATACAAAAATTTAGGCTCTACTACTGCTACATACATGCACTCACAATCATGCAATAACTTACTAATAACAAAAACAGACTGCAGTACAAATCATACAATACTATTTGATGTGACTGTTAGATTATGATACGGTTAGTGGCTGATCAATTATAGAAGCAGAGATGTACATGTACATGCTGCAATGTGTAATCTCCAGTGATGACATAGCAAGGATTCCTGTTCTTCTTCCTTTTCTTTCTTGAGAATCAATATCAATTTTTTTTGTGTGTTTGAATATTAAAAAAAAAAAAAAAAATACCAATGGAATTACCATAAAGGGATCTCTGACTGTGATTGCAAGTACTCCTTGCCTAATCATGCAATCTCATCTCGTAACAAAACATTGCAAATCACAAGGTTGGTCAAATGAGAGTTGCAATTTCTCCTATTTCTTTATCATTCATCCATACAATATTTTTAGAGCTTTACGATTTTGAAATTGATACTCTGTCATTCTTCTGCAAGAAAAAATTTCCCAAATGATATTTCACGTGGTCATTTTCTTTGTGTAAAGAGAGTGACACGGTACTTCACAGCAAAGAACTGATTACCTTTGATAAGAAGTATAACCTCTTCTCAAAGTTTTTAAAATTAGATGATAGTTTCTAGTACCAAACACTGCCTGGATATGAAAGGGTGATTCACTTTGGTTATCTTTGGTTCCTTTCTCATCACAATAGCCACTCAAAACTCCTTTCGCTTTCATGGTGTCAAAGCAATATATCAACAAAGCTGGGAATGTACACAGACTTAATGTTTATTCCTTTTGATTGCGGTTTAGTTTAGTTTATGAGGGGTTAAAGGTCATCAAGGTGCACCTGGTCACATGTTCTGTACACGGGTTAGGAATGTAATGGCTGAAGGTGGGTTAAAGATCATGCAGGCAAAGAGGATGGGATAATACCGATTGAACATACACTGGGACTCGGGCTTGAGAAGGGTTGTGTGTGTGTATGTGTGCTGCTCACAAATAGGGCTCGTTCTGCGTTGTGACAAAAAAAAAAATGGCGAATAGAGAATAACAGAAAAAAAGGGAAAAAGGAGATACGTGTTAGATAATGACAGGTACATTTACTGGGTAATTCAGAGGAACTGCATTGATTCTTTTTAACCTAGAGACAAGTCATTTATGCCACTTTGCATTAATGTTGCAATGAAATACAGATATATTCAATTCCATTTTATGACATGTATAATCATTTACATGCAACAGCATTAGAGATTAGCATTTTTTTTTTTCTGTTTGTTGTAAAAGTGTCACTGAAATTCCATGCATAAAAATCCCTGAACACACTATGTATTTAAGATGCCCAAAAACATAATGTGCTTGCGTGTTCCTTCACTTGCATGCAACAAAGACCTGTTCTAGATGTATGTGATACTGGGCAATTGGTAAGCATGCTTGAATACAATAGCTACTCACAAGGATTTAATAACAGTCTTGTTAAGTTTTCATACTGTGGTCTGACTACTGAGCACACAAACTGCTCACATTGGAGGTAACTTCCATGGCCACAAAATCATCCTGAGCCATTATTGCCATGTCACGACCCAAGCCAATCAGTATGTCTGGGTTGAATTCCAATCAATTGCCTTGAAGAACACACAGTTGGGCATGGAGTAGGACACATGCTCTTCTTTGGCACCTTGCCCATTGGACCCTTTAAGTGCAGTTTTGGTGCTTACATATATTTACACCTGTGCATAAACATTGTTTATTAACCAGAATTGACAAGAGAGAGCACAGGTGTACATGTACTATGGAGCAGTGCTGATCTCTGTTTCCTTTTTAATAGGCACTAGCTGCGGTCTACAAGCACGCTAGTAAGTATCAAAGCCTGCACAGTCGACCCTAAACATGGCTGAAAATTCGTGCTATTCATTTCCCGCCAACACATGTCTCGGCTCAGCAGTCCTCAATAATTAGGATGGTAGACTAAAAATTGAATACTGCACTTTCCCTTGTCATTTAACACTACACCCTAAATTCAATTTGGCAAAGATACATAGTAGGTCAAGCTTTGAGCGTATTCAAAATCGGGGCTGATCATTTCCTTCGCATCATTCCCAAAGCAAGGAAAATTACGGAAGTCCAAAAGGAAAGATTTGGTCCATGAAGGAGCAGTCAATGTAGATAGCATAGAATGCTATGGATAAGCTCTCGCCAATATAATATACAGATCACCATGCACTCAAAACAGTTACGATTTATGGGTCTATTGATTTATGCAAGATAATCTCAACTGCAAATAATATGGCTGATCAAGATACCTGATACTACCTCAAAACAAAGAGTGAATAAACAACTAGACAAGCACAAACATATAAACATGTTCACTGCAGATCATATAATTTGCAAGTGCACTTGTTTTTGTCTCTGATGTAAAAATCATGTGAGTGTATTGACCTCACATCCAGCAAGCACCACTGTTATTGAATTGGAACTCGCAGCGTAACTGCCCGTAACTGCAGAAATGGTTTGAATGCCACACAAATAAATTTCACTCATGTGCATAAATGAAATCAAAAGGCTGCCAGTAAACAGTGAGTGAACAAAGTTAAGTGCAAAAAAAAAAAAAAAAAAAGTAGGCAACTCTTCATCATGTGATATTTTGGTTTAACAATGATTTTTGTCAACAGAAAAAAAAAGTCATAAAGAACAGCTGTATGTTAACACCTCTGCAAACTTTGCAGTCATGAAATCAAACAGTAATTTTAAAGTGTTACAGACTGTTACATGTTGCACTTGTCAGTTTGTGCGGTAATTATGACCCAAGCAAAAAAGCCAGAAAACAAAAACAAAACAAACTGTAAAAATGGCAATACGGCACAGGACTGGACAATGTCATGGAAGTGATAGGGCAGCGAGGGGTGCATGAGTGGGGGCTCTTACCCTGTCTCCCCTATAGATGGGGTTCTTGGAGAAGGCCGACCAGCCACTGTCCTCCGACTCCTCGTTCAATCGGCCGTAGCTGTTGCGCAATCTCCTCCTGGCCATGAAACAGAATAACAACAATTATATTCTGGATCAAAAATTCATCCTCTGGTGATTGGTTGAAAGAGCTTCATGTGATTATAGGTATTTTCAGCTATTTCAGAAAGTTGACACTCCATAAAGTACTATTTGCGAAATGACGTCGCTTCTAAGATGACATTTTGCAAATAGCATGCTATTTGCAAAATGATGTCACAAAGCAATTCTGAAATTGTGTGCAGCTTTGCATCGTCACTCTGTGAAATGTACCAATTTCTAGCAAAACAATTCTGACGCCACAACGCAATTTTGACATTGCACACTGCTAGTACCGTCACTCTGTGAAATGTATCAATTTCTAGCAAAACAATTGACATCATAAAAACAATTCTGACATTGCGCATTGCTTCGCACCTTAACACCGCGCGCCGCGCTTGTAAATGTAACATTTTTGACAAACATCACAAAGCAGGTCCGACATCGTGCGCAGCGACATGCTTCTTAACGTAGGATCAATGTACTATCCCTTCACAACATCACATCCATCATACGACTTCTCGCTTTGCATTTCCCCCAATTTCCCCTTCTTTTGTTTAAATTTTTGATCCAAAATATAAAACAAATATACTTTGCCTAATTTCGGGTTTCTTGTTAAAACTATACGCCTCGGTGCCTCAAAAAGAACTATTCACTTTGGGGCTGCGCCCCTCTGTGAATAGTTCTTTTGGAGTCACCTCTGCCCATAGTTTTACCAAGAAACTCTCAAGGCAAAGAATATTTGTATACCATGTCAAGAGACTGGCAAAGCAAAAGGGGGTCATGGGCAGGCTGAAACCCTCTAGAAGGAGATGAGCGAGGTGTGGCTGCCCGTCATTTCAGAGAATGCATGTCGATCGGGGGCATCTTTTGTTCGACTTCACAAACAAGGAGAGCATGCAGTACCTACCACTGTTCCAGAGAGTTGAAATGCGGGTAGAAGTTGTGCACAGGCTGAAAAGCACAAGTAGGGGAGTATGGGTGCTGACATTTCATACCTTACCTAGGTTAAAATGCCACGTGGTGGGGTGTTTCGACAATAAAGTTTTTCCTTGGCCCAAACATGCAACTGGGGAAATGCTCAACAGCAATGAAGGCAAGGTCATTTACATGTACATTTTAATCACTGCTCAGACATGTTCTTGGCCCAGACCGAGCGTTCAAGAACCCTTCTCTTAAATAGGTTCCCTAAATGAAGCAGAGCAAACATGGGGGCAGAACACATGATATGGGAAAATTCACAGGGGAATTTACATGCTGCAGTAAAAATGGTTGGAATGAAAAAGCAGCGCAATGAAAAATAAGACTTAGGAAATCAACAGAAAGAAAGTTTGACAAAGCTGTGGAACCATTTGAATATGAATAAGTAATGCAAGGTATCGTAACAACAACTCATCCACATCCCAATTTGAACGACTAGGAGATTAAAGGAAACCTCCGGATGATTTTCAGATTTTTACATTTGAACAACTATAAATTAGTTATAAGATACTGAGTACAGAGTTTCAGAATTTGTGATAGTTGGGATGAAGAATAAGAATATTTTCAAAATTTAGAACAAATTGCAATGAACAAGGATGATGACATGGCAGAGTCACCATAAGAATGCATGAGTTGGGGCTCAAGGAAGCAGAACAAAAGAAGAAGGCATGCATAGATTATACACAGGTGAACTCGCAAGCAAGCGGTATTGTAATGGAATTACACTGCTACATTTCTTAAATATGTGAACCTCCTATGTCATCATCCTTGTTCAGTGTAATTTGTTAAAGGTTTTTCAAAGTATTGTTTCTCTGCTCAAGAACCACAATAAATTCCAAAAATCTATACATGGAGTTGTCGATTTATGTACTACAAGATGTGAAATTATGAAAATCGTCTGGAATGTCCCTTTAATGTATAGGGACCTCCAAATAGCCTTTCTACACAAAACATGCTATTTGTAATATCCATGCTACAACGTACAACTGTTGTACATGCTTGTGTACACATACGTATTTCATCAAAAGACAATTTGCACATAACCTCCATTTAGGCTATCTGAAAGAGTTTTTTTTTTCAGTTTAGGGCATCTGAGAAATAGGACATCCACTGCTTTTGGCTGCATTGATAAAATTGAGTTTTGTGTCTGAATCAGACCTATTAATCAGTCAAATCAATTGACCAAGTAAAAAATGACTAATGCAGCTACTCTGCAATTCCTCATGAAAAAAAAACAACAAAAAAACCATTACTGACATTCAAAAGCTGCGATAGCATGGAAATTTCTTGCCCAGGTGGCTTCTCATACATGCAGTGGTCTATTCCCTACTTCCACTAAAAATGGCCCAATAGGACTGTTGTTTATTCTCAAAAATTGCAATTTCTGCACTCACTGCTTTATGTAGACAAAGACGCCGATAACCAGGATTACGACAAGTGCGGTGACAACGAGACCAATGACAACGCCCTTGGAGTTGCCGTGATGTGTCGGGTTCGCATCTGGCCCCTTGTCCGTTGTGCCCACTGCTTTGTTGGAAGTGGTCTTGGAAGCAGGTGTGTTACCCGCGGTGGAGGGGCTGGGGGTCAACGGCGGTTGGGTGGTTTCCTTCTTCGTCACAGGGGGCTGATTGGTTGGAGCAAGGGTTGTCAGCACGCCATTGTCGGTGCCGTCGGTGCCTATCTTGTCGGTGCCGGCTTGTGTTGCAGGCTCTGTCGCTGGCGGCGCCTGCGTCGACTTGTTGCCCGAGCCTGGACTTTGCGAGGCCATGGGACTGCTGGTCATATTTGGCTGCATGGTCGTCTGCTCTACGAAACTATTGGTGGTAGAGTTTGGGCCAGTTTCGGAGGTCGCCACCATGGTTGTCGCCATGGTCGTAGCGGTGGTATTCGCATCGGTGACATTGGCACTTGGAGAAGGTACATCTGTCACATTTACTGTTGATGCAGGCATTCCTTCGGTAGTATTTGGCGTCATGGGATCCAGAGATGTGCAGTTCTCTACAGTATCATTACACGGCAGGTAGGTCACAGTTTCTTCTGTTGCAATAGAGGTGATCTCTGTCACCAGCGTTCCGGGTGGTGTTGTAGCCTCCGGTGGGGAGGTGGAAGATGTGTTCTGTGCTGCGATGGCAAACATATATCCTGTTTGGAAAGGAGGCAGAGTTGAAGCCCAGAATATTCAACAGACACAATTGACACACTGGCTTCACATTCTTATTGTAATTTGCGATGTTGTAGCCACCTAGGCGCCTTATGGGCAAACACATGCACAGTATTACTTACTTCAAATGAAGACTACAGGACAATTATACTGTATTCATGCTAACCACCAGCCAAAGTGAATATATCAAAATAATAATAATAATAATCATCATCATCTGATGAAAACAAAAGATTTATTTTCTCAAAGTATTTGAAACAGTAATCATCTTTGTTAAACTCTTGTTAGACATGAGTTAGACATATATACAAAGTATGCTTAAGAAATCAACCACAAACTTTCTTTACAGGTGATTGTAAGGTTTACATGTTGTTTTCTGTTTTGGCATTTCTATACAAAAGGAGAATTACTTACTGAAGGAATGCTACTGTACCATTTGTATGGAATTTTCTCTAGCCATTCCATGTGCTACATGTAATTCACACTACATGTACATGTACATGTATATTCCAAAACAGGATGTCACAATGCATTGACTAGGAGTATGTTCTACAATTCATCAACACCCCCACGTACATTTTTCATTCAATCTAGAGCATTTTCATATCACAGTGAATGAAAAACACCATGACGATGGACTAACTGCACATAATCAAGCATCTGCAGCACAGCATATTCACACCACTACTGTACGTGTATTAAACACTGACTCACACTAATTGCGCACTATTACTAGAGGCCATCTCCTAGTACTAGGAATGGTCTATTGAGCACCACTGTTCCCACAATGGAAACAATCAAATGATTGCATGTACAGCTGTACGTGTACTTAGAAACCATATTACTATGGTTTCATGCCCAGTTTGATCTCCATTGTTTGTAGACATGTAAATTTACTTGCCTACATCCAGTATTTGTCAAATTAATAACAACAAAAATTCAAGAAGAAGATTCTGAATTATCCCCCCCCCCCTTTCTTTATTGTACATGTACACATACTGTATATGGACATCTGTCTGCTTTGAAATAAGCATGGCTTCTTTTCTTTTCTTTTTTTAAAACACCAATACAGTCGGTGATTCCGAGTACCGGTACTACAGGTTATTCATTAATGTGTCAAACTGAATCTGCAGTTCCTGCTAAACATGTGTGCCCATGATCAACCTGAGTTGCACATACAATAGGAATATGACAGATATTATTTTCACAACACACAAATCAGGAGCGGGGATACGATTGTGTACTGTACAAAATGTATACATACCCCATTGTAACTGATGCCTCATCTCATTACACTGTATACGCACCTGTTTGCAAAATCAGCAGGATACTGATGATGGCCTGGTGCCTCATGGTGACGAATTAGATGGATCTTCGAAATGCTCCACTCTTGCTCGAGCCACTTCCAACTTTATACACCCCGCAAACAGCTTTCAAGTCCTCTCTAGCTTCTGCAGTGGGCCAATGAATTTGCTCAGCAATCTGCAGAGTAATGTACAAAGACGAGCACTTCATGGAGCTGATATATCTCAAGCGATTCAATATTTGATGTCATAAACTTGATCATAATAGAATCATACCAGTAACAGTTATACTCTCACGGACAAACAGCTGCCTCTTTTGACATTCAGAAACTAAAATTGAGCCACAAATTTGACAATAAAACATGTGAAAAATGAATAAAATTTTATATCCTACAACAGTTAGAGAAATTAAATGAGCAAACTGATACATGTAACACTCCCTACAAATGGGCAAGTTTTTATACAGGGACACATTAATAATGGATGTCCAGAGAACACCATCCTTCATTACAGCTTTGATTTATAACATTAATAAAGTACATGTACACATGTATGTAGTTTTCGTAAAAGGGAAGTGTGAAAATTGGGAAGTGTGCAAGTGATAGCCCTAAAAAAACAGTTTCTACTGGCAGAGATCAGAATACAATTGTCTGCAAATGAAAGCGAAAGCAGTTTATAAATGTACATCATATCAAAAGGGATGAACAGATTGTGATGATTCAATATAACACAATGTTTTACATAAAGCCCACACAAGCTCAGCTTTGTCAGAGTGTCCAGTGTTGATTCAACAATGTCTAAATAAATATAGGACTTACAATGTTTGGACTACGGGTATGTATTTCATCACAGTGCAGTTGGCGTGCAACAAACACAAGCCATGTAGGCCTACATACTGTACATGTAAATGTACAGTGTACATGTACATGTACCTATGAATATTTGGTTCAGTGATTTGTGTGGACGACGTGCATTGTTTATAACCCCTCAATGTACGTGTACAGCATGTCACGTGGGGAAAACCCATCGGAATCCTGGGAATTTCCTCATCACTTTTCGGAGGTAGAGCAATCGCTGCCCAATCATGAGCCAGAGAGCGTGTGGTACAAATTGTACACCTTGCAAATAACTCCCGACACATGATATATGTACAGCAGTATAGTGTGCTAAAATTGCTACTCGTCCCCATCCTGTACATATTGCTCTTCATTCAAATTTGCATACTCATCAAACCTGATGAGCATACAGAAAAAATAAATATTAAATATCAGTGCATCGTCTCCACTGCATGACTAAAACTATGTGGAGGCATTTCAATATTGCTTTCTTAATCTCCTACACGTATAGTCTACAGTCACCCATCTGGTTCCTGTCTTGATTTGACAAGAGCCACATTGAAATTGATGCCTGACTTTCCTACAACAATGACCTTGCACTCAGTTTAGTATTGCCATTAAAGTGAATTATGCTGTACTACCAGTACACTGTAGATACTGCATATATTTCAGCCATGATGATTTAATGGCATTTAGACTACAATATTGAATGTTGCTTCATGCATTCACGATCATAATTTGCGACACATCCTTCTAGACACAGTCACCACAGAAGTACATACAAACAGTGTACAGGTTGTAACAATTTGTACACTGTTCATTATACCACACGATAGTAAAATGTAATACAGATTACAGTGCAGTCATGCATCATACAAATATACATTGTACACTGTACTTGTACATTGTACAATCATGTACATGTACTGTACATGTACAATGGTACACTTGTATTGTACATCTACATTTGTATGTAAACTGTGCAGAATGCATACCACATACAAGTTTGTATGTCTTGGTTTGCTTTAATACCTGCAAAATTTTAAGTTGACCTAGTAGAGATGCATTCAGCTTGCAAAATATCATATCCAGAGACTCAGGAAAGTACTGTACATAGAGACAGCATTCCACAATGTATGACATCACTTGTCAGTTCAGGATTTAATGCAAGGTGGTGATGGGCCAATCATAAATGCATGAAGCAAATTTGCCACAATTCCTATAAAATGCTCCCCTGTCCATATTAATTATGGTTGCAATAATGGACTTTGGATTTGCTTTTTTGCTCTATAAGAGGGGTAGGCAGGAACTTTTACAATGGGAACTGTTTCCTCTCTCTATTTTCTTGATAATGCTTTGCTCTTTGTTGAACATCACTTTAATACAATATTTGAACACACCAACAGGTTTCATTGTACCACTATCATTTAGTTCATTGATGCTATGATGCATTACACTGTACATCTTCACAAATTACAGAGTATTAATGCAATTTGCCCAATGTACTAAACATTCAAAGTTTTTTGTACTGACTTCAAGTCTGACATGCTAGGAAAGGTCGACCTGAACACAAAGCAAATTAAATATTTGCTTTAAAATGTTTTAAAGGGATGGTTTACACTTAAGTTTGGGTTTGAGATGGGGCTCCAGGTTTCCAACTTTTATTGAGAGATAATTACAAACCTCTCATGAAATAGCATACAATTCTAGAAGAATTCAAAGTTCATTTGACAAAAATTGGTTTTGAAATGGCCGAGTTATCCAAATACAAAGAGGTCCTAATTAAAGGTTGGAACCACCTTTTATTAGGACCACAATGTTTTACTTTGTTGGTTTTTTTTTCATACATGTATCTCAGCCATTTCAAAAACCAATTTTCATCAAATATACTTTTAATTCCTCAGAAAATATTTGAGAATTCCTCTAACAAATCATGTTAATGTACAGCATTATCACGGATGTTTGACAAAACTATCGCATCATACGCAAGTACACACAGCCAAAGAATGTCTGGATCTAACCGATGATGCACATTCGCTGACCAGTGCTAGATTACAAGTAGACCTAATATCACTTTAAAAACTCTTGGCCTTGTGGAGTTTTAATGTAGGGGGCCTACATGTAACCTGGTGGGCAGCAAATGACTTTGGCGGGCCATCCATAGGGCCATGAACCCCCATGCGCGCTCCACACTGGGTCCGACTTTAGGTCTTTAGTTTAGAGTCTGGTTAAAACTAGTACAACATTAAAATTAGGTTCAAATGCCAGAGACAAGCAGAGCAAAGTAATTTACATGTAGATTCTCTCCAGTCCAAGCACCTCTTGATGTTTGATCGATCTGTATCTTGCCGTCAGGGATACAAAAGTGTAATTGTTAAAAGAAAACTGTACTGACATTTTCTACTTGTCTGATAATTCTAATCTACATTTTTTGAATTTTTATGAATGGGAGCAAGGCGCAGCCGCCACACTGCGTGTGGCGGCTGTCGCAGTTAATGTTGAGCATGCTTCACCTAAGTGCCAAAATGGAGCCTGACATGGCTGCTCGATCAAAAACAGTAAATACATGTAGTAAGGACCTCCGTCATAACTGCTCTCAAACAACCCGGACGAGAAACTACTTCGTTTAAAAAAAATAGTAAATAGTAAGGATCTCCCTCATCACTTGCGTCAAAAAACCCGGACAAGAAAATATATTTTGTTTTTTAAAAAAATAGTAAAATAGTAAATAGTAAGGACCTCCCTCATCACTGATCTCAAAAAACCAGGACGAGAAACTACCTTCTTTTTTTACTTGGCCTATACTATCTCAAGTCTAGCAGGAAGTACGTATCTCCGGTACCAAGTTATTGGGACAAATTAAAGAGGGACTCCGTCATCATAAAAACAAAAAATAAAGTAAAGTTTAAAGTCAAAAGATTTGGGGGGGGGGGGGGGGGGGGGAGTACACTAGACTAGTGATGCAGTGTCAGTGATACTGTCTGTACCGGTACTGAATATAAATTGTAGTTGGGTGTTGGGTGTATCAATAGGCGCCTCTCCGACTACCTACGCTATGTTGTACGTTGTAGTATACCAGAGTGAATGCCATTCAAATAACACGCAGATGAGGAGTGAAGCAATAAGGACGTTTACCATTGTTTACAGACCTGATTTCAGCCACAGATTTCGGTGAGTTTTTGACGTAATTAAACAAAAAATCGCATACCGATTATTATATGATTATCATAGATTACGATAATTCCTTGTATTTTAGTTTTCCATGATTAATAAAGATATTCATGAAGGAGTCGCACAACCACACTGAAAAATGACAACGTCTGCGAAGGAATTCAGGTGCAGCCGCTGTCTCTACTACAGCGGCTGCGTGTAGCTAGCATTTCACGTATAGTAAGGGTACTAGGTCTCGCGCAGGGACGTAATGATCGCGCATAGCGTAACTGCGTATAGCAAGCATTAATACGCGTAAGACTAAGCGCAAAATTTGCCGATACGCCCATGGAATAAACATACATGTACCTGACAACCGCTAAAAATGAGAAGGAAGCAGGTAAGAAATTTAGATTTCAAACAAAATTTTCACTAAATTTCCAATTTTTTGGAACAAATTTTTCACTAAATTTCCAATTTTTTACGTTATAATTTACCTACCTTAGCTTAAAATCTTTTTTAAGGATGTTGTAGCCAAGACGTGTCGTCTCGCTTGTCTCGTTCGTATGATCGTAGCCGATAGAATTCGTATTTTGTTCGATCGATCGTTTATAATATTCTACGAAAGCCGAAGCACGTTCAGCCGCAGAGAGGGGCAGACACTTTCACGCATGAAACTACATAGGGCAGCTGCGCGATCTTTACATACCCCGAGAAGGTGAACGCATAAAAAAAAGTCCGACATACAAACGGCGACAGCGCACTACTCCGTCATTGTATCATCAGGAGATTCTGGGAGGTGATTTTTCTGCATTTTCGTGATATTCATTGAGAAATTCAGGTACGATTATGGAATAACTTCTATTATAAGAGCATTTCAAATTTTCGTGCGCGATATCTAGACCCCTCAACCATACTAAGTAACGTAACACACGTAGATCGGATGTGCACCATCACCTGATCACTATCACTTATCAGATTAAGCCTAACAGTTAGGCCCTACACGGTTTGTTAGGCTCTAGACACATCACGTACTGATATGAGAGTGATAAATTTACTGTACGTTATTAGGCCTATCCGTTTAAAAAGGGTCTAACGTTTTTAATATCATGTTAGGCCTAGGAGTTAGACCCTAACTGTTAGATTCTACTTGCTACTGGATAACGCGTTTACTACAGAAATGAAGTGGATAACCAGTGGCAGTGCAGTGGCAGTCCAGTCGTGGAGTGCAAGTGAACCAACATGACCTAGTGTAGTAGTGTGGTTAGATCTACTTTACTACACTTCAGTTGAAATACACATTGTTTGCATGATGGAGAACAATACATGAAACTTACAATTTGAACGTGGCTATCCCCACAGTGTAAACGGTAAAAGGCCGATGTTTGTACCACTTTTGTATTATGCAGCAAGCCAATACAGCGTAGTATGAAAGTCGCTTATGGATGCGTTGTTCCACGTACTGTACGTTCGTAGTGCGTATAGCGTAGGGGACATGCACTGTGTGCAGTTTCCTAAGAGCAAGTGTACCAGTGGATCAGGATACAGTACTCTCCGCGTAATCGGGTATCGCTTAAACGGGTACTCCGTTTAATTGGGTAGTAATGTCAAAATCAGTTCCAATGCACATTAACTTTACCTGATAATCGGGTTGCCTCTCCGCATAAATGGGTAAATAATGTTCCTCTAATATAATTTCCTACCCACATTTTATCGCAGATAAAACACTTTAAGAAACCATGAATGCCAAATTTTCCACGGCTAATCGCATTAAACATGAAAATACAATTAATGTACGTGTAACAGGTAATCGCATTCTCTACTTAATTCGCAAAGGAGACCGATCATTTTGGGAGTGATTAAACATGAGTTTTCTGAAGACATATTTGTCCGTAAAAAGAGTGTAAATTATTGCTCGTGACTCAGCAATTAGTGTAAGGTACAGTATGTATTATAATGTGCCATGCAAGCATGCGTGTTCAAGCATACAGTGTAGATGTTTGGTGCAGTGTTCAATGCTATATACATACACACATTGTATGTGTCAACTGTGAATGAGACGTGTTCTTCTGTTAATCGGGTACTCCGCTTAATCGGGTAAGAAACGCTCTGCCCGAGCCTACCCGATTATGCGGAGAGTACTGTAATGCATTGTACGTGAAGGGAGCCCTCTCTTGCGTCACACACTGCAACCACCATGAGCAGCGCATGCATGCATGATCATTCAAGAGAGTTCTTTTCTTTCTTTTGTTTCTTTTTGTCCAGTGATCTGTTTGCGTACTACAGACCCGTTGGCGGCTGAAGGTCGATATTGATGACGTCATGTGTACAGACTTCTGTCGTGATATGAACGGGGATTGGCGACGCCAAATGTAAGCTATTGCCAAAAAACATTACCAAGTCTTTTGTGAAGGGATGAATCATCAACCTTCTTTATTTTTTCCGTCTTTGGACTTGATCATCGACCATTGCACGATCTGCTGATTGTTGCTGTTTTTCATTAAAGGCATAATTTACCATTTGCAGAAGAAACAAAAACCCATCATTAGTGCTTTGAAATAATTCTAAAATGTGAGTTATGGATAGAAACAACCACTGTAAAAATTTGAATCCGCATAATCGATGTTAAGTATTGTTAAATACACAAAATGTGAACAATAGATATAATGAGAATGCTCTCAGACTGAACCGTCTACAGTTATGGTTTATTGAGAAAAATGCTGATATCTCCTTATGTTTTAGGCTTTATTGTGAAAATTGTATATGGTGGGATGTTTTGTGATACAACAAACCTACACATATGCATCAAATGTGATATCTTGAGCATTTTTGAAATCACTGCTCCCAAAGGTAAACTGGACCTTTAATAGGCCATGTAATACTTGCGTTGTCAAATCTGTGATTGACTTTTATTTTTTCAATAGGCCTACTGTTGGATAATGGGAGAATACTAATATAACTGAGTCACGTACACATTTAATGCAGTGTCACCATTTTGATTGCAATGCACATGAAATTAGTTTTCATAATGTGTGTCGCTGTGTGGAATAGATGTAGGCCTAGATTGAAAAAAAAAAAAAAAGATATCAGTTAAACCCGACACAAAAACAACGGTCACGAGTGACGAAACACACAGACACGCACACACACACACACACACACACATACGCACACCAATAATTTCATGTGTCTATTGTGCAAAAGATTATGAATGTTCAAGTATATTAGCTCTGCAATATTCAATTATCTAATTATATGATATTACATATAACATATTAGGGCCTCAGTGTGCCATATGTGTACACATATTAATATAAACATAAATAAATATATATATATATATATATATATATATATATATATATACACTGTATATATATATACATATATATATACATATATATACATACTAGTACATATATATATATATATATATATATATATATATATATATACATATATATATATAGATTGAGTAATTTGTCCACGTGTTGGTGTGATAAATGAATGTCATCAAAAACAAAACTGAAACTGAAGCAGTTGGTGAATATAGCTTGACTTGGTTTCAGTTTTGTTTTTGATGATATATAATATATGCTTAGCGAGAGATAAGGACGGTATACAGCTACATGTTTGTAGAGTGCAATGTGAGTCCTTTCGTATATGTTATATCTGTTATAAACCCTTTCTCTGATCAAGAGCTTGGGTTTATTTCTGCTTACTCTGTTAGGCCTATATCTGTCACAAGCACTTTTGTTCGTGTATTTTAGGGGGGGAAGCAAAATTGTATGATGTTTTCAATGATTCAGCTTCTACCACTGCAGTGTCATAAAGCTATTGTTCACGAATATCGTATAACCAATTTTGCATTACGGCATTGAAATACCGTACTGCATTTTCGGAAGTCAGAGTGACAAGAATGAAAATATTCCTTTGATTTCTTTATGTTCTCTGTATATTTTGTACGTATGTATATAATATTTATATTTCGGTAAGAGGTCAAGTATACATATGGCATATAATACATACTACAATACTGACAATGCAATAGTAATCACAAACCATGCATGCTTATACACTATATCTAGTAACTAAATCATTGTGGTCAATGGTGCTTTTATATGATCTTTCCTCTGTGTGTGTGTGTGTGTGTGTGTGTGTGTGTGTGTGTGTGTGTGTGTGTGTGTGTGAATTGGGTTGTATAGGCATAATACTTCAAATTTTCCATTATATAATGCTTCCATTTTCTTCTTCTTCAGTAATTGTTCCGCTATTGTCATTTCTATTTGTTATATTGAATCATAAAAATGTAAATATTTCAGTTATTTTTAAAAGAATCATTCTCTTATGTTGTCCAGTAATGCCAAGCTGAACTGACGTTTCTTGTATTATTTGATTGGAAGTGAATAAAAAATTATTTGAAAAAAAAAAGTAAAGCGAAGGGGCAACAGGGGCAGTTGCCCCCCCCCCCCCCCGCGATTTCAAATGTGCCTTTTAATGCGTTTAGATGCAAGTTATACATTTTTTAGAAATGATATAAAAACATAAAACAACGATAAAATTACTGTAAACAAACAAACAAACAAAGAAAAATGCTCACAGAAAATGTCTTGCGTATGCCGGCGTTTATATAGCTGTAGGTGTGCTAATTTTCGAATGTCTCACAACGACAAAAGATCTTAATTTACATGAGATACCGCTTCTGAGTGTTGTAAGGAGAACATGCTTGTAAAGCAATACATATTCAGCAATGTAGTTTATTTTCATTCAAGAAAGCTGCCGCTGATGAATCAAATCGTGATTGTTGACCAAGATTACTGCTAGCTACAAAGAAGTGTCAAAATCTTGAGCTGTAGATGTGTATAGGTTCTCTTTGCGTTGCGCTGCATGGTGGTGCTACTACTGTCAAATCCAAGAAGCGTAACCGTCAAAATGTGTCGCTACCATACCTGTTATGAATAAATAATTATCTTTGTTCATTGTTCACCATTTCTGACAATACTTTGCGCAATATTTTGTGCAATGAATCGTGCCCCCTTGTTTTTACTTCCACGCAGCCGCCCCTCCTCCAGAACGCGGGAAAGCGCCTTGATGTAGTTTTGTGCGAGAAGCAGTGTCTCCATCTTGCTCAGTCTGCGCTTCGAAGGATAATGGGGAACGACGCCTCGCAATCTGTCCATTGCGTCATTGAGACTGCGCATGCGCTGACGTTCGCGCGCGTTCGTCAGAAGTCGGCGTTTCTCGGTAAGGTCAGCGGTTGAATGTTTCGTGGCAAAAGAAGGGTCACCCGCAGGATCGTGACTTTCCGTAAATGAAGTCGTCTTTTCGTCGTCACTCGGTAGGCCATCGGATTCTGATTCAATGTTCTCAGCAAGACACAGTTCCGACCCCGAAGCAAAGGTGGAATCGAAAGACGAAAACCGGAAGCGATCATTGACATCGCAGGAGTCGAAGACGCCCGATGAAAGAATATTTGCTCTTGGAGTCATTCCTGTCGACAGAACCGGCGAGTGAGGGCACTGTCCAGTTCTTACTATCTCAAGTTCATTCGACGGCCTTTCTGCCTCATCGTGAGGCGAGGGATAACATGATATCTGGTTGCATTGTGGGCTGTCAAACAACATAAGACTGTCCAAAGTCCTGTGAGCTGTGTTCATATTCATCTCAGCGTCTGATCTGTTGCTTTCCTTTCTCCACAAACTGCCGTGTCTCTTCTTCCAGGCTTGTAATGGCAGTCTGAACAACAGTGCTCTGCTGATGAACTTCACCTGTTCAGGCATAAAACAAAGAGGGAAATTGATGCAAGCTTTAAATCTAACAGATGAAGAAGTCATGGGACAATCGAGAAGAAAATATTTTAAACTTCGCTGTCCCTACTATTTCTTGGAAAGGCGGGTTGAAACAAATATGTTTTTATTGACATTTTACAAATACTCCTGCTTTTCCTCATCAAATGTTTGAGTTGTATATCTAGACGACTTTTCCAATAAACCCTTGCGAGGCGAGTGTTTGCAAAACTCCAAAAATAAATGTCACCCATAATTATAATTGATTATGCAAGCTTATATATCGGATATAAACTAGAGAGAAAGAGAGAGAGAGAGGGGGGGGGGGGGGGGGGAAGGAGAGAAATGTCACCGCGGATAAGCAGAGCCCGCAGAAGGGCTCTGCGGGTAAACCATGGATAGCGCCATCTTCTGCGGGCAAAAGCATTGTCGTCATTCTTTTGGTTCCATTGTGATCTGACCCCGACTAGCAATAAAGAGGACGCTTCGCTCAAACGAAAGGATATAGTTGGGTAAATTTAAATGATCCGAGAGATCGGAAATTTCTGAAAATTCCACTCGCACGATAAACACACATACACACACACACACACACACACACACACACAATAATAAAAATCCATGAATAAGAATTACTATAACTGCTGGCTAGAAATGGCTTCTCTTTTTAAACACCTTTAAAGCACGCGGATTTGGCTGCAGACAAAACATAGATATTCTCCAGGCTAATTCTATAACATATTCTATCGCATGACAGTACTAAAGAGCCATAAACTTTTTATGCTAGGATTCTGAATAACCAGAACATTGTTCAAGAAACGCAATGAATATTTACGAATGAACATGTATACATTATAAATTTTAAGAAAAGGGTACCATTTTACAATTATATTTTCAATGAGCTGCAACTCAACTATCAATTTTGTACAAATATTTAATATTGATATCAATAAATATAGACATAAAATTCATGTTTCCAATATCGAACTTGCTGCTCGTTAAGACAAAGAATATCATGATGTAGACCAGAAAAAGAGTAATTTGAAATAAAAGAAAACCCGATAACAACAGAAGAATTTAGGGAAATGATTGTCAATTCAAAACATATTTAACAATTTAATCAACATAGAAAATGCATTGACTTTTGGAGTGAAGAAATTTCAACTTACGGGTGCCGCAATGTGAGGAACAATTTATTGGCGTGTGCCGACCTGTGACGAACGAGTGATATAAGGTCGAGTTGACTTGTTACCTCTGAATCTTTTCCGACGAGTGTTTGGTCTGGGCGCCACGCGACTTATTATAAGGTCGCCTGGATAACCCTCTGTGCTGTTTGATGAGTTCCCTATCACTTTTTAAAGTCACAATTGCATCCGAAAGAAGAAAAAGAAGAAAAAAAAAAGCCACAAGCAGAGGGCTGCAGACCCCCGCCCCACCAACACCATTCTCCTTTCATTGAGGGGCATTAACACGAAAAGGGTGGGAAAGATAATGATTATTATGGCAACAGTTGGTTTTGTTACTCGTGCTATTTTCTATAGCAGACACATCATACGTTTATTTTCGGATAAAGTGAAGGTCAATTCAGACCCGACCCGAATACAACTGTATTCACCTCCTTCGTCGTGATTGGTCAGGAGTATACAAAGGGGCGGAGTCTATGGAAGGGCAGGTGGGGGTGTGATCTCCAGATTTGCGTCACTATAACTCGTCAGCGTTATGAAGCCATAAACATTTATGAAATCTGCCCTCACGGCTATACTCCTCTAGCAAACTTGTACTTCACACACGCACACACACGCACACACACACACAACTTAACAAACAAATACAAAAGGGTTAAGGAGACAATGTTAAAGATAGCACATAATGCAGCTGTAAGGGATAGGAACAGGTGGATGGCATCCCAGTCACTTCCGCGTTAGCACAATCCTTACAGAAATTCGATAATGAGTTGGAAACGTGAGTGAGAAAATGAAATGGGATATCCTGGACGAGGAGGAAGAAGAAGACGAGGAGGATGAGGAGGAGGAGGAGGGGGGGGGTGGTGAAGAGTCCAAAGAAGAAAATGAGCAAGAATAAGATATGGCAGAGCTTTAAAAAAAAAAAAAAAAAAAAAAAAAAAAAAAAAAAAAAAAAAAAAAAAAAACAGTTTAAGGAAAGGAGAAGTCTGCAAATAAAAAGGTGAGAGAAAAAATGCAGAAAAAGTAAAGGAAACATTATTTCGATTAAAATAAATGGGAGGAGGAGATGAATGTGAAAGAAGACTCGGTGGAATATAGACAAGCAAATAGAAGCATTTGATTGCATTTAATCGCATTTAGGTGCACGCCCTGGAATAGACTGACGAGCACGTTTCAAATTAAGTGATAATGAGTACTTGCTGAGAGTTCTAGAGGTATCAGGGAGGTATTATATATAACTATAAAGTAAAGAGCGTGAAGAGAGAGTTATAAAAAAAAAAATATAGACAGACACTCCGAGAGAGAGAGAGAGAAAGGGGGGGGGGAGGGGGAGGGAGGGGGGAGCAGACAGACCCACGGGATCACCGCTCTCATGAACTGTGAAATTTTACGCGTCAAGTCATCATTCGCACAGCTCCAAATTTCAAAACCGAACGTATACCCATTATATTAGTCTGCCTGCAAACAAACGTGCTTCTCGCAGAGGTAAGCTCATTGCCCGTACATGCCTAATTCTCGCTCAGGCATTTATAGGTTTGCAAAGCCTGAAAGGCATTTAAATCGGCACACCATCACCAAAGAAGAGGGAAAAAGGATGAAAAACACAACAACAACAACAACAACAACAACAAAAAACGTACCCGGCAATGACCTCACCAGTTCAATCGATTAACGAGCTGGCGGTCTGCGGAACGAACGCGTAGTCTTGATCGTGGAGCTTCGCTGATTTCACGCCTGCATGTCATCATGCGGAAACCTTCACCCTTGGGCGGAACGTACTTTAAAGTCGTTATTTCAGAGAATTGCGAAAGTACATGGCATTGACCTTGTCATGCATGAGGATTGTACGTTGTTGAAAAGCGCTGAATGAGGTAGGGTGTAGTCTTGTGAGAAAGCGAAATTGGTCTTACATGCGATATACTATACAGAAATCGTTATCATTGCTGTTGTTATCGATATTTAACCGTGACCATGACCCCGCGTAATTTCCACCTTAACTAGACCTAGGAGTGCTCTCAACGGTTTTATTGATGTTGCTATTGTTGATAATACTTTCATTTGAAGTTTTTTTTTTTTATATCTTACGAATAGCATATTAAGTTTTCGCAGCTTATAGTTTCTCAATACGTGCCAATTAATGAATTCTCCATTTCCACACATTGATCTCACGTGTCGTTCTGACAAGCAAAATTAAGATAATGCACACACGCACACACACACACTCAGCCACAGATAAAAGTTTTAGATGAACCAATAAATCTATATACTTGTCGTGCTTGTATGACTGTTGTATAGAATCTAAACTTGGAAACGGCCAAGTTTATATAAAGTGAATCCAATAAACGTTAAATCATATTGTGGAAATAACAGAACACGTGGATGTAGGCTTACAGGTTCAAGAAAGTACGGTAACAGTATGATGATCGATGCTTTGTTCAATGTTCCTGGTATAACAGCATTACAACATACTTTTCTATATCATTCAGCTCCATCAAGTATGATTAAAAGTATAACTGGTCTTAGACCAATGAGTAAGACATGTGGTATTACATGTTTTAAAGGGATGGTATATAGTTTTGGTTGAGTTCGGGATTTAGCTTTTAACTTTATGCGAGATAATAACAAAAAACACTTATGAAATATTAAAGAGCATACAATTCTAAGAAGAATTAAAAGATTAATTGATGAAAATCGGCTTTGAAATGGCAGAGATAACCGAAACAAAGTGAAACAAAGTGATCCTAATAAAAGATGGGTCGTTTTTTTTTTTTTTTTAATGAGGATTGTTGTGTTTCAGATATCTCAGCCATTTAAAAACCAATTTTCATTAAATAAACTTTAAGGTCCTTTTCGAATTGTATGTTCTTTCATATTTCAAAGGAGGTTTCTCATTATCTAAAAAAAAAACAACCAAAAACACCTGAAGTCGGTCATCTTAATAAAAACAATATCATCCCTTTAACTGACCACATCTAAATGCAAAACAAACTATCTTTGCCCCCCCCCCCCCCCAACTCATCGTCGTCATAATGGCTCCTAGTCTATACGGTTAAAGTCTGGATATGGGGAATAGTGTTAAAAAAAAGAGTCTTAATATTGTTAATTCGTTTGAGTTTAATGTAATAATGATTTTTTTCGTTGTTGCAATTTCTGATATATGCTTGGTTTTTGGTATTGAATAACTCAAATTGAAATTAACTGAATTGAATTGAGTTCCAATAATTCTGATTTTGAGAAAACCGCCGGGAAAGGCATGCCACTATAAAGTTCCTTTCATTTCACAGGGGTCTTCCTTAAGGTTTTATAAACCAACTGCATTACGAAATATACTATGGTCGTATTACCAATGACACTTCCGTAATTTCTTCTTTGATTATTACGAGAACTGAATTATAAACTTTATTTCTATCAGCGACAATACCGACAAGCACAATAAGTTGTCATATTAGGCAGTATCATTGTTGTTATTATTTTACGAGGAAATGAGCTGACACAAGTTTTTAAACCCTTTATCTTTCCCTTTTCTCATTGCTGCATGGTCCGCTGACATTTGGACAGGACTGAAATTATGATTTATGTCTGTCTGGAGACACATACGCTGTAATTCAAACACATTTCAGACAGTACTGTTATCTAAAGCCATTGCACACGCGTTAAAAGTACAATACATATTATATTAAAAAAAAAAACCAATGGAAATTATATGTTTAATATTTACGCAAACGAAACATTACAGTCTGAGTCATCCCGCATCTGAAAACATTCTAATTTAAGAGCTAGAAAGTTTGCTATCTTCGTGCGGTGTCATGAATGGGGAAAAGTATAATAGCGAGAACTCGAAAAAACCGTCGCCAGTGTCTGAACGCTGAGACTACGAAGAAGTGCAGGACGGACTTCTTCTTTCAACTCGTCTTCGTTAAAAATTACATTAACTCTTTATTGGGCTGGTGCACAATATTTTATGGCGCGGCGCAAGTGTCCCCGACTTCAGTGCACTGACGTAAAGTGAAATGATTTACCTCGTCCCCGCTGAAGGGTTGATTGTAGAAACATTTAATGATAACGCGCCTTGAAAACAATACAGAAGTGTAAACTCGAGGAAAGGAAATTGAAAGTCCAGACGCCGACAGATTATGAAATTAATACTTAAAGAGAAAAGGATAGGAAAAGAAATTTGTGGGTGGGTGCATGTTCGCACGTCGTGTTTATGCATCGGTGCAAGTGTGTGCATGATAAAGTATATCAGACAGACGAACCGATAAACTTGCAAGGTACAGACGAAGGGTTGAACATTAACATTGATATTGATAATGAATTGAGATTAGGAAAGAAAGAGAGATGAAGGGACAGTGCAACAGAATTTACAATCTCTTTAACTGGAAGCATTATTATTTGAAGAAGAAAACGTGAAAAAAGGCACGTATAACAATAAACAGAATGTTGGATTTTAGTGAACAGTCTGGAGATGTAACACAAGTTGAGCTACAAGTTTAATGAAACTTACTTCCAAGTGAGTATAACTTTGTGATTGAAATGAATAAATTTTCTAGCGGAAGAAGATTACATAAGGACAATAGAGATTATATGATTCAATTAAATGATATATTTCCATTATAATCATAATTGTTGTACATACATGACGTCATGAACTGTAGTAGTCTTCTTATCCACTGATGATGGCACTGAAACTTTAAAAATTCATACCTTTTGAATCGATTGCCAGATTTTTTTTTCATACTTCTCTGATGTGTTCTACAAATATTGTTTTTATACCTCCACGCGATACACTTTTAAAATTTGAAAATAATATCTTCACAGAAAGGGACGTAGGAAGATCGATGAGTTCATATAGTTGCTTGGTGGATGACTTCAAACGATCAAAAGGTGATTTAGGCAATCCATTGTTGAGATATATTTAGAGTTAATAAATGCTCATCTAATTTCTCGATGTAGGTATTCTTTCTTGGCTTTCATGTGTGTTTATTATGCTTTTTTTTTCAAGTCGAAGAGTTTCATTGACTTGTGATTGCATCTCAATGGCCAGCAGTATATATCTTTTGTGTTTAACCCGATGTGAGACTATGTTCCTGTGAAAAGGAGATGTTTCAGTAATTGAAACCGCTTCTAAAGACTGTTTTCTGAACTGTACAATCTACACATAAGGTACTCTTAATCAAAGACACACACACACACACACACACACACACACACACACATGTATCTCTCTCTCTCTCTCTCTCTCTCTCTCTATATATATATATATATATATATACAGTATATATGTATATATATATATATATATATATTTACATACATATATACAGTATATATGTATATATCCCGATGAAAACCCATTTTCTTTGCTCAAAGTTTTCGCTATTTATTATTCCAATTGTTTCTGGTCAGTTTTTCCTTCCTTGTTTCAATATATATATATATATATATATATATATATATATATATATATAAGGGTATAATCTAGACCACACTTAATTACTAAAGAAAATTTGTTCCACCCAAGCCCTACATCAACGCTTTGTAACACGACTGCGCGTGCGTCTCGTTGTCGGGGAAAAGTGCAACTTTGGAATAGGTATTATTATTAATAATAATAATAATTAATTCTCTGTTCTTTATATATATATATATATATATAAGGGTATAATCTAGACCACACTTAATTACTAAAGAAAATTTGTTCCACCCAAGCCCTACATCAACGCTTTGTAACACGACTGCGCGTGCGTCTCGTTGTCGGGGAAAAGTGCAACTTTGGAATAGGTATTATTATTATTATGGTGTAAGCTATTCTTTTATCTATTCATCAATAGGTTTGTTTTTTTTTAACAATGTTTGTTTGACAGGGGACAAACAACTTTTCGATCCCCGAAATAACACCCCCTTCTCTGTTCTTTCCCTTTGTATATTGTTGTTGCTGTATTTACTCTGACGCATGCCTGAATAGAATACACGAACCATGAACCATGACCGACAACCCATTTTGAAGGAAAAAAAAAAGGTTACAAGAGCCACAAGAAAACAAATTAATGCGGTAGTGAAGGAAACAAGACAACGTCAAACATGCCATGGGAACATGGTTTGGTTCCCACAGGGTATAATACATTTTTCTGTCGCCTTTCGTTGTCAAATAATCTATAATAAACGTGCGAAAAAAAAATCAAAATATCGTTATGATGAGCAATAACACTACGCCAGCCTCGAAGAGAAACTGTGAATACAAGATATCAATATCATGAAAAATATTATGACCTTGTAGACAAACAATAATGACAAATATTGCCTACAAACTGAGAAAATTGGCAGGTTTTGGACCCATGCAGCAAAGCAACCACTGTGAAATTACTCAGATTAAAATATATACAAGAGTTTGATGGATCTTGATGTGTCAGAACCGCTTACACCTTGTTTACCAACAAAGTAACATTTTCGTTGGAAGCTCATGTATGCTGTTGCTCATGTCTGTGTGTGAGTGTGTGTGTGTGTGTGTGTGCGTGTGTGTGTGTGTGTGTGTGTGTGTGTGTGTGTGTGATAGAGAAAGAGAAAGAGTTTGTATGTCATAGTGTGTGCGTGTGCGTATATGCGTGCGTTTGGCTATGTTACAATTAAATGGGGGTAGTCACAGAATCATACAAAAATCCTGTAGATTAAAGAAAATGCACATCAATACTAACAATGTTATGCAATGTTTAAACAACAAAGATGTTCAGGTAGAAGCATTCTGACTTTGTTGCCTTGGTTAAAACATAACGCATTTATCAACTGTTTGTAGTCTGTGGTCATTCTACCAAATACCGTATGAGAACAAAATAGCTCGTCTTTCATTACGACAAATATATATATATATATATTATATATTAATTCCCAATAAAAAGGCATGATGGTTCAAAGTTTGAGTAACAATTACATTGTTTTAGACATCTTTTAATACCAGTTTACTCTCTTTCTATTACAAAATTATGTTTTCCGTTCCACATCAGGGTGACACACAATAGAGTTCATAACTTAAAAGGTTTGTGTGTCCATCAATTACAACAACGATGCACCAAACAACAAAAACCTAACTTTTGATAAGAATGTTTATTCGTATTGATGTACAGTGATGAGTCTGACGAATGAGTCTGACGAATAACCGTTACTTACTCGCTGGTAAAATGCTTTCTGGGAGAAATGTTGAAGTCCCACAATTCTATTGACAGTATTTTAGACTCTTGTGTTGCATTTTGTGAGGAGGATAGATAGATAGATAGATAGATAGACAGATAGATAGATAGATAGATAGATAGATAGATGGATACTAGTACACCGTAGATAGATATATCTGATTAGATAGAGAGTGTGAAAGAGAGAGAGAGAAAGAGAGGGAGAGGGAGAGGGAGAGAGGGAGAGAGAGAGAGAGAGGGAGAGAGAGGGGGGGGGGTGAGATAACCAACGAAGGAACATCCGGTATAAAATTATTGTAATCCATAAAAGATTAAACGACTACTGTATCACAAAAGCGACTACGTAAGAGTTCTCGCAATTGGTATAAACGGAATCATGTTCAATCTGTCACACAGTTTGTCATCAGAAATATAAGGCAGAAGAACCTACAAATATTTGTGCGGCTTCTTTATCACCAAAGTTGTCATGGCAACTGCTAAAACTAATCAACTGAGTATGAAGATGCGTAAATCATGCTATCTATACACGGTATGTAGTGGGAGGCTAGCTTTTGTTACTATAGCATGACTAGAGGTCAGTAAACGCGTCAGCTGTTTTCTATTCTTTAAGTGAAGAAATCACTTATTTCCTTGGGCTATTTTTTTTTTTTCAACAAGAAGGAGATGTTTTTCGAAAACCCAGCATGCGCCGCAAATTGTAAATCGTATATATGTATTACCGCGTTATAGATCATTTTTAAGAAATTCATCTTCAAATTTCGAATAAAATCACAACCAGCATTCACGTCACGGGCCTCTGTTAGATTTTAAGCTTTGTCATAATTATGATACATCAACTCAAGTCGAATGAAAACCATAATGCATGCTACTTTGACCTTGAGGGTACGTTTACTCTACTTTTTTTGTTTGTTTGTTTTTTTCGAAGGTTCGTTAATCCGAAAATGAAATAAGTTTCATTATTCCGACATGTCCGAAGGTTCGTTTATTAGAAAGTAGATTAGGTTCGGTGTTTTTTTTTTTCGGAATAAACAAATCTTATTTCATTGTCGGATAAACGAAAAATCTGAATAACGCCGCAAGTGTTCTGATTATATTTATTTGAAATTTAACGAACGTCTAGTTAATACGGAATTAGCATGTTTCAGAACAACGAACCTTCGGAATAACTAACACCACCCGATACCCCGAGAGGGTTTCTCTACATACACACTAAGAAATCAGGGTTCAATTTGGGGTTGAGTTTGACCCAATGCACCCTTGCGTGGACTAGGGTCGAATATTTAACTTCTATGGGTGCTATTTACTCCGAAAGGGGTTCACTTTTGAGAAAGATTAATTTTTGAACCTCCAAATAGAAGAGTTAGTCTGCTACAAAAATCTAGATCATACTGTTGCGTTCAAACATGTTAGGATTTGTAATGCAGTATCAGTAGTGATTTGAATTGTGGATGATGTTCATCTTTAAGATTGCAAATCAATCAATATAAAGATGTTTGTTGGTGTTTGATAAAATGATATAGCATTTTTTGTTCGTGCCAGTTTCATAAACAGTACGTGAGCAAAAGACTAACACGCCAATCCCGGAAATTAATCAATCACATCAGAGAAGACGATCGAGGCTCCGTTTTTTTGTAAGCTCGCATCGCCACCGCGCATACAGCGAGCTAGCTATGTGTATACGTGTCACAAAGCAAAGCGTCGCGACAGTTCACTTCCATTCGTTCTAGAACTCCCATGCAATTGCATTGAAGCGGGGCTTTCTCGTTGCAAGACTTGCTGATTTATACAAGATTAAGGTGAGTAAATGATCACAAATCATGACTTATTTGGGTTGCGCTTCTGTGCGGCTAGATCCTTCAATTCTTCGGTAATAATTTCAATCGTTTGTCGTGCCGTTCTTTGTTACCACGTTCACGCGTGTATTAATACACTGTATATAAAATCACATGACCTAATGCAGTAATGGGGAGTAATACGGGCGTTTTTACGGTTATACTACTGCCATTTAGGGATCGACAAGAAATAAGGCAAACCAGTTTGCATTGTTTAATCTAATGGTAGTTTAATGTTTAGTGATTTGTGATACTGTTTTGTCTTCTATTGCATGTGCTTATGAGACAGTCAAGACTGACTTACTGTACAGTCTACAGAGTCAGTAAGCTAACTGTTGCGACCTGCCCGAACTCGAAGCGTTCGGGCTCCCACAATTTACAACTGTGTATGGGACTAAGACTCGATCGCGCACTGTCACTAGTCATATATCTGCATGCCCCTGTACCCTGATACAGTCTGCATGATAAGCTGTGTGAGAGTCGTGGTCCGCGGTGACATGATACGGAGGAATACCGGTGATTGAAACACTGAATGAGAGAATGTGCATCAAACTGTACTAAGGCAGAGGAGGTACAGCTAGTAATCATCAGTGTGAAAGAAATTCCTTCTTACTTGGGTTTGGTTGCACAGTGCACAGTGCAGACTGAGTACAAAAGCTTCCTGTACGGTATATAGTGGCCGACTAGCTAGACGAAAAAGGTTTAGCTGTGTCAGTGTGGCAAGGGTGTGAAGCTGATGATACCGGTACTGATTATCAAAAAAAGAAACAAAAACAAACAAAAAAAAACCAAAAAAAAAAGAAGAGATATTTCAAGTAGATCTACATTACGTGTATACACTCTATATCTATGGACATGGTGAACAACAGTCAAATTATACTGATTTCGAGGTGAAAATACAAGTTGCCAGCAGCGTTGTAAGTCATGTAGCAGACTAGTATTAAGTGTGGGCAATCTAATAGCCTATTGACATCGCCATGCGCTGTGCAGACATCATTGATCTACATATTAAACTGGTGGGTGGTGGTAAATTTGAGGTTACAATTGGTACAACAAATGTACAATTGTACGTTACTCAGACCCTTGTGCTTTGTATTGCATTCACATTGACTGTTACCTGCAGATTTGTTATAGGGCCTACTGCACATGAACAGTTCAATGTAAATTCAAATTTCTGTGTTGTCATTGCAAGTTTCTTTCTTTTTCCCCTTTCTTTCTTTCTTCAGGTCAAAGGTGTTTGAAGCATCCTTGTCCTTACAGCAAATGAAGGATGTTGTTTGTTTCATTATGGACTATGCTGCGCTGAATTGCATCCTACTCCCTGGGAGTATTCTCGGTATGAAACCTGATATGTCAAAGCTTCTTCTCTACTTGTGACACCAAGGCAAAGGTGAGTTTTCTCTGCAGGCCAGGAAAATGCACATTTGCTCCCTTTGATATAAAAACTGTTTTCTTATGAATGTTGCAAATGCAGCATTGATTATCTGTAAGAGTTGCAAAGATGGAATGGTTAATCTTGTAAGATTAATTGCAGTATGCCATGCAGAGTCTTTGTATCACTGTTGGCGGAAGGTTTTCAAAAGGGGGGGGGGGGACTTCCTAGTTTCATGAGCTAACAAGCACAAAAAAAAAAAAAAAAGGCCGCGAATGCAACTTCTGGTGCCACTTCCATGTTTCAGCTTACAAGCAAAAAAAAAAAAAAACCACCAACAAAACAAAACAAAAAAGTATTCAGCGCAAAAACAGATCCTTATGGTGCTCACACTTCGAGGTTTTTATCTACATGTATTTCTTTCTAGTGCCACTTACACACTTTCGGGTAAAGAAAGTTGGGGGGGGGGGATTGGGACCCGAAGTGGGGACACCTTATAATGTTTTCCTTTGTATGGTGCCGAAAAAGTAGGGGCCCGAGTTCCCCTGGTTCCTGTGGCCATATGTATAGCATCCAATTCTTTCTTGCACAGCTCTACATTACTGTTGTTTTTTAGTTGGATTATCAAAGATGGCATACCATGTATTCGGTTTACTTTTGTACTTAATAGATTTAACGCAAGAATCCCAACACTACAACGCCAAGGAAGAAATAAACCTTGCCAACATTTTGCAAAGTCCGGAAAGGTCTGCTGCCATATGTCGCTGCCACCTAACCTGCAACTGACCTGTAATGGATCTGCCAAAGAACAATACTGTGAGTTGATCACGAAACTGCTGTGCCTCATTTTTTTTTTTGCATTGTATGTTCAGATGTATTATTTATGGAACTCTTTAATGCATCAATCTTTATACATACACACAGTGCACTCATGTTCTAATAAATAACGTTACAACAAAATTGAAATTGAGGCCATAATGTTATTGGCTCTACATTTGTTGCTTTATTGTTTACTTGTTTGGTTGTAACAAAACTTTGATAAAACGAAAGAAAACTGTAGGCCCTGAGGACCTCATTATAACAGGAGTCCAGTGTATACTGGGCCAAATACGCTGTACCGAATTGCTGATGCAGTCACTGCATCAACATAAAAGGAGGATGATCCTGGACAAGACATTTGTCCCAGTATACGACTGGACTGGTCATCTCTCTTCTCTCAATCAACAGTTGTTCCCAGTTCAAGGTTAATCTGCATTTTTGCATTGAATTTGAAAACTCTGTACATGATCAGTATGGCCCTTTTCATGGAGAGGGTTGATGGCCCTCACAAGTAATTTTGACTTCACCTGTTCTTCATTGGCATATATTTCATCCAGATGGCAGAACATTTTCAAATTTTCAAGAGTGTATGGTCTATTAAAGTTCTAGAATTACATTGTACATGTAGTATAGCATTGTTTTGAGATTGTTACCCTACAATCAAATTTAAGCTTAAGAGGGTGTGTAGAGTGTGTTGTACTTGTGATTTGTCAGGAAAGTGCAACCCATAGAAATGTTCAATTTGGTGTTTTCCTTCTTCCCAGAAATTAATCTTCTCAATAAATGTATGATATATTGAACATTTTTGTATCACTATACAGAGGAGAGTGTAACACTTTTGTTGTTGTTGTTGTTGTTTTCACCCAGGTATTCTGCATGACTGAGGCACCTTCTTCAGCTGTCTTCGTGGAATGAATCGCTACCACTTCACTCAGTTCTACAGATGCATCCATGATGAAACCTTTGTCCAGAGCAATCAACTACAGTCTGAAAAAGTCTTCATAAAATCAATGTAGAATACTGGCAGGTAATATTGTGAAGAACACTTCATCGAATGATTTTAAAGAAATCACTGTAGATTTACAACCCTGTGGCTACTTGTATGATGATGAGTTAATACTTGTATCTGCTTTGCGTTGTGTATCATCCTCTGCCTAAATGACTAAAACACTTTAAAAAAATGTATTGTTTGGTATGCTGACACTTTGTACAGTACTATCATCCTCGAGGTTGTTATAGAAATTCTTGCAGCTATAATAGAGTAGTTTGGTTTTCTTGTCATTCTCGCTTATGAATATAAGCTGCATTTTGATGTTTTGGGTGGAAGATGAATTTTAGCCTTGAGCCAGCACTGAGAATTACACTGTAGTACAGTGGTATCATTCAAGCTTTCTGTATAAAGCTGGACAACTCCTGTACCTTCCTGTTTTATGCCTCTCCTATCCTGCCTATGCTATCGTACTATTATCTCTGAGTGTTCATCTGTCTTCTATCATATCTCGTATTATATACAATGTGATTCTAGTTACAAATGCCATCCCTATATCGATGGAATAGACATATCCCCATACTTTTGGTTAATTGGATGCTGTTAGAGGAAGGGGGGGGGGGGTCCTTTTTCCTTTTTTGCTTGTCACAATTTGAATGTGTGTGTGTATTAGTGGTGTTGATTATATATTTTATTGCAGTTTCAGCAAACTTGGTATCCTTCTTTTCCATCTGTTATGTAACAGGTGAGGATACTAACCTTTACAATTATTGTATGTAAACATTAGCCATGTAAAGATGTGTTCACGGAAATCCTACTAATATTTGTGTACTGTGCTTTGATTACTTGTTAATGATCTTTATCTTTTTTGAAGGTTTCTAGATAATCTTTAATTTATGAAGTATTTTCATTCATTTGCATAGACTTGTAGCTGGAAAGTATTGTGGCCATTTTGTTTCCTTCTATGCATGTGGAAACTAACCATGAAGGTTTTGTAATGTACATGTATACTTTTTATTCAACTGTTTTATTTTTTTTTTACCTGAATTCACTGTGTTGTAACTGCTTGCACATGCAACATCTGGAATTAACAGCTCTGCTTTCTTTAGATGATAAAAGTGTACTTTTTGCACAACGCACATGGATTGCAAATGTTTCATTTTTTTCTTCTGCTTGGGGGAGATTTTTATGTTTATTTTTTGTCATAAAGAAATTCTTATAGGGAAATAAAATGATGTAATGATAGTATAATGACAGACCTTTGATACATTTCTTTTTTCATCAGGGAATATTGTTTTCCCTTATTTACAAAATTTGAATATACATTGTATTTCATTACTGTATGAGTATATGTTATGTACATATATTGTATTTAACTTTTTCTATTGTACATGTATTACATTATAATGCAAAAACCTGATTTGACTTAATCTTTGCTTTGAATGATAAAAACCTAGCCCAGAAAATTAATACATGTGCATTTTTGTGTGAATGCAGAAATGCATCCATCTTGACAAATGAAAGTGACAAGTTTGTATGTACCAAATGATGAACTGTACTTAGATAATGTACGAAAATGGGGATTTTCTCTTTATTTAATTTTCCTCGTTTTTTATCATCCCAAGACTTTATTAAACAAACATGAAATGTAATCATCTGTGATGCAGAGATGTTTTAATTTCTATGTACAAAGTGTGTGCCAAACATGAAGTATGAGCAGCATGTACAATGAATTGGTGGTGGCATTGTTAAGGAGTATGTGTTTGATTGAACAACTGTGAACACTGTGCTGTACTTTAAGCTTGAACATCTCCATTATTTCAGCAGGACATAAAATATATATAATATTGTATGTAATATTGTATTATATATATATGTCTATTTAACACATGTATTTGATATATATATATATATATATATATATATATATAATATATGTAACCCATTAAGGAGGAAAAATAAAAACCAGGGAGCGTACATGCACCGCAAAGGGTTCAATTTTGATATCTGAAAAGTTCAAGAATTAACCCTTTTGGGTGGAAGAATGAACCTTTTTACAACCTTGAGGTTAAACAATGTATCCTTCAGAGGTTCAATTTTTAACCTGCCTGGGTGCAAAAAATAAACCTTGAGGTTCAGTTTTAAACTCAGAGGGTTCATTTTTATGGAATTCAAAATTGAACCCTAGACAGGGGTTCAAATTTTGAGGGAAAAGGGTTCATTTTTATGGGGTTCAAAATTGAACCCTAGACAGGGGTTCAAATTTTGAGGGAAAAGGGGTGCTGCTATTGCATCACGCCTAGAGGTTCAATTTTGAACCCTGATTTCTTAGTGTGTACCGTACTGCGTTTAAGGGGAGTTATCGTTCCTTTCTATACCTACAAGTAAACAATCCGTTTAGTCATAGTACTTTATGTTTGTTGTCGAAAGGAGCAAGTGTAATAGGAAAATGTATTTTCTGGTATGTATACATAAAAACAATGACTGGGAGAGCAGGGTCCTCAATAGTGTTAACTATATAAAAGAAGCGTAACTTTAAACTTGCTATTAAACTTTTCTGCATATGAAAAAGTAACAATTGGAAAATTAGCTCGTTGGTGTAGGAACAATATACCTGCGGCATTTTCTCACTTCATTCTATTTGTGATCATGTCAATAGAATGTCTTTTATCTTATTTTAAAGAAACAGTTGAATTTCAATTGCAGGTCTGGATGTGGAACTCGCTATTTGTATCACTTCATTTGACTAAATCATATTGTATAATACATAAGAAATACTGACTTCGTTGTAATCAATAAGACTCAGAATTTTTTCACATGCATGCCTTCATGCATTGTATAGAAATTTAGCTGTATGCTGTGTTTGACATAATAACACATTCTCAGACACAAATTTGAGCTATATATCCAACATTCTCTTGTTTTATGGTGTGCTACCTCGTGCAATCAGGTGCTCAGCCTATCTATCGTGTCAACCCAGAAAGTCACCGTTTTATTGTCTATTCTCGAAAACAATTATTCTCGTTCATTTTGAAAAGCGAGATAATGAAATGACCGAAATAGTGAAATAAAATGCCGGCATACCCTTGTATTTGCCAAGTCCTGCATGGACATATTCAAGGCCTAAATACGATGGGATCGATAAGATGAAAACATTACTGAGATGTGTTTTTAGTGACTTTGAAACAACGCTAACAAAGCGGGCAATATCAAACAAATTGCAGGAATCTAACTAGTCGGAAGTATTCTATGTTCCAAACCTGGCTCACGTAAACGTGGTGAGAACTCAGGTAGAAGCCGTTTAGTATTGACACCTCAGCATTACTCAGTGTTCTGTTGCTCCTTGCGGTGCATCTTGGCCATTATTTTGCGCGGTTGCACATACACGGCGAGTAATAACATCGAGGTCTCCGAGCCAGCTTAAGTTATGATGTTGATATTTCCCATTCTGTCTTGCTAATCATTTCCTTTTGTTGAAACGATGATGGGGGACCATTTCAATTAGGAGGCTATTGTAGAGCTGCAAGGACACCGTAATGGTATTATGATGCATTGTGGGATCATGGCGGAATGACACGCGAGACGAGGCATAAAGCGAACTGGTCTCTGGTGCTCTGGTGGTGATGATATTTTAACTTTAGGCCCCCCCCCCCCCCCGTGTACATTAATCTCATGATTCCTTTGTACTCCTAAACAAGCGCAGTGATTATAATCCAATACTAACAAACCATGACATTAATGTCTATACAATCCATTTTGCAAAACATACAAAGTCTTCCGACACGATCATCTTTGTTTGGGCCAGGGGGTTCGGGATCATAAACCTATTCAACAGCACCAGCTCTGGCTTGAAGACCCACATTTTGTGAGGGTATACAGAAACATCCTTGAAACAGATGCACTTACAAAGCCTACTTCTTGTTAGGCCACACAGACTTTCACAAGGTATACCTCACAATAGGTATAATTATGCACAAACATTATTTCGTTGTTTCGCTCTTTCTCTTTGATCAACATTGTGGCTTTCACCACCTATAAGCAGTGCAGGTACTCACGTGTATTTCTTATGTTCCTGTGGTCGATGAACCAGCTCTGGCTTGAGATGTAGTATAAAAGTGCCGGCGGGTTCAGTTTATCTGAAAAAAAAATAAGACTGATGTGGTAATCTTTTTCAAGCAAAATGAACACGGAGCACAGATCTGCATGTATAGTGTAAAATTATTACTGCTCATTTTTCTTTCTTGTCTCTGATACATACCGTTACTCAAAAGTGTTCCGTTACAACTTGTGATCTCACACTTAAATTAAATCAAATTTATGACAAATCTTGAAGGGCAACATTGAGACGACAATGTAGAAGTTCTGGTCATGAATGAAATCTTTAAAACAGTTTTCTATGAATTCATCTTTTGGTTGGCTTATCAAAAAATTAATCTTTTCTTGAAGTTTACCTCTTTATCAAGTAACTTATTCAGTTATCAATCTATCCAATATCTATCTATCTATCTATCTATCTATCTATCTATCTATCTACCTATCTATCTATCTATCTATCTATCTTTCTATCTATCTATCTGTCTATCTATCTATCTATCTATCTATCTTTCTATCTATCTATCTGTCTATCTATCTATCTATCTATCTATCTATCTATCTATCTATCTATCTATCTATTTATCTACAATGTATCTATCTATCTATCTGTCTATTTAGAAATATTTATGTCTGTCTCACAATCTGTCCATTTAATTGTCCATTTCATGGTTTGGTTCTGTGATCATCAAAACTTCGTTGGACCTTTTATTTTTGCATCTCCCATATTCATTTTATGAATGACGGCATTGAAATGCAATAGAAATAATAACCTAAGCCAAAATAATCCAAAAACAATACTGTATACGCAGGACGTTTTCTGAAAGGGGACAACTGAATGTGCCCCTATGCCTCCTAAGCCCCAACATGAATGTATTTCTGTGCCAATTCAGATATTTTTTTTCGCATATTTCCGTTTTGTGTATTAATATGTATAGCATATGATAAAGGACATACTTAACCCTGAAATCTCGGGTGGGGGGGGGGGGGCGCTCCCCCCCCCCCCCCGCGTGTGATAATAAGTACTATCTTTATAACACATTGTCATTTTATACCCTTCGAAATGACAATGGCCGTTATATAGTACAATTCCATTAACTATCTATTGTAAACACCAGTACTGATGATGTGCAGAGGACATGGTAACGTTTCACATCAAGCATTTTCGGGGTTGAAGTACTGCAAGTTAAAAGTGCTGGGTTTATATAATGTATAAACTGTATATAAACAAGTTGAGCGTTGGAGAATGATTTAAGAGGACACAACCACAATAAGCATTAATTTTATGAGAGTGAAAAAAATGAACAGGAGAGAAATTCCCTATGTGTTTTGGTGGATTTTCCCACGTTTTTGCTTTGCCACCCCCCCCCCCCTGCAGTTTATAAAAAAAAAAAAAAAACTTTGCTAGAAACGTGACGACGCGCTTGTCACGATTTCATCGATGCCGATGAACCTGGGAGTAACTACAATAACCGATGCACATTGTTTAACAGATTTACTACGCGGCCCTGTGGTTTGCGACACGTTCAGATTGTTCTGGAAACGTTGATTCAGACGCGCACGCGAGCAACTATACAGCAATGACACAGAAGGTTAAATACACGCTATAATCAATCATCTCCTGAATGAGAAATATATGTTCGCAGGAAGAAAAAAAAAAGGACTACAAACGCTATTTATATGCGGGTATAGATACTGAAAAGGGGTGTTGATCATAACAAAAATATTCACCAGCCACAGTAAGACTACTACGTGAAAGGATATCCGAAGATAGATGTCCCTTTCTGCTAAGTAGAGGATAATCAACAGGAACAGGGCAACAATAGCAAAACATCTACGTGCATGACAAAGATCAGGATGAGGAAGGACGTAAACAAAGTGAACAGTTTTATTCAAATGAAGACGGAAAAAGACCACAAACATAAAAACCAATAGCCATAACGAAGGTTACTCAGATAATCCACAGAGAGAGAGAGAGAGAGAGAGAGAGAGAGATAGATAATATATAGATATAATAGATAGATAGATAGATAGATAGATAGATAGATAGATGGATAGATAGATAGACTGATAGATAGATGGATGGATAGATAGATAGATAGATAGGTTGAATAGACTGATAGATAGATGGATAGATAGATAGATAGACAGTTATAATTATCTGTATAGATGAAGAGAGAGATCGAGACAGAGAGACAGACAGACAGAGAGGGAGGGAGAGGGACAGAGAGGACAACGACGTAACGACAAAATATTCGCTGTATGCTGTATGAAATGACATCAAAAGGAATCAAATATTGCATCCATTGCATCAAATGACTGCAGAGTTGAAATGATGGATTACAAGTGGGAAGGAGTTACAGTCGTACCAATATCGATCAATAATGATAAATTCTTGGAATCGCATACATATTTTTGTGTACAAATCAGCATTACAAAAGCATATGAGTTGATGATACGATCACGTGCCTTATTCAATTTGCGCGTGTACTTTGACGCAATTTATTATTTTATTCGTTGTTTCTTTACACAGTTACAAAGTTTCTTTATACAGGACAGATAGTATATATATAGGAACAACCAAACTTGGAAAAGAAGCCGCGTTATTTTGCTTAAATGGAATAAGATGGCTCCCTCTGTGTCTGGAATATGTTTCAGGACAGAACTAAATTTAGTTTGCGGGAAACGCGCACTGTACCGGACGTTTTGATTTGATGTTGCTTTTCCTATTATATGGACACAAGTATACATCCTGAAACTTCCGTCATTGAGTGACATCAGAAACGAAATTATTTGAAATAAGAGAGATGAAACACATAGATAGAGGAATCATTGTACTGTTTAATTCAAGATTTTAGAATGGTGTGATATGAGCATGATATTTTGTTTAGCGCATGGATTTTGCAGAGGCTATGAAGAATATTAATCATGGAATCAAAATCTCTGATGACAACGTTCAAATGCACTGGCCAAACGTTTCATTCCTGGTAAAACAAGTTGAATCTACCATGCAATCAAGATTGAAATAATTCAACAGGGGAAGTTGACCAAAAAAAAAATAAAAAAAAAAATAGGGTGAACAGTCGAATTCAAAACGTTTGCCAAAAAGTAAAAACCTTGTAAAAAAAAGAAAGTATAACTCCATGATTAATATTTGGTAAGAACGAAATGAAATAAGACAAATTTCTGTCCTGTTTCTATATTTTGATTGACGTAAAATTAACGGCACCTTTATCCTTTAGAAATGACGTACTTGTGCGCTTTAGCTGAGGGATTTTTTTTTTTCATAGAGGAAGGATTTATGCCTTTTGAGCTAGAAGTCAAAATGGCGGAACACAACAAAGACAATTTCAGAGTGACAAGACTAAGACACTATCATTTTGAACGTTTACAGTTCGATGTTTACGACCGGAAAATGATTTTCACACGCCTCCAGCGATCAAGATAAATGAAACTTAGAATGGACGAACATTTTATACTCTCCGCGCTGTCGGAAGTCGATTCAACTTCACAGTAGAACAAAGTCATTTTTATGTTGATTGACATCTTCACATGAATATGTGTGGACATTGGAATGGTTTGCAAAAATAGGTTTATCACCGCTCCATCGATTTCCGGTCGAGTCTATAAAACTGGATGATCAACCGCACGTCCTGTGTCACCTCACACTAATCTATGGGATGACAGTGACTCGGATTTCGTGTTATAATGCGAGGATTTGCTTTACGTTGTAACCAACTTCTCTTTCTTTTACTGTTCTTAATACCCTCTTCCTCTCTTTTTTTTTTCTCTCTCTCTCATCAATCAAAGTCAAGTGTTCAGCAAAATAAAGAGTTTCACCGCCAAATGCAATGGGCTACGCGCCATCTTTAAACATTTTAAAGTTCTCAGTACGTTCATCATCAGATATAGCGAAATGAAACCTTTCCAGTGATACGTACCTCACTTGCAACATGACAAGGAATATTTCTGAAGGTCTAATATGATTAGAAAATATTCCATGATTTTCTTTTCAGTTTAATCGCAAATATGGAGTTAGCTCGTTTTGCGTTATAAACTCTTCAAATATTTGCACAAGTGTGTCAAGGGAAAGCCTTTGTCCTCCAACGGAAGTACCATGCACGTATCGAACTAAGAAACTCTGGTTTACGAGTTTAGAGTGCTCTCCACTAGGTTGCACTGTTCCCACGTTCAATTGATTTTGGGCGCTCATAACTGCTGTCACTTGTCTTTCTGAAAGACTGCTGTATTTTAACTATAGTTGGTAGAAAGAGGGAGCCCTTCACAAAAGAGTGCTGTGCTGATTCATACAGTATATTATATAAAAAAGGTCTAACCCCAATAAATAAATCTCAGTAGACACAAGTGTTAAACATTATAAAACAAAGATTCAAAATACCACTTAAAATACACCAAAGAGTCAGTGTCTTTTGAATTTCACATCTAATTAGATCAACTTATATCTTTAACTCCAGTCCTGAAATTTGCAAAAGGGCTTCATCTGCTGAAAATCTGCTCAGAGGTCCCAAGAGAAAGATTATGGTTTTATTTCCTGTGTTTTGTGAATCTACACCGAAACACATGCAGTTATCTGAAATCTAAAGAAAGTGTGTCCAACCTCCACATAATGAGGTTTATTTTGCAGAAGGATTCACCCTCACCAACCACACCTCATTTTTTTTTCTTTTTTTTTTTTGTAACAGGCTTGTATGGCTTATTTTAATTTTTTTCTCACCCCCCCCCCCCCCCCCGGCCCTGATTCATTTTAGTATCTTTGGTACCAAACAGTGATGGCGCTACGACAAGTCTATTATTATTTTCATTTACAGGTGTGACATGTGAGATCTATTAGGATGAGGGAGGTGGTAAAAGACTTTCCACTTCCATGGTAAACAGCTATAGAGGACAGTAAGCTTGATCTGAGGGGAAGTCTGTGCATGAAGGAATTATTGACATGTTTAGACAGTGGCCCTTTTGAAATTAAACAGAGAAATTGGATGATGATAACAGATATTGCAGCTGCTGATTTAAACTCCACGATTTAATAGGGCATTATCATTTTAAGCTTGTCCTCACTTCAACTTTGTGCAATTTTCCTTCAATTGCTCCACTGGATCATAATTGTGTTGTCATAAATGGTGGTAAAATTGTACATCTTGCGTAGTTTGTGTGTGTGTGTGTGTGTGTGTGTGTGTGTGTGTGTGTGTGTGTGTGTGTGTGTGTGTGTGCGTGTGTGTGTGTGTGTGTGTGCTGCTGTTTTAGTGTATATGTGCTGGAATCAAGTTTGTTGTTGATTCCATTGACAAACGTTCCAATTGTTTTCACAGCTCCGTTTCAAAATTGTACATCTTGCGTAGTTTGTGTGTGTGTGTGTGTGTGTGTGTGTGTGTGTGTGTGTGTGTGTGTGTGTGTGTGTGTGTGTGTGTGTGTGTGTGCGTGTGTGTGTGTGTGTGCTGCTGCTGTTTTAGTGTATATGTGCTGGAATCAAGTTTGTTGTTGATTCCATTGACAAACGTTCTAATTGTTTTCACAGCTCCTTTTCAACAATGACAAAGAAAAACTAACATAACAATGCATGCAGATCAGATACACACATGCACACAGATACATATGATCAATATCCATTATATCACAAGAGAATGGCTGCTGCTGTGGCTAGTTTTCCGCACCAACCAAGGCACTCAGTATAACAGTACAGTATGTTCCCCCCCCCCAAAAAAAAAAAAAATACAATCGGATTTTCGCATTGATAACTATCAATGTGATTAAACTATCGAAATGCTACTTCAGGGTCTTAAAATATATAAAATATAACATCTTAGCTATATTTTGCAGAAAACCCCATTTGATTTGGTTAAGTGGTTACAGAGAAATGAGAATTGTTGTAAAGCATGTCATGGGTCAGATTCTTCCAAATTTAGCACTTGGATGCTCTTGGAACTGCATAATGTGTGAACACAATGGACAGAACCTGGAGGGAAGGGATTTCTGACATGCTCTACAAAATTCTTCCTTTCTCTTTGACCACTGAAGCAAATCGAATGAGGTTTTCTGTAAGATGTGGGTAATAAGTCATATTTTCATACCCCAAAATTGTATTTGGATTGAATCACTATTTTTAAAGTTAACATTACAAATGTTCCCATTGTATTTTTTTTTTTGTTTTGATTTTGTTTTGTTTTGTTTTGTTTTGTTTTGTTTTGTTTTGTTTTGTTTTGTTTTGTTTTGTTTTGTTTTGTTTTGTTTTGTTTTGTTTTGTTTTGTTTTGTTTTGTTTTGTTTTGTTTTGTTTTTGTTTTTGTTTTTTTTTTTTGGGGGGGGGGGGGGACATACAGTAAGTATTAGAGATGAGAACCTACAGCAGAATGCGGGTTCACATCCATCAGTATCATGACCCCACCACTAACCACTGCAGATACCCCCAGCCCCCAACCATAACCACAATGTCTTGGGGCACACTAGCTGTCACTCTCTCTTCATGCATGTGCATCTATGAACCTTTTTCAGGACCACTTTAATAAAATCAAATTGATCCTCGGTGGATACTCACAGTGTCGATTGGCTGTTGGCCAGTCATGTGAAACTCAAAAGTTTTGAAGAATTCTGAGACATATAAAAGTATGCACATCCCCCCCCCCCCCCCCCCCCCCACATACACACACATCCAGAGGCACACACAAAACACACAGGAGGAGGAAGAGGCAGCAGAAACCAAGACAACCATTCTACAGCACACAATGCAGAGCAAGATACAAAAAAAACAAACAAAAAACCTACACGAAGATGCAGACATATTTCAATCACCAAATGCTGTAAAAGTGGAAATTTTTGCCCATTTCATGTGACCAAAAACTAGCGCAAAAATAAAAGCTTGTGAATATTTTTGCTTGTCATATGTAACACTGGTTAAGGTTTTGATTATGCGGAATGTGAAATTCATGTTACCCAGCCGAGCGCGGATAATCACTTACGCTATTAAAAATTTCCACTTTTACAGTATCTGAAATGGTAATTTGAGACAGGGCCGAAGAGACAACAAAATGACTGAATTGACAAAATAGTGTCTGTTTCTTTTTCTTTCTTCGATAATCTTTAATTCGAGGGAAAAAAACAGAAGAGTTCCTGACATGCACCTTATTGGTGTACAGTGTACACACCAGAATAGCATGAAGAGCACTTTGTGAATTCCAGTGGAAATTACGTCATATGAATTAACGTGAAAGTAATGTATTTACAGATTAAAACTCATTGCTCGCATGGGAGAGGCTCCTCCCACAACAACAGACATCATATTTTTCCTCTGAATTGGCAACAATCTAGTCCGATCGAAACATGATGTGATCCAGGCCAATATGCACCAGTGACCTCCGACGCAACATTAAAATTCATTGACTACAATATGTTTGTTTGTAATACCATACAGGGTACAAGTACAGGTTGTATAGCCTGCTCTGTAGTTAGGGCGTTTTGTAAGTTTGTGCACATCAGTTACATGCATATCGATACTGTCTTATAGAAACTGGGTATAAGAACATAGTTTCATGTAAAATGTACTACAAGATTGCAGCTTACACTTTTTGTAGTGGGTATACTTACTTTGGTACATGTTTATATTAGACAACATTTTTGGCTGTGCAAAGATCTTGTAACTAATATCCACATCTTCACCAAATATTTTGGAATTTGGCTAGAGGCCCTATTAGTCTAAGGTTTAGAGCATTTTTTTTTCCATGGTTACCACGCATTCATTATCTGAGCTTTCTCATAGATGCGGTAAAATGATGCAAAAGCAATAATTTATATAGCATTATGCAAGATATTATATTGCATTACGAAGACATCATTTGCCCTCAAACTGAAATCTCACATGCGAAAGGTTACATAGTAACACTGGCATTATGTCTGCATTGCTCCTTAGCAGACAGTAAAGCAGAAGGTCATAAGTGACATGTATATTCTGGAATGAATTTTGACAATCATAATTAAAAGATTGTATAAAATATGTTTACAGTGATGTAATTCCCTCATTCAAAATTTGGTACATGTAAAATTTGCTTAAGATTAAGGAAACACCTTAAAAATGAGTACATTTACAAAAATTGAATATGAGAATATGAAAATTTAATAAGTTAATTTATCCTCAGTTCCTGCTAAAATATGACCACGTCACATGTTACAGATTCCCATACAACACACACATATGTGAGGATTTCTTAAAAGTACCATTACATGCAGATGAAGCATGTTCACTATTCATTCTTATCATTTGAATCACATCTGAATATTTTTCAATAATGATGCATCAGAGAAGTTTAGTTGTAAACATCCACACAATTTGGGCAAATTTGCATTTGTGTAATCCCAGAGTAGGAGACAGAAAAAAAAAAGAGAAGAAGATATAAGAATAATCTACAGCACTGTCTTGATTACTGGGTTTAAAATATGCTTTAAATGTGAACGCCAGTTCATATCATATACTTTTGCGATAAAGCAATGCTGGACAGTTATAAGAGATAGCAATGGAATAGCAATTATATTGGGTGGCTCGGAATAATTTATCACCAGTTTATTAGACTTCGAGCTTTCTCCCTCATACTGGAAAAGGATACTACGCAAAGCACAATATCCTCTCACAATACTTGTCACATAAAGTCTTACTTTAAGTGTCGTTGTCTGGCTCTCCACTAGCAGCATAGTGTTCCACTGATGGAATTAAGCCGCTCAAAAAGAGTTCAGTTGCATAAATATTAGTGAAAAACACCAACACGACGTGCCATGTTACAGCTGAGGCCGTCAGTATATGAAGTATTCCTCGCACATACTGATTGACTATCTATGTATGATCATAAAGGCATATGGACATATTAGTGAAATTTCTGTCTTGACCGTTGAGATATTACAAAGATAAGAGACTGAGACTGAAAAAAAAAAAACGTATCTAGAAATATTGCAGGAGCTTGAATACAGACGCTAACAAATCATTCTTGAAAAATGCTGCAAAAACGTAATCACTGTGCGTGTATAAAAACAAATACAAAATATTAACATCATGTTTACTGGGACTTCTCGACTCATATGTCTGAGCAATCACACAGAAAGAATTAACTATCTGAGAACTTTCTTAAAACAAAACTCAATACAAAACAAAAATGCACTTTTGTCATTGCACCACATGGACCTTTAAGTGATCCCTCAAGATGTTGGAATTACAACACCAGAGGGCAGTATTCCCTACGTACACACACATACATTCAATGCAAAGCAGTTACATGTACAGTTGTTCCTCCAAACTGTCAGCTTTGTTTTTCCTTCAAAAGCCATGAGGAGGCATACACACATACGTATGCATTTTAGGAGGTTAAACAACTGACAGCTAAAATGGACACCTTTTCCCTATAGATGACATCACAGCCTGCCATAGAGACTGTCTTTAACCCTATGAAGACTAGTCCCCGAGTATACTTGGGCACGTACAACTGTATCTATGGGAAATGCGGGCTGTGGCAAAATCAGCTCATACCCAGTGAGTGTAAAATGATTGATACAATTCCATGGATGCCTGCGAGTCTGTTGATGCTTTGAACAAATCATGGCATATGGGGCTCACATTATGTACCTGGTGTGTAAACATGGCTCAAAATAATTTCCACTGTAGAGATACTTAGGGACTTGAAATCACGAATGATACATTATACATGGTAGCTTTAAATTCAATCTTGTCGCAACACTGGGTCACACTACACTGCCTCAACCACATTTTGCAACACTGTCCTGGTATTGCTACATGCATCGTTATGCATATCACATACAGAATTACTTGAGAATTTTTTATACCATTACAACCAGAGAAATCAATGGTGTAATAGCCTAGGTTTCAGTACACCATCTCTTTTCTGAAGACATTTCCATAACTGAGCATAAATATCCGCTTTCCATTCAAACTATCTGTGTGTTCCCTGCCTTGCTCAGGTAGAAAGACATTACAGGAAATGAAAGGCAACGCAATCAGTCATTAATCTTGGGACATCTCACAGACATTGAAACCTGATTGCTATTTGGATAATGGCACCAGTTTATCCTGTAATACAATGATAAAGACTAGTCGGCAAACTATGTATTTGAAGTCTTTGTCCATGTTTCCCTTCAAAAAAAAAAATATTAAAACTTGCACACACAAAAAAAGATTAGTCAATATTTAATTGATACATTGAATGGCTCTGTGCAAATAATGCATTGCAGAAAGTGAAAGTGGAATTAACGGTCAGATTTTTTTGTTTTGTTTTTTTTTACTATTGAAGTTGTCTGGCACAAGTCTGTGAAAACCACTCTCATTAACGGTAATGAGATATCTGATACAACTCATGTGTCCGCTAGTAATTGAAATGCATCGTTTTGTCCTGCAGTATATTACTTCCTTGTTTTTCTTTAATACAATATCTGTTGTGGGATTCTAAACTTACCGTGCCAAACGTTCAAGAAGTGTCTCAATTTGTGTGAAAGTGCCCTAGACCAATGTTTAAGATGAGATGGTCTTTCATGTGGATGTAAACAAGGTCATGTAAACCAGCGTAGATTTCCATCTTACTTGCACGGTATAAACTGGGCCACGTGGGAAGTAGAGCATAGAAAAAAGTAAGCAAGCTTATAATTCTGCCTTCAGATTCACATTCATACTGGACAGTATCTCTGGACTCGTGATAACGCTAATGCTAATTTTGATGTAAATACACTGTTGTATTATATTCACACTGCTTTTAATAAGTATATATCTTGCTATGACAAACATGTGATATAGCAAGTTTAAAAAGAACACTCTCCCCTCTTTTCTCATCTTTGTATCAGTTAATACTACAGGCAGTGTACCCCACAAAGTGCAGGAGTGTAATATGAACACTCAGTCCATTCTGTCCTTGATATCATTGTACACGGTTGGAGATTGCTGACTTTGTTTTGACTTGGAAATAACTGCGAAGGCAGATACATAATTTTGCACTGATAATTGACCGACATGATCTGATCGATAATAGACTTATGAGATATCGCATCACACTGCACTTTTCGGCACCGCAAAATTTGGCGCGTTGTGCAATATACTCATTCGGGCTGGTTACGTCCACACATTAGTTGCAGAAGCCAATCAGATTCCTCGCTCACATTTTGATCGATCCAGCATGTGAATACAGCAAACAATTGTTACAGAGGGAAAACACACCTAGATATCATTTCATACAGCATTTCTTTCAATGCTCTTATATCTCATCAGAAGCAGAATTAAATTTTGAAGTATGAATATGCTAAAAAAAAACACCATTAACCCAAGGTTTACGCGGGAGAAGTCTTGATTGGGACAAAAAGTGGAATGCAAAACTTTAAAGTTTAGTCGTGGTTTTAAGTCTTGGTATTCATACCCCACAGCTGCTCACTCGTCCTACGTACTCTAGGGGTGTTGCAGACATATACAAAATGGGAAATGCTATCCAGGCACAGCTAAACATACAAATGAGGTGAGTCTTTCACAACTACTTTGTCATGAAATTCTGTATTCTCTGTGTGTGCGGTTTTTTTTTTAACAATGGGGAGGAACAAGGGTGTACTTGAAGTTTGGGATTTGTTGAAATTCTTGAGGATATTTAGCTGCATCTATCAGGCTTAACGAGAAGGAGTTCATCAGGGGTATAGCATTCAAATAGTTCTAGCCAGTATGTGATGAAGAAAGCCCATGAGTGCAGCTAAACGTGGAAAACAAGACTCATTTCTTCAACGGTTTCACACTTGTGGAGTGATAGAGCGGGATGATGCCTCTCAGAGTAAACTTATTACTGAATACTGGTAATCATCAAATAACATGTATGCATCGTATACAATTCACTTTGAGGATAGATATGATAATAAATATAAAAGGTCTCCAACCCAAAATGTTCTTACATTAACAGCTAGGCGATTATTTCTCTCTCTCCCTCCACACACACACTCTCTCTCTCTCACTGATATGCATGAATGCAATTGTTCCATTATTGCAGAATCTGACAACAGTTGAGATAATTTCGCAATGACCACTCGTCATACTGGTAAAACAGCCCCAATCCTCGGCAATACAAAAGGTCCCATGGAAGCCAAACACAAGTGCAGAAGCCGTTTACATCCTCTCCTCACATACGACAAGAAATGTCCATCTACGCGTGTTTCTGACGTAGAACTCTTGCGAAAAGGTTGCTTGCTCCAATACGAGGCTCTTGAATTATTACGACTGTTGTTGCTCGTTGTTAAAAAGTTCGGCGATGTGATCTGTGACTGAAAAGAAGGAAAGAATATCACGGTGATCACACGTCTGGAAGGACGACTATTTTGTCATCTTCATGTGGGGAGGGTGCTACAGTCTGGAGTGGTCCAGTATAGTTTGGCACATGCGCTTGTACTCCCATGTGTCGCCCTTGAGCCGCTTCCGTCGGATGCCGACCATGTCCATCTGGGGCAATCGACACACCTCCATGTCAAAGGAGAGTATGGTCTTTCCCTTGGAGTCTTGCTTCTTGCATCGCAGTGTGTAGCTGTGCAGGACAACAAAAATATATATAAGAATCAATGGTCGATGTCTTTGATAATAATATGAATGATAATGATAATGATAATGATAATAGTACTTAATACTTATACACTGTACTAATGCTATTATCTACATATCACTTATATTGATAGTCATACTAGTGTTAACACTATTAATATCAATAACAATAAAAATAATGATAATAATAGCAACAACAACAATAATAATGATAACAACACTAACAATGAAATGAACACTTGCTTAAAACAAAGAGTTTGGACTTTCTTTTTATCTTTTTTTTTGTTTTGTTTTGTTTTGTTTTGTTTTGCTACTGTTGTTTGCATGTGCCATCTGGTCTGTATATTTGTTTGAATTTTTCGTATTTTGCCTTACTCATTCGGGGGTCCATGAAAACCAAACCCTCATATCGGCACAAGGACTGCCTTCTGTGGGATGAGCTCGGTTCTCTTGGCAAAAAAACTCACCCTTTCTGCTTGTAGGAATCTATGTTGCTGTACATGACTCCCTCTTTTAACCGCTCCAGCACGACGTCAGCCGGGAGTGTTGATGTTGTCGCTACGTTGTACAGCGCCTGGAAAGTGACAGAGAGAGAGAAAGAGAGAGAGAGGTAGAGTTTGAGAGGTTTTTTTTCCTTCAAATGTCCTCATGGGTCAGCAACTGAAGAGTTCCTTTCCAAATGAAACATTTCACTGCTTATCATCAAGCACAATAAATGGGTCATCTGTACAGCTGCACAGCCAGGAAAGCTAGCTAACCTGGCCTTACTCTGGGTTCAAAGTGCAGTCAAGCATGCACATAGGGTTCTATTACTGCAGCTGGATTTAATATCTTTTTGAACACAACTAAGTTTTCATTGCCTGATTTTGCAGTTTTCTCACAAGAAATTCAATACTATGAAGAGCTTACTGTATGGGACAACTGAAAATGAATACATTTTTGTAAAAAAAAGAAAAGAAAAATGTGATGAAAAATGGATCTAGCTCCTTGTAGAAAGGATCTCTTTCAATTGTGGGGGTAAAATTGCAGGGTGAGGGGTCAATATTATTGGCATTGGAAATGCTCTACACACCTACAGCATCGGTCTAATCCCGGTAGTGGATGACAGGAAAGCTGCTGACTCTTGTTACACTACAACTTTAGAGATGAAAAATATCAGAGCCAGCAGGCCTTGTTCAAGAAATTATGTAAAAGGCAATGATACTCCCCCCATACTGCTTCAATATAACTGAGGAATGGGATGAATAAAATGGATGGTCGAATTATCATACCTTCCGACTTAAGTAATAGAAAGATTGGTATTGAGCAACTTGGGATTTTCCGTGCCAAGGTTGCATATTCTGATGCATCAACAATACTGAAAAAAAAAACAACCCCAAACCCAGAACATTTCACAAAAGTGACACTGGAAGGTAGTCCCAAATCACGAAGTGGCATTTACCTTCACTTTCCTTGGTTCATCGATGCCAGCGATGGAGCGCTTCCTCGGCGACAGGAGGTCCATCATCTTGTCGATGCCCTTCTCGAAGCTGCCAAAGATCTTCTTGGCCGAGCTGCTGAGGCCCGTCTTTTTCATCTCCCCGTCGTCAATCATGATTCGATCCAGAGAGTCCTCCATGGACACGGCTCTGTCACGGACACAGACACAGAAACAATATTCTCTCATGATGCCAAACTACTGCATACAAATTTTTTATGAGGTTTTTATTTTTGCGAAATTTCGCAAGTCGGTTCCTAGTCACAAATTTAAAGACACATGAGAATATGGACTCTGATCCCAATGTGAATGTGACGTGCAAGCATGCATTTTCTCCATTCAGTACTGTACTCCAAGATCGTGAAGTTAACCACTCACGAAATTGTTGGGAAGTTGCAATTTGCCAAAAATTAGACTCGCTGAATATATGGCTTATGCAGTAATGTATATACTACATTATATTCCACAAGTTTGATATTTCACGTGACTTGAAAGACAAATTGGGTGAGCAGTCAAATTGCACTCGAGAATTGCATTGATGGGACTGAGAAAGAACCCTTGTCAAGGGGAAAGAATTTATATCCATTTCACTGTTGCAAATTACATTTACTCTGTGGGATGTCTTTGACAGGTGGTATTGACTGGCATTTACAGATATTTGAAACCATGATCTTGCCACTGGAAGTAGAGTATCAGAAAAAAATTACTGCAGCTCTGAACTGTCCACTGACTGTAAAGAGTGACTGACAACAGAATCCACAGTATTCATAAGCATCTAATAGGCAATTACGATTGAGAATTTATAACCCCCATGCCCACCTCCCCTCTCCCCCCAAAATGAATTTTCAAGCTTGTACATGACATCCTGCATTACTTCTGATACACGGCATGAGAAGCTGTGAAATAATTCTGTTGTGACTACATCCCTTGAGCGGTGCCATGCTCAGAGTACCGTACTTGCAGTTTTGAAAATTAGGCTCATTAAAAGTAAATCAAACTCTCTTAACTTAGCCTTTCAAAGAGTACTTTTGTCACTTGACTTGGTTCTGGAAACCACATTAATTACGTACATAATGCTACCAATATAAAAATGAATTTTATCTTTGCAAATTTCTGTGCAGATGCTGTTTGATGTGGGGCAGTGTCAACTAATATCAACTCACTTTTTGATATCAAAGGCACCACTGCCGCCAGCATTGTCTACTGACAGTCGATTGAGTTCGCCATCCATGGACCGCGATGGAGTTACGACGGGAGGTAGCGATAACGTGGGCACCACCGGTTGCTTGGCGCTGGCCACCGCCCTGTCCTTCTGGGACAGCTTCTCCTTGGCATCGCTCTTGCTCCGCTTCCGCACCGGCGTCTTGAGCGGGATGCCCACGGGCTTGACGAAGCCGTCGCTGTCCAGGCGGTTCTCCTTCCCGCTGCCGAGCGGTGTGGACATCATGTACGCATCCTCGTCGCCCAGGCAGCCGCCGCCACCGCCGCCGTACGTGCCCTCGAAGTGGTGGCTGACGGGCCGGTCGCGCGCCCGGTTGGCGGAACCCCGCGTCCGCCGCCTGTCGGCCGAGTGCCGCCTTTCCGAAGACACCCGCCGGTGCGGCGAGGAGATGACGTACGACTCTTCGTCCTCGAGGCCATCCTCCATGGAGCTGAACATATATGGCGAGCTGGTGGGTGGTTCCAGGTTGTCATGGTGATTGTGAAGAGGCTGGTAGTGCTGGTTTATCCTTATTGCACCATCGGTATCATTCTGTAAAACGAAAATTAAACGAAAGCATTATGGGAAATGCTTTTGATTCATCCTGTCCTCAATTACAAGTGTTTTTTTTTTCTTTGTAATATATTATACAGCTATGTACCTGCCCAACCCTAAAATTCAGTGAATAGGAATAACTGAAAGAAAATAATGCAAAAGCAGGAATTTTCACTCATCTCCCATGCATCACTACATGCAAGTGTTGACAAACTAGGATCACAAGGTTGAATGAAGCGTCTTCTTTCCTACAAATAGGAATGTTTCTACTAAATGGAAATGGTCGGCAGGTATGGAAAAATACCTAATACAAATGATCTCCAAAATGCAAATGGATCCAAAACACAAATGATATGGAAGGAGTATTCAAAAATAAACTTAACAACCTTGCAACAGGTGGAATGGCCGATAGTATGGGTTGTCACGAAGTAACATCCATGACTTTTACACACATACATTGTATATGAGAATTTCAACTTCATGAAGCAAGGGGCAGAGTGCAGCCCTTCATGGACTCAAGAGGGCAGCATGACACTTCAAATCTTAACACCTCACCTTTTCTGAGAGAGGCTTGGTATGTATGGGCAGCCTAACCGTCTTTCCCCTGTACTTGTTGGCCAAGAGGATGAAGTATGTAGCCGTCAGCTGGTCGTACCGCCACTGGGAAGTTGCAAGAAATCAAGTATTTAAACAAAATGGAGACTTCTTGTTAATTTCTTGATGGAAATCATGATCAACAATTTTGATTTGCAGTAATGTATCCACTGAATTAAACTTTGGTTGAGGAGAAAAGAAGAAGTGATCTGACTCTACCGGATACCTGCAAGGAATGCTGTGATGATAAATAATGTGCCGCTTTCCCCAGTAGAGGAGAGAATGTGAATTAGCCATCGTCAAGTATGTTTGAACAAACGCTTTCGTTGTAAGTATGCTGTAGTTGAACTATGAATGCATCAGCTCTGGTAAAGTGTAATAGTATTCAGCTGAAAGCAATCAAGTACATTTCTTCTTCTTTGATATTGGAAATCTTTTGCTCCAGATGAATGTTGAGACAGTTTTTCAAAACATTTACTATGCTGCCTTTATTTTGCATCGCTTCAATCACTGAGAAATATGATTAAAAGTGTCCAACATTACCTTCCCTTTTGATATATGTTGTTAATACTCATCATGTAAAGTATAAAGTATAAATCTGCAGTGATATGCTCTACAGTTCAAGTTGCTGTAAGGGATTATTTCTTCAAGATGGGGGTGGAGACAAAATTGGTTACATGGACTGCTTTAAGTGCAGTGACAGGTGACCTACAGAGCACAATCATGACACAAACCTGTTTTAGTTGTGAGGTCACTTCCTTCTTTGACTTCCCATAATGCATTGCCATTTCTGTGACACAATCTACATTCAGCTGGTTCTTCTGTGGAGAGAAAGGCAGAAATGGAGGAAAAAAAATTAATAAACAAAACTCAACACGAAGTTGCAAATGCCATGGGAAATCCATCATCATTCACACATACTTGTACCAGTCTCGCTTATACAACTTGTATGCCACTCTTCATATCTCTATAAATCATATGGCAAAATGGTAAAGTTTATCATTTGACTTTTACAGGACTTAGGGAATTACCGCCAAAGAGGCGACGTTGATTGAGTTATCATGACATGGATCACTGCATCAAGTTTGATGACATAGCAAAGGCCTAAAAAATTACTGGATAATCTGTTAAAACTGAAGCGTATTTGGGGTGTAAAACCCCAAATATAATCTCTCGGAAAGACGCAAAGGTGGGCACACCAGGCTTTATGGGAGAACCTCGGGTCTAACCTGTTCTTGGGGTTGCAAAGAAATGATGGAGCATGAGAGAACAGACAACCTGACAGTAATATAGGGTTTCCTGCACTCTGGTGTGACAAAGGCCTTTAATTAGAACAAATCAGCAAAACCAGAGCAACAACAATAATGACAACTATAAAAGGATGGAGAGAGTCCCCCTTTAAAGGGCCACAATTTCACCTCAACATTAGACTCTTACTTCGCACTTGCTCTCCCAGTCGACGGGAGTGTGGAAGCTCTTCATGACCCACGGATGATCGATGAGTTCCTTCATCTTTATCCTCTTCTGTGGGTTCACCTGCAGGTTGGTTGGATTCATGGGTTGAAGGAAAAGAAAATGAAAAAAAAAATCAAATCAGAATTTCACATCACATTTACAGACAAGCTATTAGTGATGTTCATTTCCTTTTTCTCTGATGGTTTTAACAGCATTTAGTGCATGACTTTGGTGTACAGTCATTTGACAAGACATGGTAAAGCTTTTACAATGTAATAAAATGTTTTTTTTTTTCAAGTTTACTTTCAATTTTGGTTTATAACTGAATTCAAGGTTAAACCAAAAACCAAACAAACAAAGGGTCTGGCCCATTTAAAATCCTGACGGCATTCCACAACATTACATGCCAATTGTACCACAGCACTCTGACCCAAATTTCTGTCACCTCCACACAACATGGAAAGAGGCTGGGATATTGTAGGTTGTCATGGCTGCTGTTTTCTAGGTCATCCCGTTATAATGGCGGGCGCCAGGAGAAGGCTCATGAAAATGTAAAAGAGAGGAAGTTGTTCACGCATGTAGGTCACGACCAGTGTACTGTAGTGTGACGGACTTGTGCGTGGTTTGCTTCCAATGCATGACTCCGCAAGCATAACTGGGTCAATAACATTCTGCGTCTAGGTAATGTACAAAGCTCTGGGTTGACCTTATTGTTGCTGAAAAAACTAAAAAAAAAATAATCGCACACTACACAACCTTCATGCATCGTGTCACATCTTCATTGCAAATGCTCTTTCCCTCCAAATATCCCCCCTTCCCATCCCCAAGGTGGATTGCTGCATTCCCAAAGCCACCGGAGCGAGTGCTGATGGCCGGCATTCATTTGCCAGCCCGCTACAACCCTCGTCTTTAATTGCTGTAATGACCAACCCACTCACTTCAAATTGATTTGGACCATCAATAATTGACCATGCACAATTGCCAGGCACGCAGACCCACACACATGCAGGAGCTCCACTCAAATTTAAAAAGTTTTGCCCGCTTTGGTATTGTCGCGTAAGAGGAGGTCAAAATTATACGGCGAACTGGTTCACCCGTGATAATCGTGTATATGACAATATTCTGCAGTTTGATGAGTTTGAGGCAGACTGTCTGCGGAAGATGACTTGACTTTGTCTATAAAGTCAATTTCCTACAAAAAGAGCTGGCATTCCAACTTTCCATCGCGATACTTGATGGATTTGGAAGAATCTTCAAACAAGGCAATGCTAGCATTCTCTACTATGTATTCTATCACACTTGCCCACCTGAAGCATAAGCCTGAGAAGGTCTTTGGTTTCTGATGAGAGCCACGGGGGTTCCTCATAGTTCCCCGAGAGGATCTTGCGGTAGAGGAGTGAGACGTTGTCGTCGTCGAACGGCAGGAAGCCACACAGTAAGGCGTAGAGCAGCACGCCCATGCTCCATATATCAGCCTGTCGCCGAAAAAAAAAATGAACAAAATAAACAAACGTACATACACAAAATGAAGCTACATTTGCAAGGGTCATCAACCGATAGGTCAAGAGCTATTCTTACATGACATCAAAGACATCACGGCAGCAGAGAGGCAAAATGTGGCCCAAATTAGGCAAATATTAACACAAAAAGAAGTTATGAAACTTTGACTGTACACATGCTATCTCATCTATTCATGATGTCACAATAGCTGTCTCAAGTGGTCACATATAAATGCTTGGAATGCAACTTGTATTCTAGTATTCATTGCTTTGTGCATGTGAAGTGACCATTATGTGACTTTTCCTGCAGGTTTGTGGGCAGGAATCAACTTTCTTTGAAGGTGTAACTTCATATCTATTAATAATATTTCACGAGCAGGGTAGCGAAAACACAAGAATGAACAACTAGCATAAGGATTTCGCCCACGCGCGGAAACGAGAAGTGTCCGTTTGTCGCATGACCAAAAACAAAATCCTGCGTTGGAGTCCAAAACAAATACCATGTTGTGTAAGTTACAGGCTTTTTAACATTTATGACTCTCCACACACTTGTCTCAAATTTGTTAGTTTGCTTTATAATAACATTTCCACCATTTCTTCAGATTACTTGCATACACCCACACGGAAACTTCTTAAACAAGATTCTACCAGAGACATCTAACAATCATGGAAAAATTACTAACATAATTAACAGCAAAAACAACATCACAATTCTTTCTATAGATTGAGCATAACTTGCATGTTTTCATGTTACTAACATGATCAAAGAAATTGCCAGGGAAACATACAGATTTTGCCCACGCATGTAAAAATGAGAAGTACTTTAATACTGAGGCGATATCAGTCACATGACTGAGAACAAAATCCTCGTTTGGTGTCCAAGACAAATACCATGTCGCCTAATTACAGACTTTTGAACATTTATGACTCTCCACGCACTTGTCTCAATTTTCTTCAAGTTTTCAGTGACGTATTATACTGCTTCGGTCTTTTCGGCCATCACAGAATAGCAGAATACACCTTGGAGAGCACTTTCCACAGACTCCATTTTGACACTGACAGCAACCTTCATAAAGCATGTGAGCGAATCATTGTGAAGCTTTGTAGGAGGTGGGGGGTCGGATCTACTAAATACAATATGCTCTGTCTCCAGAGATTTTTTATTGTCAATGCAGCGTTGCTTTCATGACAAGTCATTGACCATAACCACAAAGGTTGACGCAAGTTTGCATAAGCTTGTAACCCTAGGTTATATCATCTTAAGTGACGCCAGGATATATATAAAATGCCAGTGCCCCTAAGGATGCCTGCAAAAAGGCAACATATTGATGATACACCAAGAATTTCATACGCAGCAGTCTCATGAAAAAAAGAAGAAGCAAAAAGCAAAAATGTATCCTGTGTCTCACCTCTGATCCCAGGTATTCTTTGCCCGAAACTAGCTCTGGCGCTGCGTAGGCCGGACTTCCGCAGCAGGTCTCTAAGTGATCCTTCATGCCACCCTGGATATATGGAAAACAAAATTAATGAGGAACATCATCATAAATGAAGTATCTCTTCTCTTCGCACAAAGGTGTCAAACTACAACCTAAACTACCCGTCGTACAACATAAACTACATCCACATACTTTGTTGTTGTTTTTTTAAACTCCCTCTCTTTCTCTTAACCCTTACTGCATTTTAGCTGTGAGCTAGCACGTCCCTTGGAATGGTTTCTTTTCTAATCGGCAGCAATGACTGGAGAACTAACTTTCAATTGATAGAGATAAGCTGATCCCTCTAATTCCCCTAATCCCCACTGTCTCATAAAGATATTCCTGCAGAACTGAAGCACTGTGCTTTGCCAGAATGGCCTATCTATGTTTATACAAGAAGGTCACATTTGAGGGTAGAGCAATTCACCAAATGCTTCTGAAATAAGCTTGGCAAAGTTGTGGCATAGTGCCTCAGCACTTAGAGTGTTAACTGCTCGAGTCTGCTCAGTTTCTGTTTACGGCTGGTGGGCCGAGTGAAAGGGAAGAAGACAATAACGCGGTGCTTATGTTTTGCCTTCTTCCCACACAAAACTTCACACCCACACGAATCCGAGACTTGAGATGAAGTATCGAATTGTGTGCTTTCGAACTAACAACACATCGGGCAGAGCCACGATTTGATGGGGTTTCTCTGTGCAGCAAAGCAGGTCTTTGGTTTCATGTTGACACCATATCCATGTTATCACATCGTAAGCAGCAGCTCAACACAGGAGAGCTCAAGAGAAAGGTCGAGGGAGATTCTCACTCTGATTTCAGAATCCTTACTGGCTTGCTGACATGCTTAGCCCTTTGAGGACAGTTTGATTTTGCTACAACACACATTTCCCATAGACGCTTGCCTGAGTATACTCAGGACTTGTCCTCAATGGGTTAAAGAGAAATTCCAGGCCAGTTCTATACACATTGGGGTAAATGCTTCTCACTTTCATTACCAACGTGTCATTAGCTGTTAATGTACTGGGCACAGACACACACCAGCAGACCATGCACTATCACCAAAAACATGTACTGTAAAACGAGGAATGTTCGCGTGCATTTTAATTTAGCGAATATTGAGAGAGCCAAGATTCGCAAAATTAAAATGCACGCGAAAGTTCTTGTCTACACTATATGCATTTAATGTTAGAGGCAACTCGCGAAAATTTCATGTCGCGAAAATGTCGTGTTTTACAGTACTCATTTTCAATTTGGCTGCCCCTCTCTTACATATGTACCTGTTTTGCCTCAAATCTCACCTCCCAACATCCTTTCTCTCCTCTTTGGTTCCATGGTTACTGAATGTATGATTGTGTGGTAAAATGATTATACAGATTGCAACCTTGCTGTTGTTTTCACTGTTCCAATACAGTCATCGCGACCAAATCATTTTCAGTTTGTCATGCATACTGCCCACTCAAGGCTCAAAGAAACACTTGCTTTGATAGTTGGGTACGTTGGAATGCTTGTTAATATCTTTGACAACAAAGACAACAAAAACACTGATGCAGAGGTCAATTACAGCTAGAAGCACCATGTTCATCCATGACCTTTGCTGCATTTGTTCGTGATACACAGGTTCTTGTACACCCTCATAAAATGGTACAATCTCGTGATAGTAACTGGTGACAACACAGGCTACAAGCCAAAGTTATGGGAGGGGGGAGGCTGTTTGCAGGGCTACCCCACAGCAGCAAAGACTGCTTTCTGTCAACCCTCTAAGAACCATCACTTTAAAACACCATTGACATTATACATAAGTATGTTAACTATGGGGCTGAAGGAGTTAAAAGGATGATCATGGATGCAAATAAAATGCCAGCATATCCACATGCATACACAGTCGATCACTTTTTGTAAAAGACACTGTTCTGATTTCGTTTTCATTGTTTTTCACATCTTGGACTGCACTTTGCAGCATGCATGCTGGCTGCATTTGTGCTTTGTACTGACTGTTCTCTTTAGAGCTGGCCCAGGCATGCGGCGTACTGATACATATTATTCATACGGGGATTGGGGAAAAAGGGCGAGTCCAACAATACTGGTGTGGGAAGGAAACCTGACTTTTGTGCAAACATGCACAGGACCGCCCACGCATATTTCTCCTGATAATTTCAAAACGGCGGGCAAAAAAAACACACAAAAAACACCTCGCGCACCGCAGAAAGTGGCACTATCTGTTTCGGAGAGTGATATGCGATCCACATGAACATTCTGTTTCCGTTATCAAACCGGGGAGGCAAAGATGCTCTTCTGTTATCTGAACCTCCTCCCTCCGAGTCCGCATTTTACGCCGATCGTGAACATCGTGGGCATGAGATGATTGCCAGTAACAGAGCATGAACATTAGAGATAAGTGACTACCGATACACCAACCATTTCCAATTGACAATCACATTGCAGCCCTATTTGAGCTCATTCAAAATGAATGAGCAGCAGGAGGCATGCTGAATAACATTTTACGGCCGTATATCATTCTGTAATTGTCTTGCGTCACCAGCAGAATTTTAGCCCAGCTACAAAACATACCAACATTACTTAGATACTCTTCGTGTTTGCTGCATCCCCTGCTTTCTTGTTCTGCGCAAGTTTGGCTAAATCAATTTATGTGTTTTGATCAGTATACTCTGAAAGGAAAAGTGAGAAATATGAACATATCAGTGAGAGAGGGTGAGAAATAGGGATAGATGGAGAGAGAAAGGGAGAGAGGGTGAGAATCAGCAACACTGCGCTCTGAATGCTTTTGTGCAGTCTTCCAATGAACACGGATAGAACAGGAGACAAATGTAAACAATAACAACCGGCTTGATTGGTTGCACAGCTGGACCCAGGCCTGACAGATCGAAGATTCTTATTCCCACATGGGATGGGATGCCTCTATGCCAGGGGGGAAAAATATGTCATGTTTGTCAGGCTTACAGCACCCCCTCGAGCCCCCCCCCCCCCCCCAATCGCTAATATATACCTGCTCCATTCCCAAAGTTACTAATGCTGGGGCGACAGCGTAAGGGGGGTGGAGAGAGGGAATGTGTGTGTGCTGCCCTACTTTTATCTGGGGAAGATATGAAATGTTTACGCCTTTTGAAGGGTGCCAGCTCCAAAACGGCCAATAAAAAAAAAAAAGAGACTAAGAAAAGAAATGAATTATTCCTCTTTGCATTTTTACCATGAACACCCTCCTACTTTATTTTCTTTTTTGTTTGCCATGGCATGTACATCCTCAAGGCAAGACAGTTTTATTAGCTATTCCCCTCTTGACTCGGGTGTTATAATGATAGTAAAGCCTTCTAAAGAGAACAGTTCTCACACTGAAAAGGCTACCGTGGTTTGTCATCAACATCATTGTTGTCGTTTAAACTTGAGGTTCGATGCTTACTCCCATGACTATTTTACCATCATTTCCCCTGTTTTGAAATAGTGATTGTGCGTTTCAAATGGCAATGCAGACCTGAAGGAGCGCTCTCTCTGAAAAGTTCTACTCCGTGTTCGAAGAAGTTTCAGTGTAACACAATGGAAAGATTGGTACGTAGACAGATTGATAGACAGATTGATAGAGAAACATATAGAGATAAGTACAAAGTTAGATAGATAGATAGATAAATAAATAGATACACGATAGATAGATAGATAGATAGATAGATAGATAGATAGATAGATAGATAGATAGATACTGTAAAAGTGGATATTTTCACTTGACTAATTTTTTCGCGCTCGGCCCAGCAAGAAGAGTTTCGCGTGTTTTTAATTCTGCGGAATCAAGACAGTAAGTACAGGAACATATGGCAAGCAAAAAATATTTGCGTGTTTTTATTTTTGCGTTAGTTTCTGGTTGCGTGAAATGCGTGAAAATTTCCACTTTTACAGTAGATAGATAGATAGATATATATACATTGTAGACAGATAAAGAAAGTGTGTGTGAGAGAGAGAGAGAGAGAGAGAGAGAGGAGAGGGAGAGAGAGGGAGAGAGAAAAGGGGAGAGAGGGAGTGAAGGGAGTAAATGGAATATATTTTGTGCAACCACATAGGTGTAAAACTAATTTGGAAAACATCTGCAGTGAGAATTGGCTTGCCTCTACGGATGGCCCGACGCGCAAATAAATCCCCTACATGTCGGCACTCAAATGGCTCGGCCCGAAATCGCTTGTGATGAGGCCAGGAAATCAAATTAAGTGCTTTCTAATCAAATTATCATAAATGGAGGCTTTTCGAAAATAAAGGAAAAAAAAATCCCTCCATTGTCACAGTTGGGCAGGGAGTGTGGTGTCAGTAGGCCGATTCTAATTCTTTTTATCTTTTTTTGTTTGGTCGGTCTGCCGGATTGTGGCAAACGACGATTAATTTGTACCGATACTGGCCACTCGTCGGCCGATGCCTGCTCGGCTTAATACCCTCATCATCCAAATTAAGCAGGCCTACAGCAGCATCCAAGCTGGCTGGGTCACGGTAGTTGATCCGCAGACAAGGGTTTAACAGCCACGTATGGTGACCTTTTGAACTTTTTTTTTGCGGGTCACTCATAGAAAGTGATACGTTTTTGTTTTGTTAAAGAACTTTCACCTGGCTAGTGAAAGAGAGGGAGAGAGAAAGAAAAAAACAAAAGTACAACAGACAAAGAAAGAAGTATAGAATCAATTAATCAGGCCTTGGACATATTACAGGTTTCTGACAGTAGATTGACCATTAAGAAATTGACATGAATGCGTGTATACATGTGGGGGCGGGGTGGTGGAAAGCAGACTGTACTCCAGGTTTCACTTACAGAAAGGTACTTCAGTGTGAATTGTACCCCTCACGCACACTTTCGAATTTTGTCCAGTGACAAAAGATTGCAGGAGAATCTGTTTCCCCAAAAGTGCACGCAGGGCCCATCAGTAATTGACCGCCTCTTATTCACAGTAGGTTTCTGTACCAATCGCGTGACGTTGGCGAAACTGCCGGAGCTTTTGGCAGTGGGGCAGAATCTTAGGGATTTCATGGGTATTGAGTTCAAACCAGTTACACAGGGTGGAATCTGAGTGAGAAAATGAGGCTTCAGAATCAAAGATTAACTGCATACATTTCACTATCAAAAATCCCAACATTTTTATCATTTGCCTCTGTATTTGGGATGGAGTGAAAAAGGTGCACCAAAATGAGTCTCGCATGAGAGTTTTTTTCTGTTTTTTTTTTTCGTTTTGCTACATATCCTGCAAATCACAGCTTATTGTATATCTTCTGAGTTGAATCATATTGTATATCTTCTGAGTTGAATCATATTGTATATCTTCTGAGTTGAATCATATTGTATATCTTTTGGGTCGAATCATGAAGTATATTTCTATTTGTTTTCGCTTCAAAAGTTCAAAAACAGATCCAAAAAGGGAAAAAAAAATCAGAGATCAAGCAAATGTCACTTCACGACCTGTAACCATTAGGGATACTAGCAGTAGATCTACTAAACTTGTTTCATGATTACATGAAATAAAAATGTTCGTATTGGTAAAATGGCACAGACGAGGTCGAAGACATCAGATGTTGTTGACACGCAAAAATGGAGAATGGGTGGGAGGAGGGGTTAGATTAGTGGTCTGACATTTGGAACTCTAAATGGATTTAACTGCATGGGGCTTGTTGTCTGACTCTGAAACTCGTAAACTCATTAACGTTGTGGTATTGTGATGGATGCGCAGTGCAGAATCCGTAGACTTTACAGACACTTTTGATGCATAGAGTTGGGGGGGGGGGGGGGGGAGGGTTCATGAGCGGGAGGGTGGGGTTAACGTTGCGGTCTGACATTTGCAATGGCAAACTTGATTAATTCTGAGCTCCTCATGCTTCTAATTCTCCAAACTCTGATTGTCAACATTCACATGTGCATTGCACAAGGGGAGATTAACGTTTGAAAAAAAAAAAAAGAGGGAAAATTTGGGGGAAAAAAGCTGAAGATGTGACTGTAATGTCCTAAAGCACTTCACCCATGCTGAAACTCACCCCTCTTTGAGCGTAATGGCATTTAGCGCCAGCGACCGAGCGTTCCGCTGACTGCCAATCTCATTTTCCTTCTTTATTTGCTTTGTTTCTTCCCCTCTATCAGACCCTCGAGAGTGTTTTTGGCCGTGTAAAGGTGCGCGACAGGGAACGGTGCGTGGGCACGACAACGACAGTGGACTGGACTTTTACCCCTAATTTAACGCAGATGCGCGCAAGACAAGGCGAGAGATGGGGCGACGTTCCATTGGACACCCCCGCAATAATTAGCAGCCCCCTGGAGCAAAAGAGGAGAGCACTGAAGTGGGTGGGGGGCAGGTGAAGCGAGGGTAAAGGGGGGAGCAGCATGAGAGATTGAGGAAAAGGCAGCATGAAGTTGAATAACAACATCAACGGATATAGGTGGGCTTATTACAAAATCAGAGGAGTTGTAAGAGGATGACATCATCCGCCCACAGTCCAGCTGTTATGTCACTGTAACGTCTCATACGGTTTCATGAAACCATGTACAGACGTGATTTCTGCAATTTCCTATCTTTTTTGTACGGTTTCAGTGAAGCCATTTGGCGTTTGTGTCACGCAACTTCCTCTAGAAATGAAAGTCTACTTCAAGACAGAGTGGAGTTTTTCACTTTCACGCAGCAACTGTCATTAATGAGCCTTTAAATAGCAAACTGTACTATCTTATATACAGGCCCCTACCCACGACGAGATACGGGACACTGGCTGGAAGCTGCTATTCTAGTCCCCATCCCTCACTCTCAGCACGTCCCGTCCCGAATGCAACATGCACAGTATAAACATGAAAACCCAAGATGTTGCCATCCTGTGACTATGCACAGTCACTGAGAGGAAAAGGAAATGAAGAAGCACCCAACAGAGAGAAGGAAAAAAAAAAGAATTCAACTGAGCAAAGTTTCCACCCCCTCACTTCTTACCACCCCCCCAAAAAAAAAGAGAGAAAGAAAAAAGAGACTATTTCATTTTCTCTACTCCTTATAGATACTAATCAGAAACTGAAGCAGGCTACAATATAAGATGGAGAACAATCTACAAGGAAAACACCTGTCCACTTTTGGTATGAAACAGAAACTCAAAAAAAGAAAAAAAATAATCCATGTAAAATGTTTGTCATCAAGTGCCTCTTGCCAAATTGCCCATAAGCCCGTCGCAAATTACCACTGAAAGAAACCGACACGTAGAGTCAACAAACCATAAATATTGCTGGAGCAGCTACGCCTTGTCCCGAGCGGTTTCGCTTACGGCTCTGTCAGTGTGACCAGCCGATTGTGATAATGATAACAACAGGGGCTAAAGGAGGGGGCATGGCTGCACCCCATATCACCGGCACCAAAGAACACCCATAAATCTGCTGCTTTAATCAAACTTGGTTGGTGAGCATCCAATCTTTGAGGGCATCATCTTTAAATCATAAAACTCCCCCAATGACGTCCACCAGTGCATGCGTTCTCAAATCATATAATTATTCCCCCTGCCCCCCCCCCCCAACTGTTACAAATATATGTGCCATGAAACAACTGTGAAATATACCACAACTACTGTGTACCTAAATTCTATGAAAATTTTTAGTACAAGTATGCCCCTAAAAAGTGCTTTAGACCATTATGACTGTAGGCTTTAAAGGAAAGAAAAAAAGGGCACTTAGCAAAAAATTGATGTTTTGTGTTATCTATTGGTCCTGACATTATGATATGATTTCAATTTGATAGTTCATCACATCCAGTGAATGCCTTCAAATTTCATTATCATACAGGTCCAAAAATAACTAAAAAATACAAATATACACACAAAAACACATATACATACACACATACACAAACCAGAGCATGCAATTCAATGCACATGAATGTAACTTTGCAAGACTTAAACCTGTCCCGCCCTCTGTCGCTGCCCCCGCCCCCTCGCCCGCCCATCAACGTTCCCTATTATGCCTCTGGCATCACACCTCCTAGGGACTATTACCCTAGTTTGATAATCCCTGGTCGATTCCACCTCCTGACAATTGCAAGGAAGGGGTAAGTAACAATCTGAAGAACCCCCCCCCCCCTCATAATGAGAAGAATTCTGTTTTATCTTATAGTGTGCACAGAGATGTAAAGAAATTTCTTCTTGTGTCAATGTATCTGTACAAGGAAAGGATGGGCTTTCCCACATGACTGAAATGTGTCAATTAAAAGCGTTTCCATTTCTCAACTTCGAAACTGTAAACTCAAGATGCGTTTAAACTTTCCACGCGCTGCTGTTTCCACTCACAGCTTTACTGATTGTGCAGAGATGCAGCAAACTATGGCACACATCCTCCCCATTTTGTCACAAAGAGGAACCATATTCTTTTTTTTTTTAAATCTCTTCACCACTTTTCATTTCAAACCTCATTCTTGTATAACCCTTGACACTCTGGAGAGACAGGAGATTAAACATTCACAATTTGCCAGCACTTGATTTATTAATAAGCCGAATAAGTGGGAGTCTTCTCATTTTCCACAGCGGGTGGCAGTGGTTTTGTTGTGGCGGCCAGAGCCCTGCTGTGCCATCACTGCCCACAGATTTCTCGTCGCAAGGACAGGAGCGGAGCTCAATATCTGCATAACAGTATAATATAACCACATATCCTGTCCGACTGCTCCTTGTCCATATCATACACACAATTTAACCCTCCAAGGACTGCGTACTTGAAAAAACTACACCATGGACAGCTTGCACGATTCAAGGTTTCAAGTCATAATGAGAGAGAGAGAGAAGAAAAGTTATATGATACACTGAGACCACACATCAAGGGCTGTCATTAAAGGCGTTCCAATCACTATAATGGCGGTCAAGACTCGTGCAGTGTGTAAGGCGTGCTGACCGTCCTTTTGTTTCTGCCTCACTCGTGAAGTATCTCTTGATTACTGCATACCATCCTTTTCGAGGACAAACGACCAAGATATCAACACTCTGATACATATTTCAAGAGACCTTCACCCTCTCTCTTCTTTCTTTACAGTTTGAAGTACAAGCAGGACAGATCACAAATACAGTTGTCACATCATCACATACACATGTACCTACACTTGCAACTATACAAGAAAAAGAAAATAAACAAACAGACAGCCTTTGGGCACAACTACAATAGCTATATCTACGCCATGCCATCTTTGAAAGCTAATTTTTTTCTCTTGCTCTTAACAACCCACGATATGTATAATGAAATCTTTGCAACTCAATTTTCTTTGATTTCATATATATGGGATCTGATGGAAGGACTGAACTGTGAATATTCATGACATACCTTGGGCTTGGCTGCTAAACCAAAGTCGATCAGTTTCAGGCTCTGGTCCTCATCAAGGAGAAGATTTTCCTGCATGATAAGAAGAAAGAGAAGAAATTGGCATGAATACAAGCCTTTCAAAGCACAGTGATGTACATACCCACACTAGGGTACATAGTGGGTGGACAATCATTATTGCTGCATCCCATCCAATAACAATATAATCATGATGAATATAACCATATACATGTAGAAATATTCTCATGCATATGAACATTTTAAAAAGATGAATAGAATATCCATTTTGTGGGCACTTTATTCTCTACATTAACCACAAGGTAGTCTCTGTGAAAAAAAAAAGAAGAAAACTTCATGCAAATTATGCCATGAGGTACATGTAGTATATTTTCTTTCTTCCCTAGGAACACAATGTAAAGTGTTCAAGAGATTGCTTTCGCTATGTAACATAGGTGTAACATGGGGCCCTGTTGACGTGGGATTTCTGACGAATGGGAACTTGTAACATGACAACTCTGCTCCGCGGACCCAGCAATCTCTTTCATCATAAAGCTAGTGGTGGCGCTAGATGTGAGGTACAGGGGTGTGAATCTCTCGCGAAGGATGAGAGATGATGTTGGCGCCCAGAGACAATGAATAAGTCACGCCGGTGGTGTGGTGTTACAATTGTGTAGGTGGACATCGGCAGGGTCAGTGTAGAACCTGAAGAGGCATGGAAACATTGGTGTTTTTTTTCTTTCTTTTTTTTTCTCTCTCTTCCTATTAAAGTTTTATTTGCATGACATGGGGGAGTGATTCCAAGGGCCGATCTTATGTTCTAGGGTGTCATATCCAGGGAATTTTCTTCCGAGCTAAAAAGAAAATAAATGAAAAATAATGGCTTTCTCTCTCCCCTTCTCTTTTTCTCTCTATTCCTTCTTCCATTTTTCTTTCTTTCTCATTTACTATCAATCTGATTCTCTCCAGCACAACCTCTCCTTCTATGTCATACTGTTTATTTCTTTTTTTTTTCTCTCGTTCCTTTTTGTCTTTCTCAAAAGAGGGATTCTGTTTTCGAACTTCAGAGAACATATTGTCTCAGCAAAGTACATGACTCCTTTCTTATGCATACCTTGGAATGCTTTTTATGAATTCTTTACTGTAACATTTTTAAGAAAAAAAAAAACAATCCACAAGTTTTGTTAGCAAGACAGACAAGCTGACCTAGACTGCACCTGACCTCAGAAGCTGGGGAAATAGGACACCTACCTATGGCCCGCCCCCAAAACAGTCGCAGCTGCAATCTGTCCATCCCCCCCCCCCCCCCCCCCCCCCCGACTGGACGAGACTGACCCAAATCGGATGACTTTCCTAAAGCGCCGTCCACCGGGGCAGGGTTTATTCGTCTTGTCCGGGGGCTGCCCCTGGCTGAAAACCATACGCGCAAGCGTTCCACCAGGAAAGGTCAGTGGAGTCACCTTAGCAATTACACCATCACTGTCTCCACGGGAGATGAACAATTGGGCACGATTCCACACCACGACACGCTGAAAGGCATCTATGCAAATTTCTATGTGCCATCACACTGTCTTGATGTGTGAGAGAGTGATCTAAATGATAGCTTTGCACCAAAATAGGTGTCTTGTAATTATGATGCGCTAAGAAAATTATCCATCGCTTTAATGCGGTGCAATTAGGAAATTGCAAGTCTTGGCGAAGGTAGCATGCTGCATAATTAATCACTCTACACCACTTAACTTGCTGTTAATTTAACAGAGTGCTTTATGTGGTGCTTGGAAATTACGCGAGACAGCTTCACACGTAACATTGACCTATCAGGGCTTGTACTTTCCCTTCAGACTAGTTTCAAGACAACAAGAGCTTCTACATCACATGTTTATTCCAAGTGCAAAGAAATAAGGTCTGACTCGTTTTGTATTTCTTTAAGGTTTATTTTTGATTGACAATTTTAAAAAAAGAGGTATGAAATAAAAAGTGAGTTTTTTTGTTGTTGTATTTGCTCAACTCTACATGCAGTCAAGTTCAAGATTTGATATTAAACTGAATTTTACTTCTGATACCACAAAATGCAAACAAATCAGCGTTGGTGGCACAAATATGTAATACTGTTTTACTCACTCTTCAATAATATAAAACTTCGATGAATTTTACTGCAATCGCTGAATTAGTAAAACAAGTACATGCCTGACTGCTTTCTGAGCTGCTTGACCCATGTGCAACTGATACAAAACATCATCATTTTATTATGATGAGTAAGTTGGAATGAATCCAATGATGTAGAACAGGGGAGTAGCCACTATCATTATTGCTTTCTGGGATGTCTGCCGATTTTCCTGGCCTGCTCCTCGAAAATTGCACTGAAATGGCAGAAAGATCATCGACCGATACTTGCCTCTCTTACCGTCGGGGTAGAACCACGAGTCAATGATCTCTGAATAGGACACTGGAGGGAATGCTATCATAACCTGGGGAGACTCGAATGCAATGATTGTTTTGGGCTTTACTTTTCTGTTTATTTTCACTGTCTCTTACTGAAGTATGACCAAAGCAGTCACAAACATACTTCTCTGCAGTTGGCTGCCCATTGTTCGCGTTCCAGTGTGCGAGCATCCCTCAAGTGTTTGTGCCGTGTGAAGTTCAATGCCCTGGCCTAATGCGCCCGAACGAAATTGATGGAGTGGGTCTCAAGATATGTTCCCATGGAGGGCTACAATGGCTCAAGGGTCTCAAATACTGGAGGGATGATTTATTACCATCTATTCAAAGGCCGACTCTATTGGAGAGAGATACATCGTCAGGCAACATGCTTCATCATATTGCTCTGCAGTTGTTTGTTTTGTTCAGCCTTTTACAAGGCAATATAATTCGGATTAGAGTTTGGCAAGGAGTCTGCCCCTTCGCCGTAAGATCAATAAACAAGAATCAACGAAGGGGTCTTTTCCAGATAGACCTTTCATAATGGGGGCTTAATTGTCTTTCTCTTGTCCACGCTTCGCAGAACAATCAAAACTTTACCCATGGAGCAATCAACCGTCTCCTGGTGAAAGGTTTCATCTATCTTTAACATCTTCTCCTTACTTCTTCCTAAATCTTCCAATGTGTAATCAAGAGACAATTAACAGCGAGGGATCTCCTCTCCCTGATGATTCCGGTATGACACAGGCGTGCTGCTTTCTGGGAAAGCCATTCAGCGATCGATCGATCCCCCCAGGATATCCCTGGCCTTGGAATCCACTCCGGACCGAATTCATCCTGTCCCGCCTCCTCCATCTTTGTCCAAGACCGACCCCCTGACCCTAGGACTGGATGCAAGTGAGCATGCATCCCCTGTGGTCAAGATTGCATTCTTTAGGTTTCATCATTTCACCTGTCTCAAATCAGCTCCAGTGGTCCATGATGTTTATGATTACACTTTAACTTATGCCTGAGTGGGCGTGGGACAAGTGTATCTTTCTCAGAATTTCCAAGACAGTGGTAGTTTCACATCTCATGTAGATGATATACGCTGTATAACCATAAATCATGGATGATCTCTTGAAACTGATATTCCCTTTCATTGGCAATACATTATTAGTTGAAAAACAGATGGCTCTTGCAATGCCACACAGAGTTAGCAGAGTTGAAGATATACAACATATGCATGCGTTTGTTGTTGTTCTTGATCATTTTTATCTTTCTCTATTTACTTGTACCTATATCTCTCTATCTATCTATCTATCTATCTATCTATTTTTACTATCTGTCTACATGTGTATCTACCTATATTTCTGACGATGATACATATCTCTATGTTTACTTCCTCTGTGGTAGTTGTTGATGTATCATGATAAAGTAATATGGCAAGAAGTTTGATGTTTTTCCTTGCTATTCCCTGTCTTTCTATCTATCTATCTATCTATCTATCTATCTATCTATCTATCTATCTATCTATTTGTTTGTCTCATCTCTCATTCTTTCTCTGCCCGTATTGCTGCGCCTATCGTGTGACTCCCTAGGCAGAAAACAGTCTGATGGTCTCCAGCATTGACGATTGCAAAGTGCGAAACATTATCAGCGACTGCCAGTCACGCGACGGCTTCTACAGAAACATTCATTACTGCTCCGTGGCTAGTTCTCTACTGGAGCATGGATGCAGGACACTGCTAATTAAGATGAGGCCATCTACTCTACAGGCACTCATCATTTTTACTCCTCTCTTTTCACTGTAACTCTTCTTTGACATATAAATGCTTTAGAGCTTGCACGAATATGGATATTCACAAGGTGCAGGGTTGTTTTTTTCTTTTCTTTCTTTATGAAACCGAAAGTGACCTACGACGCTGTGGGCGCAATATTTCTGACAGTAACCACTCTATAGGCGTGGTCACACTGACAAAAGATTGAGAAGTTTGGTGGGGGTGGGGGAAATATCCCTAGCTGAAGTGGGAGGTCTCGCGAGAAGTTTCGTGGGAAGTTTGCGGTCACACTGGCAAAACTTCTTAGAGATCACAATCTTAAACTTCTCAATCTTTTGCCAGTGTGACTGCCCCATCTGAAAGAGTAAAACATGTGAAAGAGAGTTGCTATACTAAATACAGTAAATCTAAATGCGAAGTTAAGGGTGACAAAGACAATATTCACAGCATTTCAAAGTTTGTTTGTTTTTTTTTCCCATGCACTTCATACAGGCATTTGAAAAACAACGTACTTGTGCAACGGCTAGTGTTTCTTAATGAAGCCTGCAAATGAAAAGTCAGTCTTTGACAGCTTTGCTATCAATGCACTTTTGATGACGACGACATCGGCTTTGGCTGTCTTCACTCTTTAAGTGTAACCTTTCCTCCAAAGGATTTTGTTTCATCAACATATTCCTACACAGGGAATCGAGCATCACTGGTCTGCTGAAAGTATGGGCAGTTTTTTTCCTGGTGGTCATCAACTGAGCTGGCATCAGTCAGCCAGTCCATGTACGTGCCACACGCAGTCAAGGTCGACAATCGACCTCAGGTATCGGATGATTGGGTGTCCTACTTGAAGGGCAATTAGAAATTCGGAGGAGCAAAGGTCCCCTGGGAAGATCGGTACAGAGACTGGGTCACATCATGTTTTGTGCCCACACCCCCCCCCCCCCCCCACTAAAAAAAGGGAAGGAAAGAAATGAAAGAAACAACAAGATGTGTACGACAATGTGGGCTAGTTTAGATGGGGATACTGCCAGCGATAGTTACATATACTGTGTGGCTACTATCTGTCACATCATCTGCAGTCAGGGGGCTCCACTCAGCGAGCGAGATAAAACAAACGATAAGAATTTGTAATATTGCAAACAAATATTGGCATGCTGCTGCCTGAAAGGTTATACATGAATTTCTGCACCAGAGCTACATCAATAAATTGTCTGTTTTGGAACCCGAGCTCTTGGCTGTTGCTCCAGAAAAAAAATTTCCCAAAATAGACTTTTGTCAACTCTAAAATGTGTCCAGGCACGTAGCTGCAACTAGCCATACTCTCTCATTAGCATTCAGATAATTCCTTTGAACTTGACCTGGTTAGTTAGCCAGTCCACTCATGCACAGCAATGTGCCTCTGTCCAACAGGAAGATAAGTAGTGACACAAGGGAGATTAAGGGGATTAGCTAATCTCTATTCATTGGCAATTAGCGTCCAACCATTGGTGCCAACTGGCGAAGAGAGCGCTCGGGCGGACGTGCCAATCAGTGAACAACACACAGTATGTGTAAGGGTTAGTAGTCTAATAGGTTAATTGGACATGGCAAGCAAATACATCATATCTCATTATGAGTCTTTTATGATCTTTAAATTCCAGCATGATAGTGGCAATTCTCTTTTACATCTGATTTTCATGACACAGGTATGTACATTGTAAGTATGACATGAAAAGGCATTCATGCTCATGAAATTGCAATTAGAAATACTATAAAATTCATACAGTGAAAGTTCTGTTTGTGCGATGGCATGTTGTTTCATTCCTGTTCATAGGGTTGTTAATAGGCCATAGCTCGAGAAGTTCTGATCGGCAACATGTTGTTATCAAAGTTCTGCCCAAAGTGGAGGTCGACCAGTTTTCACATACATATATAGGAATCCGAAAATGCACTCACTCTCGATATGCCCCTTGGCACTGACAACACACACACACCAGCTCACTTGTAATTTCTCATACTATCGATTCGGAGACGGTTGCTGAAAAATGCATGAACCGTCCCCAAATGTCATTTGCTCCACTTGCACAAGATGATAAATCATCCCTTTGCTTTTGTGGTGTGGTTCGCAACAGCTCAATACATTTGAATCCATCATTTACGGATGGATATGTCCATGATCCACTCCTTTAACTCTAAATTGGCAACACGCACAATCAAAAAGACACAATTACGTACACATGACAAATAATGCATCTCCCTGGAAGTGTTGTAATACTACGTCATATCAGGGTAATAAAAGGAATGAGTTCAACTTATCATTAACGCAACAGAAACTTACTGACATAGTATATTTGTTTAATTGGGTTGCCATAGTCCATTTTGACTTCTTTTTTTTTCTCCTCCTTTCACTTTCTCTCTTTTTTTTCTTCGAAAGGTTCAGTAGCACTGTCACTCTCATGACTATTGCTGGGACTATCATTGCCAACATCATCAAAATAGACACTGTAACTTGAACTGCACCCTCTGCCTGCTCTTCGCCGTAACACAGGGGGACACAGAAAACAAGATGACAATGTCTGGATCAACTTGCTCCTGTGCAGAGAGGAGTACATTTGTTTCGACATGATGATGGAGATATGGATTTGAGGAGGAGGGGGGGGGGGGTAGATTTGGCGAGATTTGGGAGGAGGAGAAAATGACAGGGGTGAAGATATAGCCGTAAACTCGCCAGACCTGGCGCACGTACTCACCGGTTTGAGGTCCCGGTGCGCGTACCCTTCGTGGTGGATGAAAGCGACAGCTGCGATAATCTGGCGGAAGAAGCCCCGGGCCTCATCCTCCTTCAGCCGGTCCTTCGCCACGATGTAGTCGAAGAGCTCTCCGCCCGGACAGTACTGTTTTATGAAAGGAAAATACAAGGGCTGACACATTAAAAGATGAATTCTTGTATGGGTGGGGGTGGAAAAACGGGGTGGGGTTGTGATCAAGCTGTAAAAAAGGGGGGGGGGGGTGGGGGGTTGTAGACACCTGAAGAGAGTCAGGGAGAATTAAATAGATAAAGACTGAAAACTCTGTAACTTTTGTAAGCAGCAATGCAACAACGGCATACTCTCAACACCTGCAACTTGCACAGATTTATACAGCCTACCTGCAAGCTGGCATAACAAAATTTGCATTAAGAAATAGAGATAACACAGAATTATTCTTGAACTTCTCGTGTGAGATCCCTGTGTATTAGTCAGTGATTTCTTTTTGAATTTTCAAAGAAAACAAATCTGCCTATGTCAGGAAGGAAATCCTCAGTATGAAATGCCCCAGGATACTATACATGGGTCACTGCATCATTACATGCAGTAAACCTATGTAGCACTGCCTGCCTTCGTTTGAAGTGTTTTATCTTTTTAACTTTACATTTTAATGTCTGATTGACAGGAAAGAATGAAGTATAGTAAGAAATGCATACGTAACCACTAGTAACAGTGGTTTGTGCAGGTTTGTGTAAAAGTGTAGAATCTGAGAGTCAGAATAAAGCTTCATATTTTATCCTTGAAAATAGAAAGTCTGCATTAAATTAGTCATCATAAATAGTAGTCTACATGCTGCCAGAATAAAATTACAATCTCCATAATGCAGTAGATCATACAGTAAAATGCAACACACAGTTGCATACACCCCTAAAAGAAAAAAAAAATAACATTGTTTTGAAAATATATGTGAGATAAATTGCTGCATATGGTGCCTGCAAATGCAAAATGTCACATTTACCAATTATGCATAGACAATAGATAAAAAAAAAATAAAAGAATGGGGTCACTTGTCAATGTTTATATGACACTGCATGTTTACAGCCAGAGGGAGAAGTGTAAATACCAAAGACGCAACTTGACCCGTATTGGTGGGGTGCTTTAAGACCAGGGAGGCACCTGGTAAATGAGCAGAGAATTATTGGCGACGGCAAATGGGAGATAAATAGTTAATGGGGCGAGTGTTATGGGGTGAGGCAATATTGGAGTGGAAAGTACATCTGTAATTGGCTTCATCTATCAGTATCTCCCCACGGCATCTTCTTCTCATTTAAAAAAGAAAAAAATAAGACAAAAAAGAATCATGGACGATTCCTAGGGAATACTTTGAGACACAGGTCAGAGCGCTCATTAATTGGGAGATGCGATGGACACTGGTGATCTGCAATTACTATTGCTGTAATCAAGCCCCAGCGACTATATGTGCAGATACGCTCGGCGCACACAGGCACGCAATATAATCCAGCGGTGTATTATGCATTGATAGCAACTGATGTGAAGTCTCATGCTGTAGTTTCAAAGATCAGGGCACTTAAAGTGAAGTGTTGAAAACAATTTGCCTCCTTTGGGTGAATTAATTTCAGCAGCTTAAAAACAATAGGGCAAAATTAAAGAAGACAGTCCTGCCCACAAGGTTACTGGCCTCGAGACGAAAACAAATGAATACCTCCCCAGAAAAGCATCCAAAGTAGCCATCATGTTTAAATTGTGAAAACACACTCAGAGCGAAATCTCAGAACAGACTGCTGAATACAATCATGTCAACGCACAAATTTCTATGCATTAAGCTGTTACAGTTTGTTTGGATGGGGTCACTAGTCTCAACATGTACCATCAGCCCAAATATATTGAGCCACTCCTGCATTATTTTGCTGCTGATTTAAACACAGAGCCTGCCAAAGCAGAATTTGGGCTGGTGTACTTATGTATAAATGTACTAGTTATGATTATTTCAAAAGCGACATAGCTTAAATCAAAGATCAACCAAAAAAAGAAGTCATGTAGGTTATGCTGAAATGCGGGTGTATAAACTACTGCATGGTTCTTCCGAGGAATGCAAGAAGTATTTAAGTACTTGTTCTTTCAAGCTTCATTTCCTCCCTTTTCCTGTGCAAGTAAATGCACACATCTCAAACTCTCAAATATCTTGGTTCTGACGATGAGACGACCTGTAGCCTTTTTCTTTCATGCTTTCTTCTTTTTTTTTTTTCAAACCAGGTTGAAATTTTGCACGAGCAACGCATTACTACCAGACGATGTCAAGAATTCCTAATGGCCCGGTCCATTTGCGCAGGAGTAGCACGCTGCTGGGCCAGGAAATACACAAGTATGCTCAAACAAATGGAGAGGTGGGTCATCAAGCCCGCCATGCAATTTCCCGTCCCGGTTCATGCCGAGCAATATCCAGATGGAGGTTGGAAAATGAAAGGAAGAAGTCATACCAAGGAACCAGAGTAGAAAAAAAGTGAGAGAGAAAAAAAAAAATGGATAGAGAGAGGGAGGGATGGGGGGAAAAAAAAGAAAGAGAGAGAGAGAAAAAGGGGGGGGGGGGAGGGGGATTTAGGGCAATCCACATAATCTGCATCATATTTATCAGAGAGGTTTTCTGTCCATTTTCAAGTTACTCTGGCACTATGGAAGCTCTAACGTAAAAAAGAAAAAAGAAGAAAAAAAAAAAGAAGATAATGCCTTCAGCAGCCTTCGGGACAGAGGCATAAAGATGATAATAAATTAATTCAGAATACACATCCCTTCCTTGAACAAAATAAATATGAAAGAATATAAAAAAAAAAAAAACTGAGGGGGAGGGGGGATCAATACAAATGGAAATGCCTGGATTTGATCGACAGATGAGTGCAAACCCCAGAAGCTCAATAGATTTTGTTCATTCATAACTCTACATTACGACGCCATTCTAGTCGGCATTTACCCACTCACACATTTTGCGCACTAAGCCCACTCTGGTTTCTTGATAAAAACAGATTATGCTGCATTTTCACATAAACCACTCTCAAAAAAAAAAAAAAAAGGACAACAAGTGCAAGTGAAGGAATGACTTGCTGCAACTTGTAAAGGCACCTTGCTATGAGATGAGAAGGCAAGGTACCATACTTATTTAAACAAAGGTGCCTTACTCCTTAGGACAAAAAGACAAGAAGCAAAGTTCCTCATACTCTGCAAAATGTGCTTCACCAACCTTCTCATCTCAAACAAGTTTCCTTCTTGTGCTAAGTAAGGTGCCTCGGTGAGTTGTAACAAGTCAAATTTCTTGCCAAATAATGTCTAATCTTTTTTTTCTTTCCAGATAATCTGTCATTCATTCTCTTGTAGGTGGTAGCTCCACTGTTTTGCTAAATATGGAGGTGAAACACAGATCTACTTTATTAATCAGTCCTAAAAATGTCTAGTGTGCCAGCAAGCAGGTTATTTCAACCCTGACAATACCACGTGTTGACAGCAAGAGAGAAAGAGATTGGAATAAACCCCCAAACAGAACAAAAACAATACTGTAAGAGGAACAAGCCAGAGTTGGAAGAGGTAATAGGAAATTGGCAATTGATGTAATCAGGCAAGGCTGCCAAGCCACAAACTACGTAGTTTCCTATTATGGCAGTGAGGTGTACGAGGAATGCTGTTACAGTGTTACAGTAGTCTTTATTGGTAACGTCACAATTTCCTCTCATTGCACTTGCTGTTGTGTATACACAAATATGCCCTACTATTTACTAAGGGTAGGATCAATATAAGAAACACGGGTCCTTTGCCACTCTAACTATAGAAACTGACATAAAAGTGTATCAGTTTCATGGAGAATATCTGAAAAGACAACATGGACACACTTTTATATACATATGTGTGTATTATATCAACCTATATCTGTACTTGTTAATGTACATATAATATATGTGTTGTGATTTGTGATTCCTTGATTCGTGAAGTTCACGAATATTAAAGGGTTAAGAATACACGTTCAGAGCAAGTAAAGCTTTTACAACCGCCAGTATTTTGATCTTGAAACAATGGTGCCAAAGAAATCCCATCATGAGCTCTAATTTTATCCAGGCTGCTCTCCCCATTCCCCCCCTCCCCCCCCCCCCCCCCCCCCCCCCGACAGCAGTTGCATATACAACCAAGTGAGGTTCCACAGAGGAAATCAGAGAAATATTTATGCGTTGATTATGAGCATCTCAACAGGCAAAAATAGAGTTGCAGTTGCAGTTGCAGTTGCATATACAACCAAGTGAGGTTCCACAGAGGAAATCAGAGAAATATTTATGCGTTGATTATGAGCATCTCAACAGGCAAAAATAGATCCCAAATCGGGGAAACTGAATGTAATATTCTCTCGCAAGGATACGGGAAAGGCATCAATATTTTTTAGGGGGCCTCCTGCAAAAATGGGGGAGATTTGGCAGCTCTGCTTCACCACAGGCATAGCAAATATATCACTACCCGGGGTTGTCCAATATCGGGGCATTTCATCCTTTCATTTCCATGTATCAAAAACAGATATCATGGACCCACATCGATATTGATCAGCAGGTTTCGGTGGAAACCCGTTTTCTTTCGGCAGGCAAATTATTCTCAATCCGTGTTCATTGGTCGTTTCCGTCTTCCTGCGTGAGGGTCATGAATATTGATGGAGAAACTGATTTTTCCACGAAATTTGCCCCAAATACGCAAAGTTGTAAGGTTTCCAATAGATCTGCGATAAAAAATAGATGTCCTGAAATTTAGCGGTCATTTCCGCCTATATATCAGAGGATACTGATGCTAGAAATTAGCAGAAAACAATTCTGGTGTTGTTGCAGGAAGTGTGAGCGGTGTTGACTGACTACTGCATCTCTACGGAGACCTCAAGGCGTGGCATGATTAAAACTATGGTATCCTTCCATTCTGTTTAGAATCGTTTTGTTTGTTCCTTAGATTTATTTGTCTGTATTTTGTTTCCCTCGGCCTGCCTGTCACAAGGTCTGAAGTCCGTATTTCACATCTTACTCATGAGCGTCAAAGCATGCTGTCGGACAAGGCAGTCCCTAGGAAATGGAGAAGACCACTTTCCTAGATTTCTACGAATAAGAAAAGTCCTTGGCCCACATATTGTCCACCAACACATTAATCACCACTACTTCCTTGTTTAATTTTTGTGCCCTCTTGACAGGTCATATCTCACCTGCCCACTCAACCCTCGAACTACTGCAAAAGAGACTTGGAAGTGCAGGGCAAATTAAATGTAACTATGACTTTTAAGCATCATTTACCATTTGCAGATGAATAAAAATGCAGCTTTAGTGCTTCAAAATACTTCTAAAATGTGAGTTAGGGATAAAAACAACCAATGAAAAAAAATTTAATCAGTATAATCACTGTTCAGTATTGTTAGATATACAAAATGTGAACGGTAGTTATGATAAAATTGTTTCTAGAATAAACCATCTACAGTTATGGCTTATTGAGAAAAATAGTGATATCTCCTTATACATATATATTTTAGGCTTCATGGCATTTTTTTTGTTAATGGTAGTCTGTTTTGTGATACAACTGATCTACACATATTCATCAAATGTGATAACTCAAACATTTTTAAAATCACTGCTCCTAAAGGTAAACACTACCATTAAGAAAGGCAGGTCCAGGTAATCATTTCACTCCAAAGCACAGATACATATGCAAAACAATGTCTCAAGACATTGCTCAACATCAAGACGGTATGTGCAACTCATCAGATTTAAAGCTTTTCACCCCATAAATGCACAAAAATTGGCAGAAAGATGGAAAGATCATTCCAAACTTTTATGGAAGTAAAATAATCATCGTGTCACGAAATAGCGCTGATAACAGTGAGGATAATGGAAAGAATTCGTGGAAAGAGAGAAAAGGGAAGTCATTTAGAGAGAAAAATAGCAAGGAATATACAGCAAGGAGAGAGGTTGCAAAGGAAAGCAAAAGCTGGAAATCAAAATAACACACACGTAAAACGGCGAACAAGGAAGGAAGATTGTACATATACACAAACATACACACACACACACGTACCTCGATCACCATGAAGATCTTGTTTTTCGTTTCGATGACTTCGTACAGGGTGCAGATGTGTTGGTGCACCAGCTCTTTCATCGCCTTGATTTCTGTTTTCACTCTTGGGAGATCGTCCTATGGAGGAGGAGGAGGAGGAGGAAGAGGGTTGGGGAGAAGGATGTTGGGAGCGTGGGAGAGAGAGAAAGGGAGGAAAAAGAGAAGAAGAGATTCTTTTAAAAACAAGAGTAACATCAGAGCCCTTATTTCTTCATCTGCCAGGTTCAACTGGGAACCAAAGCCACAGCACAGGGCATGGAGATTAGGGGATTTTCGACTGGGTACCACTTCGAGCTATGGGAAGTCTAAAAATACTGTTGCAAAGGTCTAGGCCTCTTCACCATTAGACTCTCTCTATATATCCAAGCACTCTTTTCTGGAAACTTTAATGCCACTGGAAGGGAAATTAGTGCTCTGCTTCATCAGGGTTGTGAGAGTTTGGCCTGGCTATTCTTTGAATGTAAGTTACTTCATTTCAATCAACGTTTACAGACTTTACCAACAGTCTTTATCAAGGTGACAATCAATTCTGTTTACACTGGATTAACTGCTGAAAATTCACTGGTCTTACATTTGAGGCTAAGCGGACAGTTCCAGTACCGGTATATTTACTTTCAAATTTCACTTGACATTGAGATAATATATATTAAACAAAAATATATACACGTTTATAAGACAAAATATGCTGTGGATTATAACGAGAAAGTGTGTCTGCAAACGACAGCTGTAAAAATTTAAAACTAAATTTTGTAACAAGATGTGAAATATTAAGGAACCGCAAGAGCAGAGCTTATAACTGCTAGTTCCAGGAAAGAAATAACAATGTGAATATGTCTAGCAATGGAGATGGAGCAGAAATGAATACTAAGGACTGTCTTGATGTTAACTTCCGTGTGCAAAGAAAAGATTATCGATTTTTAGAATGAATCTCATTATTATTGAACGTGGTAGAGGTGTCGGACATCGCTAGAAAGTTATACGGATACTCAAGGACATCTCCCCCCCCCCCCCTTGCACACGTAGATTTTCAAGGTAAGTGTAGCCAGACTACCAGCACTTAAGTGTCAAAACAGCTTTTGCAGAAGGACAGACAAGAGTAATGAGATAGCTGGAACAGAATCCTGGTGCTCTCAACAACGCTGCTTTCGTTTTAACTAAAATGGAAAGTTCCCCCTACCTTTCCCCTCTTCACTGAATGTTTATTGGAATCATCCTCCAAGAAATCAGGGACACACTGCACATAACATGGCAAGAATAGAGGATGGAAAAAAAAATCTTGTGCTGGCTGTGTCCAACATACTGTACAAATTTGCACCTTTTCTTTGGACTTTCTTCCAAAGTTAATGATTGGTTCTGATTTGGGTTGAAAGACCTGCTGGTCGCAGCCTGGGAGTATGGAGCTCACGACTCGAGGAATGGACCCCTCGCCTCCAAACACGATTCTGCCACCATCCCTTTTTAATGACCCAAACCACTCACATCTCCACAACTTTTAAGTTGTCGAGGAAGCCAGTCAGTAAACCTAGCACTGTAGTTTTGTGTTCAGTGGGGAGACGGAGAAGAGGCTATTTTTATTTTTATGCTGTCAGGCTTGCCGGCCTGGGTGATGCTGGGAAGAAGAGCCCTCAATCCTGGCTTGAGATACCGAAGAGCCATCTTGGGGTGCTCTTGACCTCCGGTTCATCCTCCGCATCATCCCACAGGGAGTATTCCATTCTCTTGTCTTTTCTCCTTGTTTCACTCTATGCCTCCTCCTCGCTCCCTCCCCCCCCCCCCCCAATTCTTCTTGTTTGCTGTTGGGGGTTGTTGGTTTTTATTAGCCGATCAGCCCCTGGGAATATTCCGAGGAGCCGAAGGCACAGCCCCGCAGCTTAGATTGGGCAACATACACACTGCATTCTGGATTTACATTCACAACAAAATCTTTTTAGAATGGCGACATAACAATCAGTTTCACTGCCTTCGATCACCCTTTGATGCAGCTCACGAACAGTGTGTAAGTAGATACTAGCACTGAAAACATTGTATCACCGACCTCACACACTACAGAACTAGACACTGCTGGACAAATTCATGCAAATTGAATCTGCAGACCTAGAAAATGATTAGGAAATATATATTCACTCTTCTGTTTGCCAACTCTGAGGTAAATTAAGCTGTTACAAAATTGATGCATCCACTAAAGAATCCACAGACGATGGCAAAAGCCTTATTCAAACACACTAAAAAATAATGGTTTTCAAAGACAAATTTTTGAAATTTTTGAAACAATAATTCTTGTGTGTGGACACAAAAAAGTCACCAATTATCACGATCAGCCATTGAGACATGAAAATCAGACAATCTTGATTGTTTGTTATCCTTTTTTTTTTTTGAACCCCCCACGATGATTTCATCATGAAGTGTGAGAGTGTAAACAGCACATGGGAATTTTTTGTTTTGTTTTATTTTTAAATCCCATGATCCGACTAGCCATGCTAAGCCCAGAGCCGGGCTGCCTAGGGTCACACTCAGGTCATTATTCAGAGATGCGCAGATTGGAGATTTAAAAAAGCTTTGCTTGCAGCCGAGTCTGGATATTTCGGCCACACGTGAATGGCATCGAATGAACTCGAACATTTGCACTGCAATCTACAGACGAGGTAATTCTTGCGTGTGACTGGGGCCTGTACAGTGGACACAAACTTACCCCCAGTTGGTGTTTGTCCATGATCTTCACGGCGACCTTCTCCCCAGTGAGCAGGTGGGTGGCCAACTTGACCTTGGCAAAGCCACCTGGAGTGAGGTTGGCAAATGGAGAAACATTTTCTGATTCAAAAAGCACTTCTGATTCATAACGATATGCCGCAAATTTCTATTTTGTTTCCATCACATACTGCAGAACCAGAAATTATCATGTGCATGAAATTTGCATGAATTTCAGGAGGAGCCAAGATTTACAAAATTAGAATGCACGTACAAGGTCTTGTCTACACTACATGCACTGAATGCCAGTGGTAGTTCGCAAGAAATTTCATGCTGCTTAAAACGGTATGCACAAAAAGATAATTTGTTTCTAAATGTCTTTACAAAAAAAAAAAAAAGAACTGAGAGAAAAAGAATTGAGAGGCTGGGGGTGTTTACGCAAGGGGGAAATGCTCTTAAAGGGGAAGGCTAGTAACTGATCAGTGGGAATCAGTGGAAATGCTGGGAGATGATTGTTCCAATCCTTATGGGATTCATTCAAGATTTCATTGTATATCTATTGTTGTGTGAAAATGATTTGCTTCAGAATGGTCTCATATTCAAGTAATGTGCAGTTTAATGCTTCCAGGTTAGCGTCCCTGGTCAGTGACGGAACATTAATCTGCACATTACTTGAATATGAGACAGTTCTGAAGCAAATCATTTTCACACAACAATAGATATACAATGAACTCTTGAATGAATCCCATAAGGATTGGAACAATCATCTCCCAGCATTTCCACTGATTCTCACTGATCAGTTACTAGCCTTCCCCTTTAAAGGTATAGTACAGTTTTGGTTGAGATGAGAAATAGGCTTTCGAATTTTTGCAAGATACCAAGAAAACACATGATATAGCACAGAGCATACCATTTTAAGAGGAATTCAACGTTTATTTGATGAAAATCAGGTTTGGAATAACTGAAACATCCAAAAACAAAGTAAAACAAAGCGATCGTTACAAAGTGTGGGTCCCACACTTTAGAATCATTCTTTTTTGGATATCTCAGCCATTTCAAAACCAATTTTTATCAAATAAACGTTGAATTCCTCATAAAATTGCGTGCTCTTTCATATTTCATATGAGATTTCTCATTATCCCACCTAAAAAATGTTAGAAACCTGAAATTAGGTCTCAACCAGAACTGTACGATCCCTTTAAAGGAGAGCGTGGAGGAAGACAAGATTGGAATTGTGTCCGAGAAGGTCTCTATCACTTTGGAAAGTATCATCTGGGTTCCCAAGTGAAAGATTCCATCTCATTTGAATTTCATGAGAGCCAGAGAGAGATAGACATGTAATACAATACATGTGTGTGCTGGGGGCCTGCTGAGTACATCTTTTTTTTTCCCCTTCTCCCTAATTTGTCAACAGAAAACAACGGGAGATCACTGTGCAAGGGGAGGCGAAGAAGCAATGTTGTGAATATGGATGCATACACATAAACGTCTTTATGCCTGTAAATACAGTGACATGCAATATCTTCTATAACTTTGATGGTGGTAGAAAACGAGCCATTTGATATCATTATGTCATATTCTTTTTAAATACACCTTTTAACACATAAATATGCCATACATGCCATGTGAGCAATATCTGCAAGGACAAACCCTTTCAATCATTTTCACACATCATGCCTATCATTCCAATTTAAAAGCAAAGTACATAAATCTAGAGAAACTTTTACCATTTCAGTGCTCAAAACGGCTGAATTCCCATATGCAATCTTTCAAAAACTATCACTATTTGGAAAATGAATTGAAGTGCTCTCTCTCTTTCCAAATCTCAAAGGATAGCAGTCACGGTTCATATATATATATATCACATACACACCGTGACAGGGAATCAAACTTTTTTGAAACCACTATACTACTGGGAGAAAGGTAAGTATCAAGGTGGATGAGCGTTATGTTACCTGAGCCAATGGTTTCCTTGAGATGGTAGCGTCTCTTGAGCTCAGCATAGTCGCTGTCCATGACGGACTGTCGCACGCCGTTCAGCGCGATTTCGGGCGGCTTTAATCTGCAGGATCGGGAAAATGGAAAATATAAGAGATTGAACAATAAAAAATCTGCAACAATTGGCAAGCCTGTGTTTAAAGTTAATGAGCTGAAACATGATGACTAGATGGGACAACACTACAGCACAAGTGATTCAATAATAAAATGATAATCAATAACAGTAATAATGATAATACATGATGATGATGATAATGATAATAATAACAATAATAATAATGATAACAATAATAATAATAATAACAATAATAGTAATAATAATAGTAATAGTAATAATAATAACAATAATAATAATAATAATAATAATAATAATAATATCACAAAGACAACAGAAACAATATTTCCTCAACTGTCTGCAGACGTGCACATCACCCCTACAGAAAATGTCAATGTGCTTGCCAGACAGCATGGCTCATTCAACAATGTAATTATACATTCATAATTAATATATTACCAGAAAGTCAGTAATATTGGTCTGCCAACCAACATGACATAAATGTGTGTGAAAAAAAAAATTAAAATAAAAAAAAACTTCTGCTCAACTCTTCCCTGACACAACAGATGTCATTGGGCAGATACTGCAGTGTGTAGTGCTCTTCATAATTGATGTGAGGGAAGAAGGTCAATGAACTTTCACAGCACAACAAGAAACCAACTGGAGTTCATGGGGGGGGGGGGGGGGGGGATATAGGAGCCAGTTGTATATGGGTTAAGAGATAGCTATATGTTTTTGAATGGACATGTGTTTTTTTTTTTTGGGGGGGGGGTGGGCAGAATAGCTCTGAAAAGGAACCAAACACAGGCTGCTGGTGGATGATTTTCCCTGACAAGATTTGATATTGAAATGCCCTTTGCTACCTTTTTTCTTGATTCTCAAATTCCCAGAGACTTTGGATAGAACCCATGGGTGTCTGAGGGCAATGGGTTGAATCTATCAATAAATGTACTATTTCCACTGTCTCTTTACTTTTTGTCAATACATGCATGATTGAATTTGTCCTTTTCGACATAAACAACCTTTTTTTCTTGACTTTTTTTTCATCCATTTGAGTAACCTACAGTTGTACATTGCACATCAGAAACTTGCACATTTACTATCAAATCAGAACAGAATCAAGCTAGTTTTCAAATTCCACATAGATGAATTCTCCCTGCCCTCCCTCCCCCCACCAAAACAACAAAACAAAACCAAAAAAAAAAAAAAAACACCCACCACCAGCACCACCACAACAACAACAACAAACACCTGAGGTCGACGGCATTTTGTGGTCTAATGTATTGTCCCTGAATTGGTAGTCCACAGTTTAAAACTCGCCAGAAGACCTACAACCCGTGGCGCCACAGGGCACGTGAACTTGGCACCGTGGGTGGACTGAAATACCGACACTCTTTATTTCTAAAAGCCACAAGTATTTCAGCCCATCAGTCTTGTCCACTTGGAGTCAAACTTCGCTGTCGGTTTTTTTTTTCTGTTTTCCTTCCTCTTTTGGTATTTACACTTTATTTATATGTTTCCCCTCAAGCCGATCCCACCTAGCAATAAAATGTGGAGGAATACAATAGCGTATTATGAGTCTACGACACATGACGTTCGGCTGGTTGTAAAAAAATCAGCATTGCCTTGCCCTTCCACTCTGACTCAATGACGTGCAGCAATGTAGAAATACAGAAAGACAAACTACAAACCCACAACAAAAGGGGCTGGGAAAGGAGTTATTTCTTCCTTTTCTTCTCAACCAAATCTGGGCGGAAGGAAGTCATTCAAACTGTGCCAAAAGACGTCACCGGAACAAAAAAGGGAGTGGCTAAAATTACTACCAATATCAACAACATATGAGCGCTTCGCTAATCATCTTAAGAACCCTGCACATTTCAGTGCCATGGCAACCAGAACATCAACACTAATTGCCTGCAAAGGGTGGCTATGGAAACGTTTTACGCAGAAACACAATATGTTTTCGTTCCACTTGTCTATTTGTGATAATACGGAACAACCCTTCTGCCAGCATAATTGAACTACACTAGAAGATTCCAACTTTTTTGTAAAGATCATTTCATAACTAGGTCAAAAACTGTTGTATCTACTGTAAAACGAAGAATGTCCACATGCGTTTGAATTTCACAAATATCGCAAGAGCCAAGATTCATGAAATTAAAATGCATGTGAAAGTTTTTGTTTACACTATATGCGTTGAATGCCAGTGGCAATTCGGAAAATCTTATGCTGCCAAAAAGGCCGTCGGCTCCGATTCGCGAAAATTTCATGCCGCGAATATATCTTGTTTTATGGTATTATATGCAATGTATAAATACTGTGTGAATCAATATTTCACATCTAAACATATCACAGTGGGCAACTGAAAATGCCATTACCATCCTATTTGTGCCACATTAGCAAATCTCACAAAACAATGGGCTTTTTTTTTTTGCCTTTCTTGAGCTTATTACCCAAAACTTAATCCCAAATAGATTTAAGTGTAATATAACTATAAAGCATACCAAACATTTTTCTCCATTCTGTTTTTTTTTTTCTCTTCTTTCTCCTTTCTTTTCTTTCCTTTTTTTTTTGGGGGGGGGGGGGGGGTGGGGAGAAGGGGGTAGACTGTCATGTGGCTTGACGTGATAGAGTAAACAAATATCCAATGTCAGTCCTTGCAATTTATACAGGCTGTGTAACAATGTACGAATGTTTGTTCCACTGTGGTCTGTGGTTTCGTATCAATGAGTATGAATACTATCCTCCAGAATCAACCACCTTGGAAAAATAGAGGGCAAAGAGAGACAGAGAGACAGAGAGAGAGACAGAGACAGAGACAGAGGAAAAAACATCCAAACAAACAAACAAACAACTTGAAGACATTCTACGTGCAAGAAGTACAAGATGTTCAGCTGCAGTGTTTTTGCTGCATAGTCTCAAGGCCCAGCGAGAGTCTGAGATTGAAGTTTAACCCGTTGAGAACAGGCTGATTTTGTATACTTGCCCGAGTATACTTGGGACTCGTCCTCAATGGGTTAATGCCTCTGCATCTAATCACTCCGATGACATGAAATTAATGTGAAAATTAGGCAGAGAGCATGTGCATATTGAAACACTATGCTAATATTCAAGCAGTCCTCAGCTGGGAGGTATTGAGTGCACAGAGTGCACACAAACTTAAAGGTACTGTTTACCATTGGGAGCAGTCATTTAAAAGATGTTCATGATATCACATTTGATGCATACAAATGTGTAGGTCAGTTGTATCACAAAACATCCTACTGAGTAAAAATTTTGCAATAAAGCCTAAAATATAAGGAAATATCACTGTTTTTCTCATTTAACCATAACTGTATATGGTTCAGTCTAGAAACATTTTTATTATAATTATTGTTCACATTTTGTGTATTAAGGCCCGATACTTAACATTAATTATACTAGTTCAAATTCATACATTGTTTCTTTCCCTAACTCATATTTTGGAACTATTTTGAAGCATTAAAGCAGGATTTTTGTTACATCTGCAAATGGTTAATTATGCCTTTAACCCTGTCCCAAAGACACTCCCAGTGTGTATCATAATGTGATCTCATGGAGGTACTGCTGTACCATCGCACCTATCTCCTTCAAGGACAAACCATGATCAAAACCCACTTGCCTGCTTGCGCCAGGTAACCAAAACTTTACTCTCGGGGCAAGTAGTGTGAGCGGGCAGTTGCCCATTCACAAGTTCAGGGGCCTTGCTTGGAAATTTGAGCAATTGAGAGATTATATCTTTTGTAATCTGAAATCTTGCACAATCTCCTATGATTATAGATTTTGACATTCCTGAGGTTTTTAAAAGCAAACATTGAAAATGTGACAAACAATAAGACAACAGATATATCAATCTATCCACCTTTCTATCTATATCTTTCTTTCTATCCTTCTATCCATCTACATTGTATCTATCTATCTATCTATCTATCTATCTATCTATCTACATGTATCTATCTATCTATCATTATATCTATATCAGAGGCATCAAACACACACACTGTGATGAGCAGTCATATGAACTGACAAATATACCCCATAGCAATATATCACTTGTAAGCACATTATTCCTTGGTTCATTGTGCCTGCTCAATCAGCCCACTGCTAAATAGTCTGTGATGAGGCAATCAGACAGAGACTGTGATCAAGTCAATGGCTCCCTGTCACTCTCCACTGCTTTTCCCAAGCCCATTCCACAAATATGTACACAGTAACGGCCCAGTAGCTTTCACAGGCAAGGATGTATTACAACTGCTAACCTCAAAAACAGTAAAAAGAACATTCACAGTACTTGCCACCACTACCACAACATCTGCATTAAAAATATATATATACTTTTTTTTAAATTGCCAAGAAGCAGGATCGCAAAGCAGCAAAGATTTTGATAACAAAAATTTCCACCATAACAAAAATCGTAATCTTACAATAATCTGATTTCCAACTTACAGTATCTGTCCACGCATGATTGCAGCAGTGTAGTGGAATCCAATCTAAGAAATTGGCGAGTTAAGCTAATCAAATTGGAGCTCTTGGGTTACAACTTCCACAGCATAGTTAGACATGTGCTGTTGATTGGGTTTCAGGTTGGTGGGGGGTACAGACACCGCTGAAAACAAACTTCCTCGGCTTTTAAGTCTCTTCGGGATTTGCTAAGTCACGCACAGTGCATTCAGTTTCGTCGCTTTTTCCCCCTCAACGATGTAAAATCTGATATCCCCAAGTACCGGCTGCAGCAAATACGAATACAAGAGACTTATAGTTTGACTGGGAAGCCTGGTGCGAAAAATTGACTACGATATTGCAGTTGAGAATCCCAAGAACGCTACTGATCCGCTGCCAGGCACAGGGTCCGCTGGCTTCAATCTGCGAAGTGACAGTGCTGCCTTTACCACCTTCCACTTCTGTATACAACCTCTCAGTATAACACGGCTGGGGTCAATAGGTGCTGATAGTGGAAACAAGCTTGCAGGGAAACACTACAGCTTTCGGTCTCCAGAACCAAGGGTCGTCGATTGCACAACTTGTGACGTGTGCCGCGGCCGCAGAACTGACGCAAGTCAACTTTTGTTCAAGAATGACTGTGCCAGAGATATAAATATATATAAGTTTCCCCGACTCTGACTGTCAGAGGCAGGAAGCTCCACGCTAGCTAGCAGACTTCCAATGACTCAGGAACTAATCCCCTAGAATAACGAGGTCATGCAAGTGCAGCCACGAAGCCTTCCTTAAATGTGACGACCTGAAGCAAAAATGTAATGAGTGTAGAAAGGGTAAAGTGCAAAATTGTTCCTCTTCAAAGTAGGTAGTTTCTCAATGCAATTTCAGAAAAAAAAAGAAAGCACAAATCCTAAATTCCAAATCTGTTGTCTCCTGTTGAACAAATCCACAAATCCTCTTCCTTCGAGATTCGAGATTATTGAGCTGATAGATATGAAATCCAAGAATTTGTCCACAAACCACAAGACTGACAGCTACTAAGCTCTGAAACTCTTACTTCCAAGTAGATTCTGTAAGGGGAACAGAGAGTGACCCCCCTCTTTTGTCCTGTAAAAAACCTTAAAATGCCCGCAAGGAAAAGCTGCTCGGACACACAGTGTGATGAGATGGCGGGAGCACTACTCGCGGGATACCCCTGGCTGACCGCCTGCCAGTTTGTCTGTCGTCTGCACAGCAGTGAGTAAATCAAGCTTTCTGACTGGGAATTCCTAGCAGACCGCTTTTTAAGCACGAACCCTCGCAGCACTCGCTCTCTCTCTCTCCCTCTCTCTCTGTGCGCCCGGCTCGATTTGCCCGCTAGTCTCCCACGCAAACCTCACCCACCCCTCTGTGACCACATCAATGAACAGCTGCCTTGAAAGAACGGTAATGAAAGCCAGTATACTCCCCAGAGGGAACAGCGTATGGTTGTGTGTTCCAGTTGCAATCCGGCTGCTCTATTTCAGGCAATAGGGGGTGTTCTGTAAGAACTATTCACATGGACACACACACAAAAAGGGAAATTTTGAGACATTCTGTCAGTGCACTGATTTTGTTACAAGTAGAGAATCAGTTCTGTATACACACAAAGGTATATCACAAGAAACTGTTTGTTGAAGAAAAGAAACTAAAATAATGAAGTAAATACACAGGCCTACCTGACTAATGAATTCATAGCCACTACATTTATATCACATTGCATTTTCCTCCTGGATTCCACAGAAATCTTGAGAAAAGAAGTCACAATAGTCATCACACAAACAAGTTTCTCATAACACCGCTTCATGACAACGTCTGTATTATCATGGTTGAATCTCCACGCAACATATTCATACTCATATATGCCTATTATGTTTTGGTTTGCACAGTGTGCACAGGCAAATTTGGTTTTCAATCCCTGGGTACAAAGTTTTATCAAACACCAGTACCTATTTAGATTTTGTGAGATATTGGTAGTGAGGGTTCAACTAATGCACAAAAGCACTCGTAAAACACATAATGGAATAACTATAAATACCAGCTTACTGTCTGGAAGAGCAGTAGTTAAAAACAACTGCATAACAACAACAAAGACAACCATATAAATGCATTATACGCATTAGTAAGCCTTTTGCACCTCCTGCGAATTTTGAAAAATTGATGTCCGACAACTGTGCATGGGAATATAGCATCTTTGCTTTGCTATTTTTGTCTTGTCTTTTTGTTTTGCTATGTATCTTTATAGTTTTGTCATGTTTTCCCTCTAAGTGAAAAGTCACAAGGGGAAGATGAAAAAAAAAGGGTCTGGAGTCACAACTATCACTGTCTCTACAGTTCGCTGACGGGAGAGAGTGTTGTGGCAGAACAGTGGAGCTGTCACCCACAAATGCTCATCAGGGACAGTCTCTGTATTGAAAAAGATGTCTCTTTGCTCAGTCCCGATTCCCTTGCTCATCTACTATTAGTATTCTGACCAGCTGACAAGAATTGTCATCCCTATGTTGGGTCCAAAAATAATAATCTCTGTTTATTTATTTTTTTTTTGTAGGTTTTTTTACTTGAAAAAAAAAGGGACTTTAATTATTCCTCTAATTCCAGCATCCTGTTCTGATAGTTAAAGGTCCTGTTTACCTTTGGGAGCAGTTATTTAAAAAAAAATGTTCAAGATATCACATTTGATGCATATGTGTAGGTCTCTTGTATCACAAAACATCCTACCATATAATTTTTTTCCAATAAAGCCTAAAATATAAGGAGATATCAATATTTTTCTCATTAAACCGTAAATGTAGACGGTTTAGTCTGGAAACATTTTATTGCAACTATTGTTCACATTTTATGTATTTAACAATACTTAAAGGACAAGTTCACCTTCATTAACATCAGGATTGAGAGAATGTAGCAATATTAGTAGAACACATCATTGAAAGTTTGAGGAAAATCGGACAATCCATTCAAAAGTTATGAATTTTTGAAGTTTTTGTGCAGTCACCGCTGGATGAGAAGACTACTGTAGTGTATGATGTCACATGCGTACAACAATATAAGGAAAATATAAAGAGAATTTCGCAAAATTTCATCTTTTGAAAAAAGTACACATTCCCTTGACTCGTTACTGACATATGTTACGAGTAATATTATTCCCATTGCCTTCAGAAAGAGGCAAGTCAGGTGCTGTTTTATCATGCGAAAAAAGTGAAAATATGTTGAATTTTCTTTACATTTTCTTTACACTGTTGTACTCATATGACATCACGAGCCTTAGTAGTCTCCTCATCCAGCGGTTCCAACACAAAAGTTTTAAAAATTCATAACTTTTGCATCGATTGTCCAATTTTCCTCAAACTTTCACTGATGTGTTGTACTAATATTGTTGCATTCTCTCAATCCTTATGTTAATGAAGGTGAACTTGTCCTTTAACATTGATTATACAGATTCAAATTTTTACAGTGGTTGTTTCTATCCCAAACTCACATTTTAGAACTATTTTAAAGCACTAATGCTGGGTTTTTGTTTCTTCTGCAAATGGTAAATTATGCCTTTAATTGCTGATGCAAAGCAAGCAATGTCCTGGATGTTTTAAAGAAACAAAGCAAAAGAAGCATGATTGGTTTCTTATGCTCAGCAAGAGCATTCCTTTGATACAAATGTACCAGCATCCGGTACAAGTAGCAGATTAAAATGTGAATCAACTTTAACAATGCAGAGATTACTGTTCTCAGCAAACTTACACAGATCATGCTTTGCTATTAAGAAAATGCAGAAAGAGGATTGTAGTTGGCCTTTCTGGTCTTCAGAACCGGAAAAAAAAATCTTTCATTCATGTAGGCCTACATCACTTTAAAGTTATCAGTTCTGGCTGAAGTTGTTTTTATGCGAAATACAAATATCATTTCTGGCTGGAGTTGTTTTAATTGATATTGAAGTGGGAAAGCATTCATGCCTCTTTCCTTTTTGCAGAATGATTAACATAACCAACAAATAATAGTGATTTGAATTAATAGGCTAACCAGAATTCCCCAAAATTTTGCTCAAAAATTACATCGATATGTATGTCATTGCAAGTATTTGCTCATGACTCCTCCCCAATTTGGTCTGCTTGGCGCTTTTGTTGTAGTGCATAGTTCAACCACTTTAGCGTTCAGCAATGGCTAGAAACAAAAGACACACTGAGTAGCTCAAATGAAAAACATCAGCTCTTTTCTTGGGGGCAAATTTTACTTTACACTAAAACTTCAACAGACCAGTATCCCATATCCAACTTTTAAATGTCTTGCTCTAATTTTAATTTCTTTATCAATATTCACCTAACAATATTCACTTTATACATACACTAAACATTCCCAAAAAACAATAAGATTTGCATTTTTTGACAAGCCTTACAACTGTGCATAGGATATTTTTTTGGGAGTCTTTTTGTGCCGCGGTACAAGTATCAAAATATACATTCACATTTTATTTCGGGGTGTTCAAAGACAGCGCCATCACATCAACTTGTCTGTTAGCTTTTGCCTTAATTAATTCAAAAGGGCCAGAATCAATAAATCAACAGCCAAAGAATTTGCAATATGAGCCCCGGTGTGACATTTACACCACAACGTTCTAATTGAACCATAAATTTTGAAGCAGTGCGGCCAAAGCAAACAGGCTAGGAAGAAAAAATACAACAAACAAACCCAAACAGAATACACACGACAAAAACGCAACGTCCTCGTCCCTCCGCAAGACTAGACATTACTCAAGTCCCGATCTCCCATGACGTAAAGAGGAGCGAGACGGTGGCGCCACGCAGAGACGGGTTCCCGTCCGGCCAACGAATGAGAGGAAGCCGCTTGAAGCGAGAGAGGGACAGCGATAGTTGCACGTAGGCCAGCATACCGCCTGGATATATGTTGGAGGTCAAGATTATCGCACCTATCCCACAGGAGGGATGGAAATATTTGCTTTCTCCCTGTCCAGCATCATTTGATTTGTCACTGGGCTTCTTTTTTTTTTTTTTGGGGGGGGGGGAGGAATGCTTCTTCCCCCCATCCCCCCCCCCAAAAAAAAAATTGACTGCACTCTGAGGGGCTGATATGATTTCTGAGGTTAATTGAGTCATGTGCAAAGAATTTGAAAAGTGATGTCAAAATGATGGTGTAACAGTATAGTGGAGAATCTGCAGCTGAAAATGATAGCATCTCAGCATGAAAAGCTGAAGAATGACTGAGAAATTTGATCGGTAGCAAACTGCCCTCTGGGTCCATATTTTACCCTCCTCTCCAACAACAACAATGAAAATCCCACATATCCTTTCAGGTGCAGTATTGAAAAAATCTGGAAATTTCAATCTATATTAGAGTTATGAACGTTGCCAATTTTTAACTTTTAAGGCATAATAAAAAAAAATAATATTGTGACATGAATAAGTATGATAGGAGAAGAACATTATTTGGACTCAATGGCACATAAAATTGTTATTGAGTCTGAAGAAGGTTAGCCATACATGTAGAAAAAAAAACCAAACAACTAGATTTGAGAATTCCAATCACCACTGAAAATACAATGCAATCTCTCAAATATGACATTTGATCACGTACAGATACACAAATGCATTGTAAATGCATACAAGAGTATTTCTCTAACTAAATACCCTGCCTGAACCTTGGAGACACATACGTGCTATGACAATAATTTAAATTTTCATGAAGTTGGAGTTTCAAAGGTTAAAGGACAAGTTCACCTTCATTAACATAAGGATTGAGAGAATGTAGCAATATTAGTAGAACACATCATTGAAAGTTTGAGGAAAATTGGACAGTCCGTTCAAAAGTTGTGAAATTTTGAAGTTTTTGTGCAGTCACCGCTGGATGAGAAGACTACTGCAGTGTATGATGTCACATGCGTACAACAATATAAGGAAAATATAAAGAGAATTTCACAAAATTTCATCTCTTGAAAAAAGTACACATTCCCTCGACTCGTTACTGACATATGTTATGGGTAATATTATTCCCATTGCCTTTAGAAAGAGGCAAGTTAAGTGCTCTTTTATTACGCGAAAAAAAATTGAAAATATGCTGAATTTTCTTTACATTTTCTTTATACTGTTGCACTCATATGACATCACGAGCCTTAGTAGTCTCCTCATCCAGCGGTTCCAACACAAAAATTTCAAAAATTCATAACTTTTGCATCGATTGTCCAATTTTCCTCAAACTTTCACTGATGTGTTCTACTAATATTGCTGCATTCTCTCAATCCTTATGTTTATGAAGGTGAACTTGTCCTTTAAACAAACAAAAATTGCTGGAATGATGCATGCACAAAAAGGAGACAACTGCATCTTAGCTGCTATTTGATTGTTTTCCATATTTCTCTACTTATTCACTATCATTTTAATCGCAAAATCATTAATGACTTTGTTGCATTAAAGCATACAAAACACAGTTCTATTCTGTCAATTCGATACAACCCAGTATTTAATAAGTAATATTAATATTGTACACCATTATCTTCATTGTCATCATGAATAGTCTTTAGATAAGACAATACTTTGAGGATGCACAAAAGACAATACAGCTGTGGCTAGTTTTGTTTTGTTCTGTTTCTGTTTTGTGATAGAACGAGAGATTTACAAGATGGCTATTTCAGGAATATACTATCAGTCACCAGAATCTTCCGTCGCACTCACATTTGTGTGCAGATCAAGGAGAAGGAAGTTTGCGGGTACATTACTGGTTTCTCGTGACCGCTCAGGTTGCTGCGTGCTAAAAATACACCCAAACACAGACACTTATCAGTGCCATCGAATGAATGGGTAGTTTTTTTGGGCCAAGCATGAAGCGAGGTAGAGAAGCAAATTGCGTCCATGCCAAATGGGAGAAGAAGAATCACTCAAACGGAGGAAAAGCTGGGGCTTTCGAATACGAGTACCGGTACAGCACAGAGCGCTCTCCTATAATCTGGTATATTTATCAATGCAACAATCTTTTAATACACAGCATCTGAGTATGGTAATCTCAGGCCACCATCGTTATGAAATATGCTTCTACAGCGGTAATGCATGCTGGAATCCATCTAGACAACAATCTGGATGGCATGATATATCAGTGAGAGGTTTAACTAGATTGGGGGCCCATGCTCATCAACAAAAAAAAAAAAAAAAATATGGCAACATTAATACTTGCAGTTTGACCTTTCCATTTATTACACTGCAGCAACAAATCATGATGTTGTCGCGCTTGTTGGCACCACACTGTCCAAACACAACTGGCTAGGTTGCCCACCTGCTACATGCAACTATGTACAACTATGACGAAAACAACAGTCTCACTGGCCTACCACACATTGAGTGCGTGGTCGCAGAACGTGATTTAAACAGCGAATTGGCCTAGATGACAGAAATTATGAATCAGACAACAGAAATTGTGAGTTTTCAGCATTCATACATAAACCATGAGGGGTGGGGGGGGGGGCAACAAATACTTAGATGCTATTTGCAAATGTCAGTTCCCTACTCCTTGCTTTGAAAAAAAAAAAATCAAAAACAAAGCTGGCATTTTTTAATCAGAGCCCTGGCACTAGCTGTAACTCTATTGGACACATCAAGGGTGAAAATCAAAATGTTGGCAGGTACCTGAGTGTGTACCACCCCACAATGTCTCCATGGCAAAATTGCCTGGATGCCAAAGAGCTCCAAAAATAGAACAGAGTGACATAATGAGACCAAAAAACAATGTACAACAAAACAAACAAACAAAAAACAAAATACAAAAAAAAACCACACCCAACAACAACAACAACAACAACAGACTGAACCATACTTCAATGCAGGAAATTTCTGTGATAGTAGACTGGAATATACAGTAGATGGAAAATATACTTTGATCTCGGTTTTTTTGTTTTGTTTTTTTTTTTTCACCAGGCGCACACAACAACATTAACAAGGGACACTGGCAACTCAATGGGCCATTTTCACAGACATTACTCTGCCCAGCAGAGAGGGGCTCGGCGCCATCAATCTGACATATACACTGCCTGCGGTAATTCGCTCCTCTGAGCCATCCAGTAAAGAATATATATATGTTATGTCTACACTGATCTTTCTATCAATAATTCTTTCCTTTCTATGTCTTCATCTCTGTAAGTACATCTGTCTACCGAGCCTAAAATATCACATTCACATACTGATACAAGCTGTATGTTAATCTTTATATATATTCACAGACATGTTTATATCTACTTTATATTCACACTGTTATGTTTGTATCATATACTCAACCACATTCATACATGAATGTACTATCTTCTGCTCATCAACTTTTCATATCACAAAAATAATAAGAAGAGGAGGCACGATGAAAATGTTTTATTCATGACAATATTCTTTGATTCAAGTTCTACTTGCTCTGAGAGAGGGGGCCTGTGTAACTATATAAATGGAGAACAAACCATTTTTGACGAGTTGATGTATGTACACAGAAAACAGAATTTTGTTGAAAAAATTCACAAAAGAAAGTCCTAGAGAGAACATCTTTAAACTGAAGTCACTGCGAAAGGAATTTTGTGCATTCCTGCATTCAGATGGATGCCATATTGTAATGACATTGTTTTATAGAGTGCATGTTATTTGCACAGACAAGGCCAATGCATAATGAATGTCTAAATCTAAAATTCTATTCTCTACACACTGGTTGATACTTTGCAGCTTAAATGCTCATAAAAATTAAAAACAAAAACAGTCTCTGGGAAAACCTCAATCATAAAATTCAAGCACTGAAAGCATTTTTATGATCAATTTCATATCCCAAACTTTACATGAAAAGTATATCAGAATATATAAAAGTTCTCTCTCTGTGCAAGGAAAAGCATGGCATATTGTGAGCTTTTATCGAGAACTGAATCAATTTTCATGAAGATTTTCCTGTGTTTGTGTGTGTGTGTGTGTGTGTGTGTGTGTATGGAGAGAGAAAAAAAAAAGAGGGAGAGAAGAAGAAAGATAGGGCAATTCTTGACACTTTTCTTGTGTCATCTGATATCATGTGATTTATTGATGCAGATATAATTGTTGGCACACGTCATGATCAAGAAGTGAGCTGTATCTTCTTACCACCAGAAATCACCATAAGTGCAGGTAGGGCACACGTTTGAACATGCTCACAAAAAAAAAGCTCACGGTGATAACTCACTTATAATATGAAGGAACAAAAAATGCAAACAACAGCAAAGTGTTATAACTGCCTTTTTTTTTTTTTTTTTTTGCTTTTTATTCCGGTAAATTGACACTTGTTGGACGAGCTGTCGTGTTGGTATTTGCGGGGGTAAATACAACTTCCTCCTCACATCGTTGTTGATATCTTGTTAGCTACAACAACATAGTGAATCAGGAAATTATTCCACTCATGTGTATGTGTGTGTGTGTGTGTGTGTGTTTCTGTCGTCACTGTAACCATAACAGATTGTGTTTTTGGACGCACCAAGATATGAGAGGATTTGGTGTTTTGATTTACCAAATATGGCCATTTCATGTTTTTGGGGAGACATTTTCTTTGCCCAGAACTCATCACAGCAGTTGCATCATCATGAAAACATTAAAAAAACAAACAAACCCATCCCAAACCATTGAAGATATGACAAGATCTAACTTACTGTCAGATAACACGGAATGACGTCTCTTCCAGTTTTACTGTCAAACTGTCACTTTTTGGTGAGATCATGATTAACATATTATCCTCTTGCATTAAAACAGAAATATGAGCTATATCAACAATTTTGGGTTTTCCTCTTCTTTTGTCTATATCTTTAGTACCACTAGAAAGAGAAAAATTCATTAAATAAGTAATATCAGTTTCTTTTTATACATTTTTAGTTTGACTTGACACACTGCATTACATGCAATGCATATTGTTCAGATAATAATTATGGTGGCACATGAAAAATAAAACCCCTTCAATATATATTGTGTCCCTCATCAGTTTTAAATTAAGCTGAAAATAAATATACAGACACACACATGTAAACACCCTATACACAAAAACTGGATGGTTGAGTGTAAAAGAAAAGAAAAGAAAAGTTAAGAAGATAGTTCTCAATTGAATTGCGACATGTCAAGCAGAAAAATGTGCACTGCAAGGACATAGAATGTACTGCACGTATGTATGAACCATGTCGGGAGCGACTAATATTGGTAACTGAATAGCTCAAACACTGCATCTTGATTTCACTACCTTTTGCGTAGCCATGTACCAAGGCGAAGGGGTACTCCACACGGCATTGTGGGCGACAGGACGTTATCCAAATGGTGACTGAGATCCCCTTGTATTTCTGTATTCTGTGGCTGATGAAATCATGGATCGTTATATCCTACTGTATCCGATATCCACGCCCAGAACAGCGGAGGGAGTCCTATAGTAGATGGCTTAATTTATAGAGCGCTTAATACATGTACTTGCTTGCAGCGAATATATTCTGTACGGCATCAATCAATGTCCAGTGTATGTTTTCTGTGGCGTCAATCAATGTCCAGTCTTCGTGCCAGCTGGTACTGAGTAGTCTTCAATCTCTCACTAGGACACACACTGGAGCAGCTCATGACGTGACTCCCCACAATGTGAGGGAAGGTTACGTTTGAATGTGTATTACATAACACAATGTCACTTATTCAAGGGCGGCTATAGAATCAATAATGCCTGGAAGGCCGAATTCTGCTGGCAGAAGCACATGTTGGCTTCTTTCAGGGTCTGTACACTATCTAGTCCTGGACTTAAACTCGATTTACTTGTTAATAGTCTCTTTTTTTATGGGGGGGGGGGGGATGGCATAGAGGGGGAAGGGGTTGTATCTTTAATGCATGAAAGAGTCCCTGTCTGACTTTCTGATGACTGTTGGCAGTGTTTCGTGATTATTGTGTGTATACTGTCCATTCAGAGTGTACAGATATATGTTAGGTCTCTCACTTTGAGGAGATAGATGTTCAATGTAAGTACCTGCGTTATTGCATGACTGCTTGTGGGCATTCCTTTTTTTGGGGGGGGGGGGGGGGAGGGAGAGATAGAGGACATATTAGGCAGAAGTTGTTCATATTATTGTTTATCATAAAGAATGGCGGACTTCTTTATGCCATCTGTTTTGTTTTGTTTGTTTTATCTTGAGTACTCTGAATTATTTCAGTTTAATTTGTTCTTGATTGCATGGCTCATTATGCTGCCTCATTTACAATGTACCTTATTTCCATTGTAACTCCAATATAAGTTACCAACTGGTATGTATTGGATGTGTTCTTGCAATTCTGTGACTTCTCTGATATACCCCTTCCCATCGATCCAGGGCAGCAACTATAGTTTTGCAAATATTTGCATCATCAAACACATTTACGATAATGATTGCCGCACAACTGCCTTCATCGTCATCATCGGGTATCACTTCTTGTTTCGCATGGCGCAACACATCTGGTGGATACCATTTATTTTATGGCCATTAATGCTAAGTCACCTGAGGCAAAAGAAATAAGTCATCACATGCCTGCTTCACAGTGTCTGTAGGGCAATATGGATGTCCACTTAAGAATCTGACATTCATTACAACAAGTCCATGCTTTGCAAATAGAAACTCCAAAGACCTGGTGATACAGCAGAGAGATGGATTTTCCAGTGTGGTACAGGTAAAAGATCATCAGTTCCCTCTATTCTTCAACAGTTTGAGACTAAATCCTGAGCAGCAAGCAGGTCAATATTGCTAAAATCTAACCTATGGTATATTTTTCTAAAGCAACTATTGAGAATATAAAGCTAATCGGCACTCTGCAGATAATAAGAATATTCTAAAGAAGAAAACACTTGATGAGAAACAGGGGTCACACTTAACTTTTTTTTTTTTAACTAGCCAGGCGGACTACTTAGAATCAATTTTGACACTGAAGCAATATTTTGGCTAGCCAGACGGACTAGTAACTTCAGAATTTTATGATTTTTAGCTAGTCCGACGTGATTTCGGGTGGCCAATGGCCAGCGGACCATCGCCAATTTCGAACCCTGGGAAAGAAATAATGCAGGAACAAAATGCTTTTCATGTGAACAAATCAGTATAGGAAATATCTCTCATTTGAAATATCCAAAATTATGTAGGCTTATATGAAATGTGCACGTTCAAATTACAGGTCTACATGTTTAACCACCTCTCCTTATGTCGCAAAAATGTTGGTCAGTGCCATTTATACATCATGGCCCTGCCCTCCTAACTACCGAGCTCATTTTGGTGGGGGGAAAAATGATGCACAAAGAGTCATGCTTAAAAATAGAAACCAAAATTGATACGAAAATAAAAGCTCTTCTTGCGGAAACCTAATGCTGCCCTAAATGAATGAAAGCTAAAAATAGAGATGCAAGCATATTCGCAAGCGGATTCTCATACGCATAATTGAGGTTGCCGAGTGCAGAACAGCGAGAAAGGGCGCTTTCTTTCTCGCTCTCGGTTCGAGAACCGTAATTTGATTTTTTTTTTTTTTTTTTTTTTTACCTCCCCCCTTTTTTTCCTCCCTGTCCCGAAAATAGGATGACGTATGCTTTCTCTAGTCTAGAGGGATGTTCGGTAGAACTGATTTTTTTCCATGTGTGTCTGCATTTTTTTTTTTCTTCATCTCCTTTCTTTTCAACCCAAGCCAAAGGTATCGCAGATTTATTTCTGGCAGAAAAATCCCTCCCCATCTCTCTTTTCTCCCCCTGTCTCTTTCTGTCGGTTTCTTCTCCCCTGCTGCTTTGAGTCTCCATTCTCTCCATCTCCCCGAGTCTCCCCCATTTTCACCCCACTCAAAATTCCACCGTCTCTCCACAACCCTGGCTGAATTCCAGCCGGTGACATCATCCGCTGCCATGGAGATAATGATGTCATAGGCGCAAGGCTGGCGGACTTCACTGGAGCCTTATCTGCCTCGCCTCATCTAGTCTTCAATATGCAGCCCTGGATTACAGAATATCATACCACATGATAACTGTTGTATGTCCATCCCCTTCAGACAATGCATGCATAACTTTTGAAGTTTTGCTGCAGATCAAAGCAGCATCACATACATGGGATGACCAACACAGATTCCTACAGTCTTATACTGCCAGATGATAATCTAGAATGTAGAATAAAATGATATGACTTAAACTGAATATTCCAAGGTATGACCAACCACTGATCAACATAAAGCAGTACTGCTAAATTCTAGCACTGCTGATCTACCTGTACATGGTACATATGACCATGGAGCTATGTAGCTCCACGATATGACAAAGAGAAGGCATCATACTTGTGTGATGCCGTAACATTTTTTCAAGCTGTTATGGAAATTAAAAATAAATAATTGGTATTAACGTGGTCCCTAAAATGCAGACAAGTACAAGTAAAAGTGTATGATGTATATGGGAACCTGAACACACTAGCTTTGGACAGGACAGTTACTTTGACATCACACGCACTGTTGATTAATTAAAAACTATGATTGATTGTGTCTGAATTCCCCAGACTACACGGGTCCATTGAAGTTGTCATTGTGCATTCAGTGGTATAATGACTTTTCCAGCTGCCCATCAAGCGGAGGATGATGTCATACCTTCGAACCCCACTCGCAAAGAGAGCCTCACTTGCACGATTCATGTGTATTGTCACCTTTCGACGACCGAGCGCTTTCCATAATGCCTCTGAGAAGGGCCGACCCCAACCACACGACCGCTCCAAAGTACAAATGCCATGTTTACGTAAAAAGAGTGGGGAAGATACATGTATCTCCATAGCGTTGATAGGGAATATAAAGCCAGGTGCCATGTCAACATTTACCAGACAGAATGATGTAAGCGTTACCAAGGGCAAACTCTCCCAACTTCAATGGAAAGTTCATGATGCGTTGACTTTTTCGTAGCTGACATCACAAACTTATTGCTCTTTGCGTAAACAAGTGACATAATGTCTCATCGCATCGATAAGAAATGAAGTCAACAGACGTCACACCAGCGTTGACAAAATGATGTAATGTGTATTTAGAATATAAAAAACTTTTTTTTTTATTGTTGATGTTCCTTGAGACCAAACACAGCCAACTACATGAATGCAAATTGTTAGATACTTAAAAATGTAACAAAAATACCTACACAAAACAAATGGTATACAATGGTATTGCACAAATTACTTTGTATATATATATATATATGATGTTGTGAAGCACAGATGTCTGACATTTTTTTTTTTTTTTTTTACTTTTGGTTTATAAATCCTCAAATTGCAAAATTGTAAGTTGCATTAAGTAATAAATGTGTAAAACAATTCTAGCTTCATCTGTGTATATTTCATCTCAAGATCAATGACAAATACCTCTTCAAAGATTTATTACCCCATACAAGGAACTGTCTGGGGGGGGGGGGGGGGTTCAGACCACAAAATTTCTCATTTATTTTCACTTTCTAATATATTTTTATATAATCCATGCTTTAATAGAAGTGTTTAAGGACTGTTCAGACAGTGAACTGAGTCCCCTTATACTGACACTTCCTATTCTTTTAATGCAACCCTTGCATCCAAAAAAATCCATCCCCATCAATCAAATGCACAACTCTCAATATGATAATGTGAAAGAGTATGTGCATGTTCATAAAATACCAAGCTGAGCTAGGCTCTCAGAAACTGTATACAGCATATATTTTGTGAGGTTCCTATTTTTGTGAATTTCGCGTGTAAGGCGCTATTCGCAAATCTAATTTGAGAAAATTCAAGAAAAATTAGACTCACTAAATATATGGCATACAGAAGTATATAGTGAGAGAGCATAATTTTAACACACATGCCTATTAAAATTCAAACAAAACTTGATTGGGAACACACCTCTGAACAATATCTGGCCAAGCGTGATTTGAGAAATGTGTTTGGGAGGAACATGGTCAAAGTACTACTCTTATCTTCCTAAATTACCTTGACATATTTCGGAACACGTTTAGTAGCGAGTCCTTCGACAAGTCTGAAACCGCTCTATGACGCAGACCTCACAGAGCATCAAAACCGCCATCTGCAAGTGCCATAATCCCGCACTTCGTTTTGGTATAAATCATAATCAGCCTCCAGATCAGCCCATGCCATCATATGATCCAGGGGGACTACCCAGTAAACTGCACATAAACTAATTACCCATCCGAGTCTGACCGTGCACTAGAACACGGTCACACACAAAGGTCACGACACAGGGGAATTCCTGTGCATTATCTAATGGCTCCATTTTTGTGCTTTCAATTTCATGCTTTCCTTTTGCTCGCTGGGTCGTGTGATTTCATGACAATGCCAAATCAAAAAGTGTTGAAATGATATTCATCCAAATGAAAAATAGACACAAAAATGCCTAAAGTATCACATCAGATTTGAAGGGTAGTATACAAATCACTGCCAACATCCCTAAACACACACATACAAACTCGCACACATTTACATACAAAAACGCAAACCTATGCCTGTCATTTCTTTCTTGTGAATCATTCATAAAGGTGGATAGAGTATAATCTTTGGAATTAATATTCACTGTGCATAACATTTATGTGTGTTTGCATGCTTCCAACCTTTCAGATTCACAGAAAAAGTGCAAAACTTTTTGACACCCAGCATAAGAAATGATGACAAATGTTGGCCAAATAGACTCCTTCATTGTAGTCCCAAGTTTGAAATCAGCCAAGCTGCCATAAAACATGGACACAAAATATGAAATAATATAACTCATCATACTGCAACAAGAATGATCATTTTGTCATTATGAAATTGGCAAAAGAATTTCACTGCATATGTTATGATAGAAAGACATAAGATGGAAATGGTAAAAATTCACAAAATCTGCACACAATCAGGAAAAATTTGCCAATATCATACAAGTATATTAGAGAGAAACAAGATTTTAGTAATCTCCAAGCACGTGTTATCAATATAAAAATCACTTCTAAATTTAGCAACTGAGAGGCTTTTAAAACTTTTGCAATCAAGACAGAAAATTGTTTGTGAAGAACAAGGAGGTTCAAGTGACCTCAACAGGGAATTTTCTTTACTGCACGTTGTGAAACGCTAGCAAATTAAAACAGATACAAACCAGATAAAAATGTGGTGGGGGGGGGGGGATTCGACAGTTCAAGTCCATGATGTTGTAAAAATCTCTGGAAAATGACTAAAATAGTCATTTATACCCATGACCAGTGATGAATTGTGATTGATGAGCAATCAAAGCAAACTCTTCATGATGTTACCAGAGATGACACATTTCTGGTTGCTTCATTTTCTTTGTGGTTTGTACCTTCTATCATCAAGTAGCTTTTGTGATTATGATGCTGGTAAAAATAACTTGTTTCTTCATTGGAAAAAAAAATGACTTTTGCACATCAATATTCTGCATAGAATAATTAACTATCAGGTCAGCATTTATCTACTGTAATACTACATACTCCATAATACTTCATGGGGTTTTTATTTTTGCAAATTTCACAAGCTGGGTGCTGTTCTTGAATTGAAGAACATCACAAAAATACTCTCTCTGATCCCAGCATGAATGCAATGTGCAAAGAGTGGTAAGTTAACACAGTACATGAATAAGGTGCATGATACTTGTGGGGAAGTCCCGATTCGAGAAAAATCATACTTGCTATTTTCTAGATGGCACGTACAGTACTTTTGGACATGTATCAACATAAAGCACTGAATTAAGATGATATTTTTCGTGGAGGAGTTTTTTCATACAAGTGATGATGTTATAGTTCCACTGATGTAACACCCACACTTACACACAAGGTGAATATTGTTATTTCTTCCATTTATGAAGTTTTCCACAAAGCTAAACAAAATCTAGTGAACGTACAGAATTTGCGGATATGTGCATTAGATGATATTGAGCTCCAAATAGTAGAGTACGGGGGTCTCGTTGCTTCACTTTGGGGATCAACAGGTGTAAAAATGAGGATTCTTTTTGCATTCCCTGAAGTAAAATTGGCAAAATTGCAATAAACGTATACTGGGCACAAAGGGCAAAATCTGGTATACTGTTTTTATTCTTCACATTTTCTGACCTTTGATTTGAATAGGTTGGTTGATGTTACTACACAAGAAGAGCAGCTAGCTGCAATAATATGAATTGTGCAGGTGCATGGCTCGAAAGACCTTTACAATTTTGACTTTGACGTCACCTAATATGACTCTGTTGCTCTTCCCCGTAACTCTCACTGTCTAATACAGCAGAGCGTGTAATTACCTCTCATTTAATTCGGATCGTTAGAAAGTCGGGGGAAGAAGTCACAAATACGTCTCTGGAGCGAACATCTACCTTCTGATTCATCCGCCGGATTACGTCACTAATGCCTTCATTTTACCCACTTTAGAGGCTCATCCACACTGATGAGCTAAAAAAAAAAAAGAGAGAGAAAAGAAATGACCCCCCCCCCCCCCAAAAAAAAAGGGGGGGGGGGGGGGCGGAAGTGGGGAGTTCAGGAGAAAGAATCCTTGTGTGACACAAACCATGCCATATAATAGATCACATCCGAGCCTTGCATGAGATCGTTATGGCCATACATCAGACTCTAGAGACTGTCATCTTCAGTAGCTGCATCCAAAGGTCAAGGTTCAAAGTTATTAAAGCACCTTGTTCTGAATATCAATCTACTAGAGATATTAAAATGTCATTGTGACACTTGGCAGATACAATACCGTATCTTAATCCTCCATTGATAGTATGACAAACAGCACATCTGAGATGCAGAGTTTGGCAACTCACCTTAAAACAACAAACAAACAATTAAAAACAGATTAAAAAATTGTCTGCACCCTACTTCTTGCAGCATCGACAAAATACCATCTAATAAGGAGCTATTATCTTGAGTGAAACCTATGAAATACAGCTTCAATTTCACCATACAGGATAAGTTGCTATAAACACAAAACAAATTTAAAAGACTCAGCAACACTCGTAAAGTCAGAGTTATGACAGATGATCCACACTTCAGTGAAATCAATATGTCCAAAACAAATAAACAAAACAGCTTACTGACACAATACCACTGTTGACGTCATCATTCTTTAAATCATGGTTTGTTTGTTTCTTTTTGGTTTTTGTTGGTTTTAAAATTATAGAGTGATTTCATTCGCTGATTGCAATTCATAGCCACCCCATCCATTAAAAAATCATATGCTCCCCAAAAAATACAATATGATAGGCTGGGAAATGATCATTCAAATTTAACTTCCGAGTGGTGTGAAGAGAAGGAAATATCATTGGGAATGATCGATGTTCCTTCCTTCATCTACATTTCAGTTGTTCACAAGCCAAGCAGATGCCATGGACAAAACAGGCACTGACCACTCTTCATCGCCTCACAGCAGTTTGCTTTTTTACTTGAACACACAATTATACCAAAATTCTGAGATCAACTCTTACTCCACCACAATGATAAAGATCCCCTTTTTAGGAATAAAGTAATGTAATCAGATGCAAACTTGTAATAGTCATTACTCAAAGCTCCTGTCTATGCATTCTTTTTTTGACAGTCTAAATCTACTGAGATATCAGTTTTGATTAAATTGAAAATAAATTCTACAGATACAGACACTGCTCTTGACAGCAGCATGACTTGGACAAGAGATCTGTTGAAGACTATGAGGAATCTATGAAAAATTAATTCAAGTACCAAAAACCACATTTCTGAGGAGTCTGACGCTGTATTCTTTTATGATAAAATTTAGTGTTCACTGCTAGTAGTTAATGAGACAGAATGAAAACTTCTCCTATATTTGAGCTGTAATTTGGTCCTTCACAATTGTTGAAGCCAAAACATAGTTCTTGTGCACTTGCAGAACTGTCAAGTTTTGCTTTTTTTTTTCATCAAAGTCCTTAAAATTCAGCCTTTCCTGTTGTGTCACACGGAATTACGTCACGGACGAAAATGGTGAACAGATTAGCCACAAATGACGTCCAGCCTTCAGTGGGGGACTGAAGATTGGGACCTGGTGCTGTTGTTGTTGCTGTTATTGCAGCAGTGCTGTTGTTATTTCATCAAACCTCTTTCTGATTTCATGCTGACACCTGTTCGAATTTTGCCATAATGCAGTGATTGGTGGGCCTCAACAATAACTTTGTTTACGTACTTGTTTTCTACAAAACTCTTCTGTCACCTGCCTTCATTTTATTTTTAATAGAAGAAATCTCAGAATTGAAAACAAAATCTCCCATTTTTAACTCGCAGGACCCCCATACTCCTTGAACTTCACCAAGAGAGGAATATAAATAGAAAAAAAAAAAGGACTATGAGGCGAGCATGTCCCATTGAAATTTGTTTGTCAGCAAAAGGTACATTAGTGATGCGGTTCACGTAGGAATAAATGCAGTAGAGCGGCTGAGGAATGGAATTTTGAAATTTTTATCTCTAGATTTCTCAAAGTGCCGAGCACTTTACATCTTGCCTGACTTCAGAGTTTATTGCGTGAAGTCTAGTGATCCATGGATTGTGTGAGTGCAGGCACAGACGAGAATCGTTATTGACTGCTGTGTAATTGAATTACTCATTTTACGGGCATTCCCTCCCCCCCCCCCCCCCACCTCCTTCACTCAATTTCCGAGATGTGACATCATTCACCAACCAGAGGACACTGAAAGCAATGGAGGAAACTACTCCTGTTATGAACGTCATTTCAATCGAAGAGATCTCTGATTTCATTTGAAGTTCGCTAAGAGGTAATGTTGTTGTTGTTGTTTTCTCCCTCATGTATTATTGGCATTGAAAGTCAAGCCTCGGAGTTGCTTCCCAGCTACAGTTAGAGGGTCTTTCCACCATAACTTTCTCTGACAAACATCGAAGGGCAAATCAAATATATTTATTAGTTCGAAGGTGAAGATCAAAGTCCCATTAAAATCTGAGGATCGATTCCAGAAGTTGCGAGAATGCTATAAAAGCTGCAGTTCTTGTGTGCGTTTCGGACATCACGCTTGGTGAACATCCACGAGTTTCATTTTTGTTTGATTTGGCAAAAAATGTGAACACGATTTCAGTCTGGCAGTGAATGAGGAGGGTCCCTTGTACTAGGCAAACATGCAAATAAACCAAGTTCTCTCTGATATTGATGTACTACGCAGAAACACACATACATGGAAAACTGCTATCATCTAATGCCCAGGACGTGTCAAGGCAGAACTTCAGTTTGTGGGAGACAAGATCCCAGAAAGGAATTTGTCATTTGCACACTGTGTAAAGTACACAGTACTCTGTGTGTGAGTAACTATCATTTTATAACATACAACAGACGAGGACTTTTGTTATTGGGAACATACAAAATGTTCTAACCTGAGGGTTTGTGATGCTACTTCTAAGAGGTTGTACATTAAAGTATAAAGTTTCCTCAACTTAGTTATATGCCATCTTCCTCAAAAGTATTTCAAGCTCTTCGGTTGGATTAATCAGTACAATGCTACTCATTATAGTATTCATCATTATTTACTGAAAATGAGCATCAGCGATCCACTGCTGTTGTCGCCACGTGACTCACACCTGAGGGGAAACAAAGCAAGCGAGATCCGAACCACATCTTACATCTCACTCTTAGGTCTCCTTCAGTTTCATAATGCATTTTCACAATGACTGCTGCTACTTTCGCAGCAGCTCACTAGGCAACAACCAATCAGGCGTGGGAATTACAAGTTGGTACCATGGTAATTGAAACTATCGTAAGTACTTTATAACAATTTAGTGAAACGCTGGCTGCGTTTATCATCTTTCCCCAGTTTGAAACAGCTTTCCATACCTACAATCGAAAGTCGTTTCCAAAGCCCTTCACAAACGCCTTCCAAAATAAGTTGCGTTTATCAACTCATCGCCAACACGAAAACTGGCCTTGTCACTGCCCAGCTGCATTGCACCGTCTGACCCGAGGAGAAGGGGTCATATACGGCGCGTGCTTTGTAACCGCAGTAGAAAGTCGTTTCAAAACAGCTTTGCGTTTGTCTCGCTTCTAGAAACATGTCTGTCTGAAACCTGTTTTGGAAAGCACAAATTTGCAGTTTTCAAAAAAAAAAAAAGGCTTTCCGAACCCCATAATCAAAACAGCTTTGCGTTTATCATCTCTAAAAAAATCCATGAAAGCCATTCGGGAAACCTGTTTCTGCCCCAAAAAGGAGTTGATAAACCGCACCCTCTGTCTGTTTGTGAACAGATCCAAGGACTGTGGCAGTGGGGTGATTCGATTGAGCGTTTGGCAAAAGGGTCTTCTACACATCTGTAAGAGTGAAAATGTGTGATTTGAGTTACTGTAGGAAGTACATTTGTATACAAAGTCAATGGAGGGACCCACTGGTCTGATGGCAGGGTTATTTATTGCAGCAATACCAGTGCACTCTTTCACGGATATAAACCAATATGGTCATACAACAAAGTTCTCACAATCAACATCGAGAATTTAGAAACCGATCTTTCATGTCTCACTAGTGCATAGTTTTGAATACTAATCTAAACTTTGTGTTGCGACACATACACTAATTCAGTCAGGCTTTGATACATGGATATAAAAGGGGGAGTACAGCATGTTCTTTAATAGCATCCTTGCATTCAGTATCATGACAGTTTCGAGTGCTCTATAAATAGATCATCCCCGATGCCACAAACATTTTCTCTGCCTTCGTGCTGTATGTGCGACGTTGTAGGTCTAAATAAAGGCTATGACGTCACCATCATGGTTGCTGTGATTTGGGCTGGCAACTTGCCACCACTTCCAGCATTTCTGCAAGAGCCCAAAACTAGCATGTACATCCTTCCTCTTTCTTGAAGGAAGTTTCCACGCCGTCATAAGATAATACGACGTAACTTGACACTCATTCAAGAGCTGACATACATGCATACGCCCAATAAAAAATAGATATTACACATGTCTTTAATAGATTCTTTGCTTTTTTTTTTTTTTTTCTTGAATGTCGGAAAGTCACGTAGCTTTTTGTCCTACATGTATCTCAAGATAGAGATTTACGGTAACACACAAATTTGAAGTCATTTACGCATAGGTCCTGATTTCATTCAGCTTGGGATAAAATTTTTGCTCATTTCACTCTTTAGCCATAACATTTTCTTCATGACTCACATACCTATATAATACGCAAAAGTGAAAGGTTTTTACACACTCGACATGAGATAGCAGCCCAACTTTAATGCAGCTCATCATAAACCCAAAGTTAAGTATTTTGCTCAGCATCAAATTTGCTCTTCTTTTGCTCCCCTAGCTTTGGAACATGCCACCACATTATATATGCAGCTGCATGGTACACAGCTACAACTGTATATGAAATGTTACATGTTGTTCAATATATCAAAAGAATTTTCTCACAAACCAATGACAGTATAATTGATCTTTTTTTTAAAAAAAAAAAAAAACTTACTTGGACAGGTCTTCAGCAACTTTTTAGAAGTTTTGATGCTTATTTTATGACACACCAGAAAAACAACAACTATAAAGGAATAAATTAACTGGAAATTTATTAATTTCAATGGTTATGCAAGATCAATACCAGGGATATACCAAGAACAAGCTTTTGCTAGCAATTAACAATAAACAAGCTCAACAGCAAGATTAGATTCATTTTCTAACAACAAAGCAACAATGAGACCACGGTTTATTTGTGGGCATTTGTGAGCACGTCATTCATGCATTAAAATTGTGAGGCCACTTTGTCATAAAAACAAGTATAGTATTTCTTAGTACACGTGTTGTAGCATCTTGATGAAACTCTTGTTTTGTAAAAATTTCATGTAAGGATGAATATTTTCTTGATGACACAAATATAAAAGAAAATACAGAATGAAAGCCAGACCTTCGTCAAACGCCCACCACAGTAATTAGGCCTCTTCATACAATGCCCACATACGTATCAATTTTCATAAACTCTGGTTTGTTAAACGGAGTGGTCGCCATGGCAAACTGAAATTTCTGTTATGAGGCATTAAGTTTTAATTTCCTTGTAGATAGTGTCGCTCACACTGAAAAATATGGCAAAATGGCAAGCCTCAGAACCCACACATTTAATGTCTTGTGCTAGCTAATGATGTTATTTCACTCTCAAAGTACCACCCTAATTTGGAAAACTTCATCCATGTTCAAGTAAACTTACAAAATACAATGAAATAGTTAAGATTGAAAGCCTCAATAGAATCAAATGAAAGATTAAGGAAGTTATAAAATTTCAGACTTTCACCAAAATGAAGGACATTGAGCACATATGACATCAATGCAAATGAAATAAATATCTTCAACTGTCTCTTTTTCTTTTGTCCAAATGTAAGGGGAAAATAATTTTTGCTCATTTGACTTAACAATGTTCATTCTTTTTAGATCTACATACTGCGACATGGAGGGGAAAATTCCTTCCATGCTTTTCTTCAAGAGACGACTTTTTTTTAAAGGTTGCATTTATCTCACTCAAGAGAGTGACTCACATCTAAAAATGTGTTTCGAATGCCGTTGACGAACATGGTTCGAAACGCGATTCTCGGGGTGCCGCGTTTATCTAACAATCATATATAAACATGATACAAGCGTTGTGTGAAGTTGCTTTGCGGCGTTCGACCCTGGAAGTAGAGGTCAACTGCGTACCACCAAGCATGCCTTCATCATTCACGCACAACCAATGGGTAGAAAACACGAATGGCCTGCGCTTTTCTCCGCAACAGGAAACAGCTGGAAGTTGACCTTGGCAGCTAAGAGATATATATACCCATTTCAAAATTAATGGCCTTGCGTTTATCTTCTCGCAGAAAGGTGATATCGTGGTCTAAAGCATGTTTGAAATTGCCCTTTGAACGGCGTTCCAAATCATCATTTCCAAACACGTTAAAAGAAAGTTGCATTTGCCCATTGCCCAAAAATGCCTAGAACATAATTATTTAGAATTGTGATTCTGCCTCCTAAAATCTTTAGATAAACACATTCTTATCAGAATAAAGGATGCCTTCAGTACCCAAAGGGGCAGAGGCAAATAAATGCGTCAAAGTTTGTCCCAAACAACAAATGCATGCAGCAGTGAGGGAACAAAATGTGTTTTTCTTTTTTTTCCCTTTAATAGCTCTGCTTGTCCAGTGGACCTTAATTACAGTAATAAAAAAAAAAGTCTCCTTCATATATGAATTCCTGATGAATTAAAAGTTAGTCTGATAACAATGAGTAAAGTTTAGCACAATAGTGAAAACTTGATCAAAATTGGATATAAATTAAGGAAGTTATGAAATTGTGAAGTTTCCATAATTTCCTCAAAAAGTTTTTGACAAGTCATATGTACAATGTATATGAAAATGAGTGAGTTCATGATGTCACTTTTCCAGTTTTTTTTTTTGTTGTTGTTGTTCAAGCACAATTATGCCCCTGTATCAAATCCTAATTTATCTGATTGATCAGTATTTACAAGTTATTCAGCCAGGAACAATATCACGTTTCACACTTACATCGCAATTAAATGATATATATATATATATATATATATATATATATATATATATATATATATTTTTTTTTTTTTTTTTTTTTTTTTGGTACAATATCAATAAAAAATTGTGAGGTGAATGCACCATCAGCTCACTCATTCGCATACTTGTATCAACTGTCCAAGAACTGTTTTGCAAAAATAGCAAAACCTTGCAACTTCATAACTTGCATGATTCTTATCCAATTTTGAGCAAATTTTTACTTATTAACGTGCTTTCAAAATTTTACTCTTTCCTTTCAGATGTAATTTTGCCTGGTCCTGAATTCCCCCTTTAAGTTTAATTTTTGCTCTGATAAACACACACACACACACACACACACACACATAAACACACCCCACAAATCTTCACAGAGTGAGCTACGATGAGCTCATCTGACTTCAAGGCCCAGTATAATGTATTGCAAATTAGGGCTCCGGTCTCGCTGGAGACATACCTAGTATACAAGATCCTTGGGACAGGTAAAGACACAGGGTTGGACTGGCCAATGACGTCAGAAGAGCTACTGCGGCGGGCGCCACAAGAGGTAAATCTTTAGTCGGTCCAGCAGATGGGGCTGGGACAATGTGCAATCCTTGGATTCCTGTTTATTACACTTGGCACTCTGGACATCAATATTTCACACCTTCTCTCTCTCTCTTTCACTTCTGACTCATTCACTCGATGCTCCCACTCCTAAACTCCCTCTCCTCAACACTTTGGCCCGAATTCACAAAGGTGGTACAATTGAAACCATGGTTTAAACCATGGACAAAGACCGTAATTTTTTCATGGGGCGCCAAGTGTCACATGGCCTATTTTGTTACGAAATAACTGATTTTGTAACAAAACAGGCCATGCGACACTTATCAGTTATTTCGTCAATGAAATGACCATTTCGTTACGAAATGTTACATTTCGTAACAAAATGTAACAAAATAGGCCACGCGACACTTGGTGCCCCATAAAAAACTATGGTCTTTGTCAATGGTTTAAACCATGGTTTCAATTGTACCACCTTCATGAATTCAGGCCTTTTGGTTCAGATATTTATGTGAAAAACCTCGAACTACATACACTCCATACAAGCAAATCACATTTTTCTTTATGTATTATATACATGTATGATGAGTTTGAATGTAAAAATAGATAAATGCCATTTTCAAAGTTTTTGACTACGTGAGGCCATCATCAAATGAAGAAAAAAAATATTTTTTTTCAATGATAACATACTTCTTTAATACAGAACAAGAAATTATTACGAAGATGCTATTTGAAATATCACATATGTCTTAATAATTTTTGTATGTTTATCAGCAGCTTAAATCTCAGATATCCCAAGTTGATAAAAATAGATATATCGATTAAATTGCATATTTAAACTCTTCGTATTATGACTTTCCCCCTCTAACTCTTGCTGTTACCAGTTAGCCAATTTCTCACAGTTCACTTTAGCTTTTCTAAGCTCTAAAAAGACAATAAAAATACATGTGATCAGATTTATATTGACTGCAGTCTCTCAGAAAAAACCAAAACAAACAAATCTTGCTGCCTTTGTCAAGAAAAGATTAAAACAAGCTTTAGGAGGGCCACAACAAAAGGTTCATATTTCATAATGTTTTTTTTTTTTTTCCTGAAGAGGAAGCTTCAAATAGAGGTATCGAATGGAATACTAATACTCATGGAAACAGATATCAGAAAATCACAAGCTAAAGTTTTATAAACATGCAAAGCAGAATCTGGCAAATATTAATCCAGAAGTGTCTAAATATGTGCTCCTGAAGTTAAGGTATGTTAAAATATTTATTTTTTTTTCTTTTTTCTTTCATCACATGCTTGTAATGCTGCATTGGCCTAACTTTCAATTGTTTTGCAAACTGAATGTGACTAATTTCCACATCAAATGTTAGTAGCACTCCTATTTTCTCATCAGAAGTATTATTACTGCTTGCTTCTGATGATATGAATATCTTTTGTTTCCCTCTTGAAGGGAAAGGTTAATGTCTTCATAAATTTCCGAAAGAACTGACTGAAGTATTTTCCAGTTTGTGTAAAATCATGCAATCCTCAAGACATCTACAATTTCAATGACCACTCCTTGTTAAGTGACAGACAGTTGCTTTACTCATCATAACTTTAATGTTAAATTATCTACTTATATATTTACTCATTTTACTGCCATCAGTCAGAATCAACTGTAATCAAGACTTGAACTCTCCTTTGGATAAGATCTACAAGGGGGGCATTCACCACTGTGTGAAGAATCTGTGCTTATTGCAAAATTTGGTGATGGGCAAGCTGTGCCACTGCATGGTTACAGATCTGACATTACCGATAACATAGAAAACAGAGTTGAACTATAATCTAATCTGACCATGAGAGATAGAGAATAATAGTACTACTGATAGTTCTTTAACTCTAATTATCCAACTGCTATTAAAAAAAAAAAAAGTCCAGAGAGATGAAGCTGAGATTGCATAAGCTCATGCGTCCGAATGTGAGCTTCCTAGCAAGGGGCGAAAAAACAGCAACTACATGTGTACACATAAACATTGTATACATTTTTTTCCCCCAACATGATCACACATGAAGTTTAGTGCGACACACAGTTTGCCTCTCAACTGCCTTCCCTGGAATCGGAGGCTTGGTAGATTTTTTTTACTTCCAGCTAATAAAATCAAATCAATATCTGTCTCCTCCACATACAAAGATGCATTTCAATGTAGCTCTATCTCTCCCTCTCTCTCTGCGAATATGATACACCCAAGCCCCCTTTGGTCTCACGCGAACACCTTTACTTGGCGGGGCCCCCCTGAGCTGAAAGCTCAAGCCTCGCGAGGTTGAGGCTGTCCGGCTCTTGCGTCTGGCAGTGAATGTTGATAACAGATTGCGCATTTCAAGAGAAAATGCGCGGAGGCATGACAGGAATTCATAACACGTCGAGCAGCGGTAGTCATTTTGCGCATTCCACAAACGTGCGTGATGGCGCAAGGGAGAAATGTGCTTGTCTGACAGTCCCCCCTCATGTTCTGAGACTGCCGTCAAACCGCCAAATCACTCAAAACAATAAAGAAAAGACATAAGTCTAAACAGACTGAAATGTACACACGGGGAAGACATCCAAAGTAGGTAGCAGAGGGTTTGTCTTTGACTGGAGATCTTTCTAAGAATCTGACCAGTTTCAATTCTGCTTTGTGCTTCCTCCCTTGATATGACTTCGCCTATTAAACATGGACAATACTACTACTTTCACAGAACTGAATTAATTATGAATGTAAAATGGAAGCTCCTGTAGGAGCTATAATCACCAGTAGCAGTTGCTCCAGATTAAATTCCCCTGACTAGACATTTTCTCTGACATTAATTAAGTATTAAATTGATAAATGATTCAAGTAATAATGGTGATAAAGCAAGACATAACTTGTACGGTGGCTAGCTCTGTTGCTTTTGGTGACTTGAAATCGGGGGGGGGGGGAACAAACTCATTTGCTGCAAGCTCTCAAAGGGTTTTTGACAATCCACATTTGCGATTATTTAACATATCAGATTTAGGAAACTATCTATAGTTTTGGATTTGGATTGAAAGTTCTGGTTGTTGCTCAAGAACATACTGAAATATTTGAAAAAATAATCAAGAAAGCATATTTTACTGACATAAGATTTTATCACCACAGAACAGACACAATCAAATGTTTACATTCCAAACTAAAGCCATGCAGCAACTTCCTCATATTTCTGGCATCAAAAAAATTTCTGCTCCCAGGTGCAAGACAGAGTCCCACATTGCAAAACAGTTTGGACAAAAGTACCGAGTAGTCGAAGTACATCAATACATTCTACAGAAGAAGGAAAAAAAAAAAAAAAAACTTTCGCAAAGCATAATAGAAGGAAGGGGAATTACAGTCTGAGAGGTATTTATGCATGTATTGTCCTTTTTGAAATTCCACAGGCAACCTGGTATAGTACAAAGGGTTATTTTAAGAACGTATCAACGGTCTGGAATTAATTCTAATCAATCCTTTATGGTCAGATTTGTTTTGTTTTGTTTTGTTTTGTTTTTGTTTTTTTTTTGTCTCCAATGAACATTCTTGCCAAGATTTTTTTCTTCTTCTTCTTGTGTGTGTGTGTGTGTGTGTGTGTGTGTGTGTGTGTGTGTGTGTGTGTGTGTTTATGCATTGTCCTCTAATACTGTGTATTACATGCAGAATATTTTGAGATATGGTTTCATTTTTGTGAATTTCACAGGTCGCCCTGTATTTGCAGAATACAATTGTACTACCCAAGAAAGGTAACGTAATAATTTGTGTTCTTCTTAATTTCAGACTTGTGCTACGATAAACAACACATTTGTGTTGCAGATGGCAATTGAAATATATTGCCATCTGCAAGACAACTGTGTTGTTTATCGTAGCACAAGTCTGAAATTAAGAAGAAGAACACAAATTATTATGTTACCTTTCTTGGGTAGTATAATTTGAGTCAAGAATACAGTACTCCTCTGTGCTTTGTGAATCACTGAAACATTTACTGCCAATTCAGACATTTTCTGTAGTGGTGAAGGGTTGACAACCATGTATACCTTGTTTACACCCAACTGTTGTTCAGTGCAACACACATTTACATTCTCTTGATAATCCTTTTAGGCCGAGTACATTCAAAACCTTTCAAAAGCGCCATATATATTGTTCATATACAGTGTGGATGGAATACAAAAGAAAAAAAATGCTTAATAGGAAAAAGAAAGGTATTATCCCTTTACCATCATAATTTTGTAAAGTTGCACATCTGGGTATACATGTATCTCATACAGAAACCACCAGTTTCCTATTGTTGGTAGGTTGACTAACTATCAAACACAGGCAGACACTGAAATATTCAAATGCAGAAAAAAAAAAAAGGCTGCTGAATATTCTTATCTTTAAAATGATTCCCAACAATGATTCCATACCCAGAACACAATAAACTATAATAGAGCACCATGACATCTCAACCTGACATGCACACTATATAGTGCGCGGTTATAGTGTGCGGTTAGACTGGCAAAAGATTGAGAAGTTTAACATGGCAATGTTCAAGATCTCGAAGTTGTGCCAGTGTGACTGCAAACTTCCCACCCCAACTAGGGATATTTCTCCCATCCCCGCAAAACTTCTTGATCTTTTCACAGTGTGACCGCCAGAAACTGAAACTTTGCGATCTTTGTCACGTGACCAGTCCACCACCCATTTTCAGGTGGTGCCTCAGAAACGCATGGCTTTTGTGTTGTACAGGTGTCCATTATTACATCACAATTACTAGCCATCAGACAGCGCTCTCTTTCTTTTTTCTTGCGCACGCACACTAGTAAATAACCAAAACTTCTCAATCCAAAGATCAAGAAGTTCGGCTGCCAGTGTGACCGAATGGCAAAAGATCGCGAAGATTTCGCGATCTTAACCCGTTGAGGACGGGCTGATTTTACTACAACTGGCATTTCTCATAGACACTTGCCGGAGTATACTTGGGACTCGTCTTCAACGGATTAAACTTCTCGATCTTTTGCCAGTCTGACCACGCCTTATGATAGGGTTTTGCAAAGTAAAATTTCAACATTAAATACACACACACACACACACACAATAAAAATATGCAACAACAACAACTAACCTTAACACGTTGAGGATGAGTCCCGAGTATACTTGGGCAAGTGTTCAGATAAGAAATGTGTGTTCTAGCAAAATCAGTCCATTCTCAGTGGGTTAAATTTCACTTGGTTTAAGAAATATAGGGCTTTCCATGTATGAATCACTAGCTTACTATTCTTCGAAATTCTTCCCACTTGCTCTTGGTGGAGTTATATGGAAATCCTCCATATCATGGCACAAATGTATACCACAAAGTAAGAGCAGGTACTTTTAGACAATAGGGGTAACCCCCTTCGTGTAAAAGAACAGCAAACAAGATTGTTGTTGTAGATCACAATTACACATGATCCAATTTAGTGAGTTGTCAGAATTAGCTGACTGCTCATAGTAAGATAATATCTATGATCTCCCACACATTATTTCAATTCCAAATATGAATGTGATCTATTCTATCTAGTGATTTAATTGTATTCTGTATTAGTTTGATTATAAATGTAAAATTCATTTTGTGAATGTGGGATTTTCACATTCTTGTTTACCATTGTAATAAAAGAATGTAATTAGTGGAAACTTAAATGAATGCATGAATGAATGAAAAGGCAATGTAGGAAGAATGATGTACCTCCTTTCACAGGCTGTGACATGTTACACCAAATTGCCGCAAGCAATGGCTTAATTTTGAGCAGCAAATAAATGTACACTGCGAGGACTCGTCCATGTCAGAATAGAGGAAAGTATGTTGACAAATTCCCGGAGCAATGTGACACAATTTGAATAACCGTCAATGCAGACATGGTGCTGTAGTAGCCATCCACCTATCCTCCACACAACAAGGTGACTGAGGGATATTTGACAGTTTTAACTCTTTCTATTCAACTCATGATTGATGGATCCCATGCTATCTGCATTGTAAATGAACCTCGACCTTGTGAGAGCAAAGACAGAGCATGATAGATTACAAGCATTACCATGGGAAAATATAACAGTATCAACAAATGAACAAACGAGGCTAAGAAATGAAAAATAGAATAAGAGCAAAAAGGTCCTTGAATAATGCACACAAGGCACATAGAATTGCAGCAATTCTATATCATGTGTGCACACCCTTGCCACCTACATCATGTATTTGTTTCAACATCACCATGTCACCATCTCATCTTGTCAGATATAACAGGCCTTAACCAACAAATGTTTCCATTAACCCATTGAGAACAAACTGATTTTGCAATAACACACATTTCCCATAGACACCTGCTCAACTATACTTGGGACTACATTGTAGTCTTCAACGCGTTAAATGTAGAGCTGGAAATATTATTCTGTATACCAGCATGAACACTGTAAGACTATGAAGAGTAGGCACCCTACATTATCGTACCAGCATTACCCTCATTCCGTGTCTTGCTTACACCGCTGACGTAAGAAGTACATTATCATCCGATGGATATGGGATGTGTAAAGAGAAAGAGTACACAGCTGGGGTAAACACACTTTTTGTTTTGTTTTTTCTGCCTAACACGAGGCGTACTATACTACAATGTATAAGTGCTCTAATAAGACACATGTAGTTAACATATGACATATGAATATAAAATGGAATTGATATGAGACCATGTCAGGCACAATGATTCAATTTCATACGAAAATTGCATGGTAGCATCAGAACTTGCAAACTGTCATATTTCATGAGAAGCTCATGAATAAGTTCCTGTAAAGTGTGAGCATGAAATGATGCTGAAAATATGCAGGAGAAAAAAAAAACACATACAAACTACTGGGCAAATCTGTGCAAAGCTACATAAAGAAGAGAAAAAAAGTAGAAAGGATGCCAATTTACAGGGAAAAAAGCAAAAAACAAAACACAAACAAAAAAACTTGTATGACATCTTGATGCAAATGCTCAATACAAGTGTCATTATCCACAAGACCCCTCATGATATTTCACATGAATACGAAAAAAAAAGGACAAAAAACTAAAATACCAATTCACACAAAAACTGTACATACGGTTGTATTTCTAATTACACTTCAAAACCAAATGATTGAGATATGCTGCCATGAACGCAAACGAGTCAATAAATAATGCAGAAATGTTCGATAATGTTTAGAAGGCACATTCAGCTTTTAACCCGTTGAGGACGGACTGATTTTGCTACAACACGCATTTCCCATAGACACCTGCCCGAGTATACTCGGGACTCGTCCTCAACGGGTTAAGAGCGTGCCAGACAAGACGAAAGCAAGAGTCTGGGGATGGAAAGAGGCGATACTTAATCACTCAGTGTCACCATTCTTGATTGATGGTTCCTGATTCAATGACTTCTAGAATGTTCTAGAAAGGTTCATACATAGGGCAGTAGCATGGAGATTTTGCAGAGAAACCTTCTGCTTTAAGTACCATTGAATTCACATTGTAAAGATTATGGCCAAATTTTCAAACACACCTGCTTTTTTAATATTCCTTTTTACCTTTTTCCTTTGAAAACTGATGTGACAAATGCATCTGAATCTCTTACTTCTGACATTGCACCCAATATATCACACATCGCAACCAGGATATGGAAATGTCAGGTTTAGGGTAATAGTAAAGAACTACAAGGGGTTTGGGGTTATTGAAGAATAACCATATAAACCATATTTTCTGTCTCACCGTTACTATTTGTTTTCTAGCTGATGGCATCCCATAGTGATAAGGAGCCCAGATCAAAATTTCCCAAGTGTTGAAAAGCAAATGTGATGCCACAACCAGGTTGTCTCAAAATGCACCACTGCAGTGTACGGCAGGCATACAATGGACAATGTACAGATGAGGTGGAAAATGGATGTGATCCTTACCTGTTCCGCAGTCTGGTGACCAGCGATGGTCTCAGAAATAGTTTACTCTTCCTTCCCATGATGCCGAGTGGAAACCACCGAAGGAGACAAACTATCCCACAGAAATCGGGATTGTCCAAAGATATAATGTATTCACCGACGGTCTACTGTGAGCAGCAGCGAATGTTTCCTCTCTTGCGCGCACACAACAATCGGAGGGGGCGGGGCAGTAAAAGTTCAAGATTTCACCTATTGCTCACACAATTTCTCCAGAACTCCCTCTGTCTTTATGGAGCAGGCAGGCTTTGCCGAAAAGTAAAAGTTTTAAAAACACAGGCAAACTGGGTTTGCCACTGTGCAAGAAGTGTTAATATCTCCTGTAAAGATAAAATAACAGTATAATGCTGCACTCCGTCGTGAGAATGAATACGAGCAAATTGTCACGTTTCGTTGCTTGTTTGTCATTTTAAATCACTTGCAAGCCGTTTTGCAAATCACAAATGCCATAGTCCCTGCGCTCTGTTATCCCGAGAATGACGCTTGTTTTAAATCTGGCTCACTGTGGAGAGTGGGACAGGAGATCTACTGATATTTTGTTTTTCCAGGCTTTCACAGCTCTTCTCATCTGTTCCAAGAGATTATACAAAAAAAAAAAAAAACAGGAAAAAAATCCTTGATGAGTATTTATCACTTTAATATTTTTTTTAAGATAATGTTTTCAGTAAGAATAATAATAGGAATGTTATTCATACTTTGATTGAAATTTCTTAGAAGTGGGAGTTCAAGAAATCATACATTGTATGTAACTTCACAGGACCAAGGCCAGCACGAGGGAAACTACCAATTACTTGATTGAGTATGGAAACTTGCTGAAAACCATCAAAGAACCAGAGAAAAAATGATTTCCCGTGCTACTGAGTGAGAACAAAAGGGGACGCTTGTACCTGACCTCTTTCGTCACATTGTGAACACCGAAATTACGACAAACAGCAGAGACCGGCGCACACATTATTAAACAAACACGGTTTATCTCCAGGGGAAAAGCAGAAAGAAGGACATGATAAAACAATCCCGACTTTTGAGGCCGATTGACTGCGATCCACTGGGGATGCTGGAGGAGGAAGCTAGAGAGAGAGAAAGAGGAGATTACAGAGCGCATCCCCCAGCTCATCTCAAAGAAAGACAAGCATCACCTGCCCTTGAGATGGGCGAAAACACGAGACGTGCCAAAAGGTCCTTGCCAGCAGCACAAAGAAACAGACTCTCGATGATGAGTATGATGGCTCAGAGGAGTTATGACGCCGACAAGACCTTGGTCCACTTTGGAAGGCAGATACCGGAAGAAGAAGAAGAAGAAGTCAAACATGGATGAAGAACATCGTTCCAGATTCACAATTTTTTTCCAGCAATGTCTAATCTCAAATCGAGAGGATCCTTGGAATTACAAATTGACAGCGAAGTGTACACTGCGGTCAGCTATTCCACTTTGAGAGGGTAGGAAGGGAACGTCCACAATGTACATTTATCTGCCAGGGTACACAGACACGGTGAAACATGGAGGAAAGAAAGGTGATGGGGGGGGGGGGGAGTGGGAGGGGGTTTGTTTGACGGCAGAATAATCAAGAGAAGATTTAAAAAGCAGAACGATCGTGATACACAGTCCACGACTATTTGCAGAGAACAAGCCATAAATATCCCCATTTTTCACGCCAGATGGTGCAGCAGAATATGTGGCATTACTGTATGAAGTATGTCAGGAAAAGGATTGTGGCAGAGGAGAGGAGGCAGAACAGAATATCCTCGAAGTAGTAAACTGCCGTCTGAAAACCCTACTACGAAACAGTGTACTGCAATGCTGGTATCAACTAAGAGGAAACCTCAACCATTTCTACACTAATTACCCATAATGCATGCATATTTGTGTGGGTCATATCCATCCAATACAGCTAGACAGAGAGTTGGAGTTCAAGAGATCATTTTACATACTACTTGGCTGTCTAGCCATTTTAGAGCATCTACTTGAGGAACAAGTCACTAAATAGTTTTCAGAACACTTTTATATTATCTCTTGCCTACTTGAGCATGTCCTCAAAAGTAAACGGAACAAATTAGCATTAAAGAGTTGGCACAACACACTGGACTTTGCAAATCAATCCAGCAATAGCTAAATATAATCTCTTAATTCCCCTTTCTATAAGAATTATATCATACAAAAGTCAGAAAGTTTTCTGTGCATGACTATGAAATAACAGAAATCTTGCAGCAAGAAATTTAACACACTGTTCTCCAATTATAAGTTTTGCAGTACTGCATTAAACAACCATGAAAGACTGCTGCAGGATATTCAAACTATAGATGTCACATTTTGCTGAGGACTGCCAAAAATAATGATATTCAGCAAAAAAAGAAAAAAAGAAAAAAAATATATATACACACACATGTACAAGTATATATGAATAGTTATCACTACATAAAGCTTGGTAAGTAGTTGTTTTTGTTTTTTTCATTCTTAGTATTTCCTGATAGTATACATTATGCTTTAGTATTTTATGAAATTTATTCAACTTTATGCCCGAAACTCTACCACAAAAAAAAAAAACCAAACAAACAAACCCTGAAAAAAAAAACACCATTAAAGGAAGCCAATCATCAGATAAACAAAGATTTGGGAAAATTGGATGTGCAGTTTGGATATAGTCACGCATTAAAGAGATTAGAATTGATTCTAAATATTTTTTCTAAAATGTTTGCAACTTGAAAGCTTTATAATCTCTCTTCAGATTTTCTGTGCATTTCAAGCAGCAATAGGCATTCAAAAAGCCTGAGGAATTATATAACCTCGGAGATAACTTACACCTTGATTTGGATTTTTGCAGGCAGTAGATTTCTACATGTTCTTTTTTTTTTTTGGGGGGGGGGAGGGAGAGAGGATACCAGTAACTAGGAAATGGTCTGGCTTATATTCTAATTTCAATTCTGCAATCTACAAATAAAAGGTTACTGACACTACGAGGCAATGATATTGAATTTGGACACTGACTTAAACATGACCTTCATGGTCCAACATATGCTCTAGAGTATGATATGCAAATGACCTATTGGCATCCTTTGGTTTCGTTTCTGGTTTATATCTTAACTTACTAGCTGCCAGAATTTTCCATATGTATGAATTATTGTGGTCGTAACATCACTAACATCACTAACATTACAATATATTATTCATGTGGGAACTGAACGAAGTATGCTACCGTATCGGTAAGTGGTACTAGTATGTGGCAGTATCCATATATGTAAAATGGTCAAAAGGTGTTTGTTGTCTCTATTAAGAACTGACAGACATCTTCATAGTCTTTTAGTGCTACTGTCGTTTTGCCTCTATCTAGACAACTTAAGTTGGAGTGGGATGCTGAATATCGTAGATCTCTGTCAAATATAATGATAACTAACAAAAATAGGGTGAAAATATCTTTACATTAATTGTGTCATACAATAAAACATTTCTCCGATACCTGTCAAAATAATTAACACTCCACAGTGCTCTGAGAAGGTGTCAAAAGATGGATGCATGTCGAATACATGTAATGTTCTGACGAGAGTTAATGCAAATAAACCAGAGTTTGACTGAAATCACCAACCAATCATTGCAGGTGAAGAACTTAACAATACTGACAAGAAATCTTCAGCATACCACTCAGTACGCACATCCGCAACATCAAATGGACCCATTATATACCCACTTGCAGGCCAAGTTTGCAAAGTATACATTCACAGTGGCTAGCACCAACCTGTAAAGATGATAATCCATCCTCAATTCCAATGGCAGATGACCACATATGAATTGAGAAAGCAAAAATCAAGATCAACAAAAGAGCCACACTCTCACTATCCATACAACTTGACAATGACAAAACAGACATCCGAAAATCGGGTTATCTACAGAATGCCTTTAACCAGGACTGAGCAATGGAAAAGTTTCCACAAACTACAATCGTAAATTTGTACAATTGATCTAACATCAGAATATGGGGCATGGAATGGCAGAACACTATAAAACACAGGCATACCACAAATGAAGGATTTCCTGGCAAAATTGCGATCACGCAAAGATAATAATCCACAAATAATCATTGGAGATCCAAGTTGAGAACATTTTGGCGTTAAACGATGGCACTCTCCCCAATTCCCTTTGCATGAGGCAGTATAAAGCGAGCAGTCACACACAAAGCACGTTAGAAAGTACAACTCTGGTAGATTAGCTGTACAGTGGGTGTCAGACGATGAGCGATAAAAAGCAAAGCTTCCTCCAAGTTTGAGCAGTTTGTTTTGGTTTCTGAGGGTTCTCTAATGCACAGAGCGTAAAGCACATCGACTCGCTTCCTCATTGCTCATCTGGCATCGTACAGTCGACATCGAAGCCTGGCCAAGACATTGTACCCTTTCCTCCTACTACTAGAGGGTGCTAAAGAAGTTTAAAAGACTCGACCATGTGTGTGTGTGTGTGTGTGTGTGTGCGTGTGCGTGAGTGCGCCATGTGGATGATGGGCCCAAGATATTAATTGCAGAGATGGCGTCGGTATATCTTAAAGACGCCCATGACACTCTCCTGGACCCTTTGGCAAGATGCGCATCCCATCCCATATGTATGGGAGCATGTGCTCGCCTGGAGATATTGGTTATTAGCCAATGTTATGGAGGAGACAGAACTCAAAGCCTCCGGCATTTGAAAAATTAAGTTTATTCATTTACAGTAAAGTCTTGACATAATATATGAGCTTCGGTAAACACAGAGCCTGGTCAAGGGTATGTTACATGGGGAAAAAACAGGCAACCACATGGATATTTTGGAGTACAAACTTGTATGTGACACACTGCTTCTTGTATTATCTAAAAGTTTTCCCAAGTGGATGGTCTTTTAATTTTCTCTAGCAACTTTTTCCTCAATGGGGCCCTTTAATATAAGAGTTGTGATAAAAAACAAATCACATCCTGTGATAAGAGTCAAACATAGAAAGCCATGGAACGGTATGACATGATCATGAGCTGGTGCCAGCTGCTTTTGATCTTGAACTTCCCCAAAATTCATAGAATATCTCGGCTGCACCCTTTAAAATGCCCATCGGTATCGTAATCCTCTAAAGCGGACCGGTAGGCATGCGAGGAATGCCCGACCGGATGGTACAGGCGAAGCAATGGGCTTGACAGCGCTTCTCAGTTTATGCCCTGTCCAACAGAAACGAAAACAGGTCGGCAGCGAGTCATTAAAATATCTGCTCTGGCTTGGAGTCCTGGTCCTACTTAAACTTTGAGTCAGCCCACGACGGGGAATCATTAATGCTTTGATGAGCTCAGTCTCTCTCCCACTCTTTCTCTTTCTACCTCACTCTGTTTATCTCTACGTGTCTCTTTCCATCTTTTAATGTATTCTTCTTACAATCAGTTTCACAGTATTGTCATGAGGCATAATGAAACACGCTTCCATTGAGTATTGCCTTTACAATTATTGCAGCTGTGTCATAAGAACAATTATGCAAATATGACGAGTGTAGTAATGAGTTTAAAGGCCTAATTTATCATTTGCAGATGACACAAAAACCCAGCATTAGTGCTTCAAAATAGTTTTAAAACGTGAGATAGGGATAGAAACAACCAATGTAAAAATTTGAACCAGTATAATTGATGTTAAGTATTGTTAAATATACAAAATGTGAACAATAGTTATAATAAAAATGTTTTCAGACTGTACCTTCAACAGTTGTGGTTTAATGAGAATAGTGACATCTCCTTATACTTAAGGCTTTATTGCAAAATAAAAATATATAAATGGTAGGATATTCTGTGATACAACTGACCTACACACATGCATCAAAAGTGCTATCTTGAACGGTTTTTTTTCACTGCTCCCAAAGGTAAACAGAACCCTTAACTCTTCCAAGGCAATTTGATTTTCAGACTAGCTGCTACGTGCTATAAAACAAAATCAAACCTCATATACCCTATAAGCTGTTATTTTTGCGAGGTTTAATTTTCATGAATCACAGTTGGATTGCTCATTCAACAACACACAAAAATGTCGTCATGTGCTCGGGTAATAACTAGTGCATTTACGATAGTGTCGGTGTTAATTTGCGAAAAATAATGTCTCACAAAAATGTCTGTGATCTCCTCATTCATGAAAATATCTGCACCCAAAAATAAAAGCTTACAGGGCATTTAGAGTACTCCAGGAGCACTCCTGAATCCCTCTAAACTCTGTATGAACAGAATTCACGAAGGCAGTACGATCTTTGTCCACATACAGGACAAAGACCGTAGTTTTGTATGGGGCGCCAAGTGTCGCATGGCCTATTTCATTACGAAATCAGTCATTTCGTCATGGTTTAAACCATGAACAAAGACTGTAGTTTTGTATGGGGCGCCAAGTGCCACATGGCCTATTTCGTTATGAAATCAGTCATTTCGTCGATGGCCTATGTCATTACGTAATCAGTCATTTCGTCAAACGAAATGACTGATTTCATAACGAAATAGGCCATGTGACACTTGGTGCCCCATACAAAACTACGGTCTTTGTCCATGGTTTAAACCATGGACAAGGATTGTACCACCTTCGTGACTTTGGGCCAAAGTGTTCTAAAGTTATGCTCCTCTCAAGGCTAGGTTAAGAAGCACTCTAAACTCTGTATAAATGGTCACCAACATTTTTAGCGCTCCAGATGTGGTACTGTATCAAAACCAGAAACATTTGCATCGTGAAACTTTCATCAATTGAAACCAATGGCTTCTTTCGTGGCATGAAACTTTTGCAAAGTGCCAACCATGAAAAAATTATGCGTATACCATAATGAATTGTGTAGGCAAAAATATTAATGTGCATTTTACTTTCACTCTTCATGAAAGTTTCATACAATGTAAAAAATTTCTGGTTTTACAGTATACGTGGTGTGTGCTGTGCATACAGTTTGTATGCTAGAAGTTCCCACACTGCGGACATCACCATGATAGTTATAAATGCCTCTCTCAACCATTTCACACATGGCTCTGACACACTGTGATTCTCTGTATGAACAAATTCAGAGGAGCATATCACAGCTGAAGCGCTCCAGGAGTGTTCCTGTGCTCCACTTTGTATATGAATGAACAAGGGAGACAAATGCTAGAGTATTCACTCACAGTTAACATATGATATTATAATGCATACCCCACCAAAAAAAAAAAAAATGATAATAACGGTATAATAATGCCTCTGGAACCCATCAGAATAAAGGCACACAAGTACTGTGATAAGCACTATCTGACTGTCTCTAACATATCACTGAGACATAGGCCTACATACTCGGAATTTATCCAAATAGGAGAAACTGAGAATTGAGGAATCATGTTTTGGGTAAAGTAAAGATCATATCTGCCTATGTCATTGGGCCTGAAGGTGACACCAAGGATAATCACTATTAATGTTTCCTTCGCAAACAAAGGATTCTGCGTTCTTTTTCTTTCTATAAAGAATACTTACAGGCAGGAACTTTTGTTTGTGTTTATATAGGCCCAAATGTGCACTTATACATATAAAAGAACAGAGTTTTGACTAGCATATTTGTCTCGAGGGTTAGACATGCTGGTGCCAAAAATCAATTGCGAGGCAAGGCAAGGCAAGAGGGAAAGGTCTAGAGAAGTAATGAGGTCAAAGAATAACAAAGTGTTAACATATCTTAACTTTGATTTCATGATTGACAATAGATGTTTACTGCATAAATAATCCCTTTTACCACGATGTCGCCAAAAGAAACCAAACCGTCGAAGGACAAAATGAAAAACAAAACAAAAATAAACAAGAAACCAAGGGAAATTTAAGAAGAATGTTTTCGTTTCTGCCTGGGAAACATGACACATGCCATCATCATACAGGACATGAAATCATTCACCAAAATTTTCCCTTGGGGTGGGGACGTGAGCGAGCTCACGACAACCAAAGACCACAAGAGGACTGGATGTATTGAAAAGACATCATGAATCAAGATTTGACAAGTACGTGAAGAATGCTTGATCCTGAAAGCACCAAGGTAGCCTCATTCATCAGAGGGTGGAAAAATGCAACCTTGAGTGCCCTTCAAAAGTGAAATTACATCAAAAGTTTGCTGCATATTGACATTGCAGACACGGAAAAGGATTAACGAGAGAGATCCAGCTATAGATACCCATTGAGAAATAGATTGCCAGCAATTGCGCAGCATTATTCAGTGGACGCATCAGACAAATTAGACAGCCAGCTTTGCAGACCAAATATTTTCCCCAAGTCAAAGGAAACTTTTATAGGCATTTGAAGCCCTTCTGGGTCTGGATTGCAACAGTGTATGAAATATGTTCATGTTTATATCCTTCTCCCTCCCCCCACTCCACACACACACACACACACACACACACACACACAAAGAAAAAAAAAGATGTATTAAATATACATTGCACTAATTATGATTTAAAAAAAAAAAGCATTTTGGCCATTCAAATTTCAAACATCAGAGAAAAGTTTAATTCATAGGAGAATGAAAAGACTCATAAAAATCATTTGAAACAGCTGATTGAAAGTTTGAAAACTGAAAGGACAACAAAAGAAACCCTCCACCACAGAACAAAATCTGTCATCTCACGATATGAATGGCAGTGAATGATCTGCAATTGCCATGACATCCCTACTAGCACCTCTGCTGGCAGACATACTCAGTCTGAATCAGTCTCATTCTGGGAAGATAAACTGAGCATCAATCACAAGCTGTCCAGAAAACCACTCTTCCTGTCATGACTGATGCCGTGTAGAATGTTATCCAGATATGAGTCTGGTAAAATCACAATGTGACTTTTGTTACCTCATGAGAATGATAACACCTATATGAGGCTATGACGATGGTGATATCATCAATATCAATAACAGTGCGGCGACTTAAAGGGATGGTACGGTATTGGTGGAGATGAGAATTGGGCTTTTAACTTTTTGCAAGATACCAAGGAAACACTTACGAAATAGTACAGAGCGTACCATTTCAAGAGGAATTCAAAGTTTATTTGATGAAAATAGGGTTTGGAATGACTGAAACACCCAAAAACAAAGTAAAGTGAGCTGTATTTTCTTTTCCCCATATAACTGGGAGGAGGTGAATAACCGCTGAGATTTGGAAAATCTTTACTTTTGTGAACCTTGGCTCCTTGGGAAATTTGTGAAAATTTTATGCACACTAAAACTCTGGTTTTACAGTTAAGTGTATCCTCCAGTGTGAAGCCAAAAGTGGCTTTTGATACAGGGACCAAAGATAGCTACCAGTCTGCACAACTGGGAAACAATTTACAGAGTTCTGAAAATACTTGTCGAGAGTTGAAATATTTGCAGGAGAGACTTCATCTGTACTTTCCAGTTAGAATTTAAATTTCAGGGGACAGATATCAGAGCCCAATCCCCCTTCTCTCTCTTTATTTTGCTCATATGTAACACAATGAGATATAGAGTAATGACATTTGGAAGAAAAAAAGACTGTGAAATACTTTGAATCTGTACAAAGAGCACAAAAACTACGGTGACACACTCCACTTAAAAGAAACACACTAAAGACATGTTTGTTTGTTTGTTTGTTTTTTTGAATTGGCAAATAACAGTAAAAAAAAAAGATACTAAGCAATTACACATTTGATGACACATACTATAACAGAATGGTATGACTGATATATGCGAACCGTGCTGAGACATGATCTCAGCTTATATCTTTGAATCTCACAGCCTCACAATCTTTTGCAGCTGTATCTGTCATATGCTGCACTGTGGTATGACTGCAACAATGATGGCCTCACATCCTGGCAGGAATTCAGCGTCACTTAGGGGTCCAAATGGGATCTAACAGCGTCACATCATACCTTAATGATCGTCAGCAGCTTAAATGCAAGCATTAAAAAGGGCACGAAAAGTTCTTTATAAATAATGTCATATTGTATGGTTTACAGAACACTGAGAGTTACATGAGCACTGTCCGTGTGCTACGACGTTCGTTTGCGCACTTTTTTGGGTTGTTGGTTGGTTGGTTTGTTCAAAGCCCATTTCTCATATTCTCTGACATCTAATAAGATCAGTTCATATCTCTAATTTGAATACATAAGTTGGCCAGCTAGCTGGACATTTGCATGATACACCTGATACTTTGTCCTACTTTCAATGATCCTCGTTGAGCTAATGAGGGGTGGTCAGACATTTGCACATTAGACAATCATGTTATTAATTGATCAAAGGATATATATATATATGTCTGCTGGCATAGAGCCAAGACACTGAGGACTCGGCAAGACACAATGCTGCACACTGGCACCAGTTCGGCGGTCCCTGACCAGTAAAAATCACTGTTGGACCTGTAACTTTTTCAGGAATGGACCAGTAAGAAACAGAAAAACTGGGTACCTACTGGTCCGGCAGACAGGTCGGACTAGTAGAAAAAATGGGTTAATGTGCAGTCCTGAGAGAAACTTTTGCAATATCAAATGTGTTACTCGATAGTTCAGCGAGTCCAATTTTTGGTACCTTTTTTGTATTGGGAAGTCACTTTCTTTTATGGCACCAGATCAGACTCAAGAGACAAACTATATACCAAAAGTTGTTTACTCTTTGTATTACATGTGAATCTTTGCAGTCTACCACTGTCAATGAGCAAAAGAGATAACACTCATGCAATAGTGGGATATTTACTATGCAATAAAATCATGTTATACTGACTGCCTGGAGGTGATATTACCAAAAAAATTAAAAATGAATGTCTCATTTATGCTTTATGGGTCAAAGAAGAGGGAAAAGGGGCAAAACTATAATGATATCTCAGTGAAAACTAAGATGATCAAAAGTGTAACCAAGGAGCTAGGTCTGTAGTAGCTCCTTGATGTAACTAGCTGTAACAAGAGCAGGTTTCTGAACTGATATTACGACAGTACAGTCTACTTGTTGATAACTGTGCCAGCTCCACTGGCTACCATAAAGGCAACACATCCAATCGGTAATGGAAAATATACCTGCGTTCACTTGAAGTAGTAACACAGAAGTCTAAGAATGAAATGATGAGAAAGGAGAAAAATGATTTGTGAAAGAAGGGAAATGAGACAATATGCAAGAGGCAATGGAAGATAGACCAATCAAACAGGAGGCAGAGAAAAAAAGGCAGCCAAAAGGACTGATTTGTATTCATTAAAGTGTCTTACTGGGTAAAATATCATCACTTGATGCTCTGATGGAAAGCCCGCACAAAATTTTACTAAAGCAAATAATCTCAAAGATTTTTGCAATGAATATAAGACACTGTTTAAATGTACAACTTGTAACTTGAATCTAGTCTTACAAGTTTGATAAAAACCAATCTAGGAGAAGTTCAAAAACATTTTCCAAATTGGTTTTCAGTATAACAATAATGTATCAATGTTTGTTTGCACGAAGATAATGATGGCATAAAGCATGTGAAGAAATGAATGATTCAAAATGGGGTTGCCGTGGTGACATCACCTTCATTTTCATGGACCACTGCTCACCGAAACAATGACGGCCTGCGATCCACTGTTCGTAAAAGAATGGGCGCAATCAATTAAGTCCTCACACATCACAGCAGACACGGATGATTCACAATAGAAAATGATTGTGATCTGCAGCATGGCTCGGTGCATCGAGGAAACCATGATGTGTGACGGGGAGCCGTTTGCGTCACATTTTACGTGAATGAGCCCTATGACTGACAGGGGAAGGGGACAGGGACGCTGGCAGTAACAGACGCGATGACGTCAGAACTTTCCCGTCGGCAGCGGCAGTGTCAATCATTAGTCTGGCTATTACAGTCTATTAACATGTTTTGATACCATCATCATTGCAGATATATTTTTACAAATGTATAATATTCTTGTTTTTGTTATTGCTGTTGAATAATTTTGAATCATATGCTACAAGTTGGAGTCCCGGCAAACTTTGATCATGGGGAGGGTGATTACCGGAAGACGAAAATTTGAAAAAACAAATACATGCTGGCCTAATCATACTGGTCAGCTGCATGCACATACACAGACACACAAACAGACGGACAGACAGACAGACAGACACACACACACACAGACAGACAGGCACACAGACAGACACACAGACACACAGACAGACAGACAGACATACACACACATACACTTGATAAACGAATGGGTAATTAAAAGTGGCTCTCGGGCTATACGTTTTTAATACTGTGCTTCGTTCGCCACTTGGCATGCACGCTGGAGTGCTATCTTTCCTAGTGGGCACAGGTGTCTGGAAACAAATTATCAAGAAATGAGTAATGCCCCCTATCAACACCAATTGTGCCACAATGGCCTTCATGTTGGACTGCAGCACATTAGTATAATTCAAGCCAAAGTTGGCTTGCTATCAACCTTTACAACTAGCCCAAGTTTGAGTAGATTATTAAACTATGAGTACAAAAAAAAAAAAATTAAAAGCTATTAAATAGCATGCAAATGCCTGGGCACATAAAGAGTTACCAGACAAGCAGAGAATGCAAAAGCCCTGATTATATGGCTGACACCCGCCAAATATTTGGTTTGGTTTGGTTTATTTCTGCATTTCAAACAAATACAAATTCAAACTCAGATTACAAATACACAAACAACAACAATGCAATAATGATAAATTTTACGAAAATATTTCACACACAAAAAAACAACAACACACAAAACAACAGGCAATAGTATTGTACAATAAACTTAAATATACAAAACACGTAAATAAGACAAGAAGAATTGGGTAAAAATTTCTACAGTGCATGGGAGAGATAGCTGAATGCAGGAGACCTGCCATCAGGACCAGTTAGGCTGGAAATAGATTGGTGTACATAATAAAGATGTCACACGTGGGTGACAACACACAATATCCTACAACAACCGAAAGTGTAAAATGATACTGAACATTTTTATCACAAAGAAATGTGCCAGGTTGTACAAATGCATGAGCCATATCTTCACAAATGAAGGAATCATGTAGCTGAAAGGTGATGGCAATGCAAATTCTCATGAAACTACCAGCAGCCAAATAAAAAAATAATAAAAAATAAAAATTGGGTGTCATTCAACTTTCTCCTCTCATTACTTCAATCTTCAATTTCCAAAGCTATATTGTATGCCTTTGTTGGCTTGAATGTTGCCTTCGCGCACTCATCACGCAATTCTGTTGCATCATCTTTAATACACTGAGCTCAAAACTGATACCAGGTACAAACATGTAAAGGCAACACCGGCTGTCAAGCTCTATGTATGAATCACTCAAAAGTTTTCATTACCCATTTTTACATCTTCCTTTGTATCTAGATGACATCACTTCAATGCGAGTGGGGGAAATTTTAGGGCACAACCCTGTTGCCGACCGCACCCACTCCTATACCTTGAAGCAAAGTCATCAAAAGACGTAAAAACATGTGACGACAGTCTGTTGTTGGTCTTCCCCAGCTTCAAAAAACTGTGTCAAGAATGCAACTCATCGGAATTTGATCTTTATGTGCCTCGGTTCAGACAAAAATGCAAAAAAAAAACCCAACAACAAAACAAAACGAAACATGAAATGATGAAACTTGCCAGGGTACATTGTCAGAGCTGAGATGGTACGTGTAAGAGGACAAGCATGCGACTCATTGAAACTTACGTACAGTACCTTAAAGGTAGGGAATCCCATTTGCATGCCTTAAATGAAGAGTTGTATAAATACAGTGGTATGTTGAAGAGAGTATCATTTTAGAAACTCCCATAAAGTATTGAAAGTGGAAGGTAACATTTAGTACATGTTTATTGACCGTTAGATTTTGAATTGAATTTTTTTCGGGGCTCACCGTAAATTCCGGTACATTACTAGGCTACCTTTGCAGACCCATGCACTGCATGTGTGTCCATCATGTATATTTTATGAAGAAAGTTCATCAAAACTTACAAACATTTCTATACTGTTACATTCTTGCCACACACTCTATATGTTATTACATCAGCTCTTATACTTTTAGATTTGTGTTTATAGATTAAAAAAAAAATACAGAAGACTGCAACAAAAAGGCTTAAGTGTGGCTGACACACAGAACTACTGAGTAGTTGAGTTTTGTGCATTATTCAAATTGTAGATAATTGTTGACTTCCAAATTTCTCAGCAGTGGCCTAAACAAGTCCCCTGAGGTTCATATTTAATGTTTTGCTGCATTTTGGGAGGTCTGTAAAAGCAGGGAGGTGACTGGTAAAAGGTATCCCCTACCTTTAAGGTGTAGGGACCTTGTTCAGGACAAAAAGGGTGAGTTGGAAGCTTGCCAAAATTCGCCTGTACTACTTCTAGGCACCTTGTTCATTGCAAGGTGACTTCTTAAAACTTATAAAGTTGCCATGTTTAGGATAACATGGAGAGGCACATCGTTCGATCTTGTGAAGGCACAAAGCTGCCGTCATCCTGAAGAAGGTGTCACAGCAAGTTTGATTAAATTATGTCACCTTTTTGCCTCCTTGTGGACTTTTAAAAGAAGGCACCCTCCCACTGCACCTTGAAGCTCCAATATAGTAAAATGCATCGTTACTGTAGATTTTCTTGGTCAATGGAGTGACTCATCCACTATGTGACACCTTGCCTCTTTAATACTGTACAAAGAGAAGATGGTACAGCCAAAGCTCTCATGATCTGGTTGGTACATTCACATAGTACGCACAGATTGCAAATACAGGATATCATCAATCCAAGTATTCTTTTTTTCCCCTCTATGTTTATCTTTTCCAGAAATTGAGGATCCATAACTGGATACTATAAAGTTGATGCACCATAGGGATGGCTTACATTAAAAAGGGGGACAATTACCTGGGCAATTTGTAGCAGCTTCATGGGCAATTTACTGCAGATCCTGACATGTGCGTGACCCATGATAGCAGCTTCTATTATGGAAGAGTTATTTTAAGACTAGAATGGAAAAATTTTATGCAATGTGGCATATAACATGGCTCCCTTTTGCAGGTAGATTGAGTGCATTGAAGCAGATGTACATTAAAGATGCAGTACTGGGTTTTCATAGCACATTTTTTTCTTTTTTAACAGCTTCTTGGATCCACACTGTTAAAGGTAGGGGATACCTTTTACAGACCTCCCAAAATGCAGCAAAACATTAAATATGAACCTCAGGAGACTTGTTTTAGGCCACTGCTGAGAAATTTGGAAGTCAACAGTTATCTACAATTTGAATAATGCACAAAACTCAACTACTCAGTAGTTCTGTGTGTCAGCCACACCTAAGCCTTTTTGTTGCAGTCTTCTGTATTTTTTATCTATAAACACAAATCTAAAAGTATAAGAGCTGATGTAATAACATATAGAGTGTGTGGCAAGAATGTATATAAAAATGTTTGTAAGTTTTGATGAACTTTCTTCACAAAATATACATGATTGACACACATGCAGTGCATGGGTCTGCAAAGGTAGCCTAGTAATGTACTGGAATTTACGGTGAGCCCCGAAAAAAATTCAATTCAAAATCTAACGGTCAATAAAAATGTACTAAATGTTACCTTCCACTTTCAATACGTTATGGGAGTTTCTAAAATGATACTCTCTTCAACATACCACTGTATTTATACAACTCTTCATTTGAGGCATGCAAATGGGATTCCCTACCTTTAATGTCTGGGTGTGCGAAAACACCAATTAATTTAGTCTCACTCTGTTATTATTCTGTTTACTAAATGTCAAGAGAACAGATCAATTTTTTTTTTTACGGATGTCTCTACCTGGTTTATAACACAGCCCAGTAATCAATAGCCCATACCTACTGTATAAAAAAAATAGTCAACCTAATCTTAAGAACAAGTATGCTTTCACTTCCAATTGAAAAGTTTGAGGTACTTAATTGCACAATTCTATATACTTGAGTCCTTCATTTCAACTAAAATAATGTTGTGTTTAATACTAAAACTTGAAGGTAAATATCTCTCTACTTGACACAAATATAACCACTACAAACTCCCACAGCTCTGTCGTGAATTTCCTTTCCACTTTATGTGTTTTTCATCAATATGGTATCTCTGACATACACTTGTACGTGTACTGAATTTGAATGTGACTTCAAAGTTGCACAATATTGTAGAAGAAAATATTTTCACCATCTTAATCCTTTCAGTGCTCGGGACTTTGGACCGTGTGTACAGAACTGCAGATTTTTTTTTTTTGTGCCAATCAGCACTCAGAGCATGCAGAGGGTTAAAGTTATTTTTCAGTGAGGGGAAATTTGATTTCATCTTTATGCTTATTGTGATTCATTTAATTTCCATCCAGTATGCAATGTTGTGCCAGCCGAGCACTCCTTGATAACAGCTGATGACACTGCTCACGTCAGGCAGAAAATCATCTGATATTCTCGCTTATTGCGAGTCTAAAATTGAATTTACTGCTGGCACGGGGGATGCAGCAAATAAAGTGCTTACCCACTGCAGGGTTTTTGAGTCTTGTCAAACAAACAGATATGCCATTTGAGAGAATTTGGTGGGGGAAAAAATACAACAAGCACATTACAATCATCCAACAATAAGAAAAATATCCATGATGATATGATAGAAAGCATACGTAAACAACACATTGAAGGCCATTTTACAATGTTTGAGATATATAGGAAAGTCATGATGGCATATAAAATCTTGATATGGTATTCTATCATCAGGCATTCTCAAATCTTACAGTCTATCCTTATGAGTATGAATATAAGAAGATAAATAAAGCTCAAGGGAAACAAAATGAAAAAGCAAGAACAAGCCTTAATTTTGAAAGGGATTGGATTCCTCCTACGCAATGCATCTTGAACGATTTTGAACATAATGCACTCATTACAGCAGAACAAGTCACATACTGTCACAGTGATGACTACGAAATTTCACCATTTCATCCTGCAGGTATGGGGAAAATGGTTCAAACTGAATTTTTGAGGGTCTTTTTAACATTTTTCAATGTATGAAATAATTATATAACTACAGGTACAAAAATTGGGTGGCAGGTATTTCAAGAAAGTTGATAAAATGTCATTGTGGATTAGAGTGAGCCATTTGCGAGCAAAATGTGAAAATTATAACTAACAAGAGAGCTTGCATGTACGGGTACCCGGAGCTACAGTTGTATGACGCTCACTGTCCTTGAACAGAGACATTTAGTGAAACATTTGAATGCTTGCGTCACCAGATGCTGGAACATCCGACATTGTACAGCATAATCAGAAAAGGTTTCTATCACAACTGAATGTGTGTGTTTGTTTGTTTGTTTTTTTTTTCTTCTTCTTCTTGCAGGGATGCATCCTTTTGACCCGCTAACATTCTTCTGCAGCAGGCCTGGCAGTTGCTAATCCAGGAAGATTGTACACTTTTCCAAAGCACGTCCTTGGTTCCTAATCGGGCATAGGAACACCAAAAAAGTCACAAGGAGGTCACAGGCATAAAGCGAATTACCCCCCTTGTGTGACGTTCTACCTGCCAGTTAACCCAGACTAGTTTTCTAGGAAATCGGGAGGATGTCAGTGTGAAAAGAACTTCTGTTGATTTTCTCCATAATCTTTAAACATTGACGAGTGTGATGTCACATCTTCAAAATTCTTCATGTCACTGCTGGACATCGATACAAAGAAAATACCACGAGAAATCCACAGGATTTTAAAGGGATTGTATAGTTTTTGGTTGAGACCTAATTTCAGGTTTCTAACATTTTTTGGTGAGATAATGAGAAACCTCATGAAATATGAAAGAGCATGTAATTCTATGAGGAATTCTACATTTATTTGATGAAAATTGGTTTTGAAATGGCTGAGATATCCAAAAAAGAGCGATTCTAATAAAGTGTGGGACCCACACTTTATTATGATCGCTTTGTTTTACTTTGTTTTTGGATGTTTCAGTCATTCCAAACCCAATTTTCATCAAATAAACTTTGAATACCTCTTAAAATGGTATGCTCTGTACTATATCATACGTGTTTTCTTGGTATCTTGCAAAAAGTTAAAAGCCCAATTCTCATCTCCACCAATACTGTACCATCCCTTTAAACTTTTCATAAAAAGTATACATTCCCTCAACTTGTTACTAACATGCATACTATGTTATTAGGGTAATATCATTCTCCCTGCTTTCTGGAAGAGGTAAGTCAGATGCTTTTCACTATGCTAGAAAAGTGAAAATACGTTGAACTTTCTTCATATCTTTGTATTGTCCATGTGTGACATCACAAAATGTTGTAGGACTCTTTTCGTCCAGCGATGGTGGCACAGAAAATTTACAAACTCATTATTTTTCTACAGATTGTCCTATTTCCTAAAACTTTGCTGCTGTCTTCTACTGATATTGCTGCATTCCCTCGATCCACATCTGTAGGTACATATTTGGGTTCATTCTCCTTTAAACCCTACCACATTCAAAGGATGAGGTATCATATTTATACAAAGCCGAGGACATTTTGAGGCAGTGGTTCTTGCTGGGTTCATTGACTCACTGTTCAGTTTGCTTCAAATATTGCACTTTGGGACAACATTTAGGTACTGCGCAGACCAAAAAAAAAAATCTCCTTTTTTCTACACTTTGTCCTATGAGGCAAAAGAGATCAGAAAACCCATATCTAGATATTAAACCGTTAGTGTGGGGAGGCTGTGTCGTGGGAGGGCTGGTCCAATCAAATTGAATAGAATAGAATAGAATAGAATAGTCAGCGAATATGTGCACCAAAGTGAACGTTCTTTGGTAACATTCAACTCCAGTTGACATTCTTTGGCTGCATGTGTGCTGCGTGCATATAAAGCTGTACACAATCCATTACGGGGATTTCAAGATATATTCCAGTCGGGCCGAATTCCTACATGTATTGCATAGTTTCTTTTCCATCATTTTAAAGATGGGTTGGAAAGGTCCATTTGTATGCTATTGTACTGGTTAAAGCATACAGTCTGCTAATATTTCAGAAATTGCCCTTTCCTAAAAACCGACGTCTAGGGACTTTTTTGTGGTTTGGTGTTGCAGGGTTACATATGACGCAGCTAGAAACTTGCCCTTCTGCAAATCAAGAACAACAACAACAACAACAATAACAACAACACATATTTTGTGTGATGCCCTGTGCTGTATTATTCATGTAAACATCCTGGAGACCTGAATATCACAACAGGCAGGTCTTAACCTTGATGAAGACAGCAAAGCTAAACACAAATTTTCTGAGTCACCCAATTCTTTCTCATTCAGCTCAATTTTTTCGATCACTATTTGGTTGATGATTACTGCACAGATTCACAGAAGGTATGGCTGGCCTGCTTTCTACACATTCCGGTTAGTCATTGATCACTGGATTTCTGGTTCTGGTTTCTGGATCACTGCTTCATATCAATTTTTGGTCATCATCATGATACTGTAGCCACAGTTTTGACCCACTTATTACACTCTCGCACCCCTCCAATTATTGTCTTTGTCTAATGATTAGTTTTAAAAGATAAGTCACATTATGATATGGATCCATCAACACAGGGTCAAACGATCATGTTGACATCTAACTGTACCACTGGAGCATGCAGGCAAACAAACTATCTCTGAAACTGTGGTAATACATAATGTATTTGTGGATAATGAGTAGATATTTATATAAGGTGCACCCTCTCCCCCTTGAATAGCAGCATCATACACCATGGTATAGGTAATATAATACAGCTGAAGAACTTGGTTAATGAGAACTTGTTTAATTTCTTTCCTTTTAAACCTTTGTTCACAATTTTATTTTGTAAGCCTCATCATCATCATTGGGTTAAATATCCAATCACTAGGGATTAAATTGATGAAAGGTACAGAGGATATTTGAGGGATTGTGGAGGGAGACTATACACCAAGGCCCCAGACTTGAAGCTAGCAAGGACTCTGGGAGCTGGTGGGTACTCAGTACACTACAAAAATGCAATCATCACTGACTGCATGCCTTCACCTCTATATTTCCCTATCTCTTTCTATCTCCCTCTATTTTCGAAGAAGGCTACTTTACACATGGTTTACTTTGTGGTGTTTTCATTTTTCAAAAATTCTCTGAACTGACTATTTTTGCGACATGAAATTTTCACGAATTGGAGCCGACGGCCTTTTTCACGAGTTGCCTCTAGCATTCAATGTGTAAAGTGTAGACAAGAACTTTAAAGGGGCATAGTCCCGGTAGTATAGATGGCGCTGTTGATGATACTGCCGATCACCGTTAGCATTGATACGAAGGTTACCGAAGTTGAGCTGTCATCAAGAGTAAAGTGCGTAGGTGTTGCTAAGTAACGTTGCCTTTGTTGTCTTCTTTGCGCATCGCGCAGTCTGTAGTAATGCCAGGATGCGTGCATATGCTTGTTATTATGACATCACAAAAGAAGTTTGCTTAAGCTGTCATCCTCCTCAGCCGAATCATGAGCCGAACTGTGATCGGACCACTAATACAGTGAATCGGACTTCTTCGGACTCGGGAAAGTGGGCCAAAGTGTAAGCGCCGAAGAGAAGTCGATAGCGTAGGACTCTATAGGAAACTTGCGCCGTGCGCCCGCGTACACATTTGACTAAAACACTGGGACCATGCACCCTTAACGTGCATTTCAATTTTGCGTATCTTGGCTCTCGTGAAATTTTTGAAATAAAAATGCATGAGAATATTATTTTTTCTCGTTTTACAGTATTCACAAATTTAACAACTTGTCTGAATATTGCCCCTTGTAACACTAATGCGACGAAGTTTTCATATTAAGGGATGACACTTGACAAGTCTGTACTTTTCATTCTGCCACTGTGGTTCTCAATTGCAAATTCAAGCAGCTGTCAAAACACCTGACAAGTTCCACTTTGCAAAATGTTACACTCGGGCAAGTCCATGAAAAAAGTTACCTCAGGGTGAAAAAATAAATTTCACAGACTTTAACTGAATTTATGTTCAAAGTATTCAGAAAAGCCTATATTTAGATGAATATAAAGAAAATTTGGGGAAAATCTAGCGAAATTGATTTTTTCACCATGTCAAACTAAATTTAGCTTCATTTTGAATGAAGTGCTCAAAAGCACTGTTTTGCACACATTTTATTAATGAGAGAAAAATTAGAATGTTTAAGCCCATCTTGGCTGCATTTATTTTTTTTTTCTACTGTCCATTGAACGCACTAAATGAAACAGAAAGAATTTTTCAAAAATATATTATATTAAGAAAATCACAGCATATTGAAATTTGGTGATTTCTACCTTTTTGAAAGTGTAATGTCCGTGACGTTTTAGGTATGAAAGTTTTTGTACAGAGATTAAAATTGATCCAAGTAAGTTAAAATTTGGTTTGCAAAGCTAGAATATGGTGTTACACAAGATTACAAATTAAATTTTGAAACACATGAATACTTTTCCAGTAAAATGCGTCACGGACATTACAATGTTATAAATCCTATAGACGTCACGGACATTACTAAGTATCAAAAATTTAGAAATACTTTTTTAAAAATGCTGAAATTTTGTAATTAAACAATGTTTTTCTGATTATTAATCAATCTGTTACACAAGACTATCAATTAAATTTTGAAACACATGAACACTTTTCCAGTAAAATGCGTCACGGACATTACAATGTTATAAATCCCATAGACGTCACGGACATTACGAAGTATCAAAAATTTAGAAATACCTGTAAATAATGATGAAGTTTTCTAATAGTGCCTGTAATCTTTCTTTGTTAGTGTGAATGTGTGTGTGGGTGTGTGTGTGAAGGTGGGGGGGGGGGGCAGGTATGTGTGTGTGTGTGGGGGGGGGGGGGTAATACCTTGTTCATCAAATCTTTACCCTTGTTTCTACTTTCATTATCTCACCAACCTGCAGTTGGGTCGTTCATTTGAGTCAAGTTCTTAACCAAAAAGTCAGTGACATATTTTGTAGCTCAAATCACTGCAGTTCATGGAGATGGATGTACTGTTACATTCATGAAAAGACAGGGTACATCTAATCTGTTCGTCTATAGCAATGAAGAAGAGTCTTCATCGAGAAGACACAGATTATTGAGTGTCTGTCTTCTCTAACAATGGACAATCTAAATATATGTTCCTTTAAACAAAACTTTGAAGCTAAATAACTAAACTTTTTTACAAAATAGCAGTAGCAGTAGCTCACAATCTACCCTGTAGTAGAATTGCATCTAGGCATTTTTTGCTTTGGTTATGTGTTCTCTTAACTGTACTTAATTTTGTGGTATGATGAACCACTTAAATTAGCCTTTATTGTACCATGATTGTACATTCATGTTTATTATTGCCACTTATTAAAGAAAATCATGTATCAAAGAAATGCTATATATGTTGTAAAGCTAGCTCATACAAAAAAAGATGTCAGCAGAAAGAACTAAACAAAAAGTTAATCACTTATTATGTTCAAGGTTCATCAAAGGTGTAATATCTGTAACATCCATGGGCTTGTTCCTATATATAAAAAAATTGTACCATCAATATCATTCGAATATCAGAGATAAATATCAATATTACTGATTATGTATTCTCCATGTTATGATTTACTTATGAAGATTGTTACATTTGTCAGTATTGAGCCATTGTTTGATATCATTTCATTTTTGTATTATTACATTGCATCACTCATATAACATGTCTATTTTTACCTTGGAAGATGAAAAGAGAAGAGATAAATATTTCAGAGAAATTGTTTAAAGTTGACATGATTTATTTCATGGCATTGTATGTTTAAAAAATGAGAAAAAATGAAAACAAAAGAAAAAGAAAGTACCCTGGGTATTAGGTAACTGACTGATATTTCATGTATTTTCAAAGTGCATAAGATTGTAATGTCCGTGACGTTTTAAGACTTTTCTCTTTGAGTTTTCTTTTCAGTTTAAGTTTTGGGGATTGCTTCAATGACAGTGTTTATGTATTTTTAGATGATTGTAGAAGACATACCATGTAGAATAGTCTAAATTGTGAAAATACTTCCATTTTACCGTATCTATATACTTTTATTAAATAATATTGAGTTGTTTATTGTTGCCATGGAAACTGAAAAACATTGTTTATTTCACAGAATGGACTAAAAAGTATCTTTATGTACCCTACAGTCCTTTTGCTTCAGAAAAAGTAGAAAAAATAGTTTTTCACTAACCTTAATTTCAGTTTTTAATAAGTGGACAAAAGTGTAATGTCCGCGACACTCAAAATGTAATGTCCGTGACGCCAGATTTCTTTCCATCATTGTCATTTGAAACACTTTTTAATTTAAATTTGTTTAAAATATGTTACAGCAATATCAAAACATTCATTGTAAAGGAAAAATGTCTTATTAAGATGATTAAACTCACAGAGTTTGTAAACTATTTGTTGGCATGTAAAGAGTTGTGTCCAAAAAATGTAATGTCCGTGACGTACAACATTTTCTGGCATAATTAAACAACGATTGTATATTTTTTTCTTATATTCACAGTGTTGTTTTATCTACATGTGTGGTGTGTGATCACCAAGTATTAGCTTCAGATAAATGTTTTCTCTTTTAAAACTAACCTCATAAAGTGTCAAAAAATGTCTGAAATGTAATGTCCGTGACGCTGGACTTGCCCACTCACAAAATAATTAAATGACAAATATACAGTACTTCTTTATCAAGTCTTCAATATGGACAAAGCTGTGTCCTGAACTCTGCCAACTCCACAACTTGTTTGTATGCACCATCTTGTTAAATTACTGAAATTTATTACTCACATCCTGGTTTTGCTCTTTGTAATGCAAACTGTCGTAAATACAGCCATATTATAGAATGAGAAAATTTTTTATTGAAGTAATCATTACAGTGAAACTGCAGTGATGTAAACTACACCTCTACACAAATTCCTCAAAGGAGAATGAAACCCAAATATGTGGATAGATTGAATGCAGCAACATTACTAGAACAAATCAGGCTAAGTTTGAAGAAAATTTGATAATCCATTAATAAAAAGTTATGCATTCTTTAAATTTTGGTGCTGCCATCACTGGATGAGAAGACTGCACTTCATTTTGTGATGTCAGATATAAAAAACAACATAGAGAATGTATAATGGAAAACTGAACATATTTTCATTTTTTCAGCACAATGAAAGAGCGCTTGACTTTGAAAAACCTCTTTCAGAAAGCAAGGTGAATAATATCGCCCTAACATATGTCAGCAGCAAGTCAAAGGAATTGCACTTTCATTTAAAAAATAAACATGTTATATATATACTTTTAATAATGAAAGATTCTAAGAGAGCAACCTGTATTTGAACTTCATACATATCACAATGGCTACATGTCAGAGGATAACATCAACAACTTAATAAACAAGAATTTCTTGATATAAAAGAGAAAAAAAAAAACCCTGCACAGATGGCTGTGTTTGTTCATTTTTCTTCTCCATGGCAAACAATTACGCGCCAACACACGTCTCACTTAAATTGGAGACCAAGTGTCAAGAAGGTCTGCCGCATGAGAGACCAATCTCTCACTCAATTCAGACAGATTGAACATCAGGTTGTGGATCATAGCTCCCTCTCCAGGGGGATGTGGGGTGAGGGCGAAGAAATGCAATTTAGAGTCTTTTACGACTGTGCGCAATCAAACATGATTACTGAGATGTTTTTCTGACCCAAATTTTTTCGGAGTCAAAAAGCACACAAGATCCATAAAGTTTCAGTTCACCGTCCAACACATCTTGCGAAACCAGAAACGTGAACCCCTCTCCATGCTATATAAATTTCCCTGACTGGCATATCTGCTGAAGTACTTTCTTCTGCCAAATGGCACAGATTACCTGGAAGCTAACTGCCAAAATGACGAAAAAGAGATTATCTAATCCAGGTTGTGTCGGCTTGGTGTTATTTTCTGTTGGACTGAATCATGTCATCCCGGAAAGGGCTGGCTAACTTCCATTAACTTCCAGTAGGACAAATTTTGATAGATTACTGGATGTTGCTGACAATGTTTGGCAAGTGAAGCTAACAAAGGGCTAAAAGCTCTACATCTTTGTCCCCATAGTAACATGTATATTGAATTGTTTCTCACCGGGCGTGTTTTGAACACAAAAGTGAAATTGCAGCACATCATCCCATGAGAAAAAGGCAAATTCTAACAATCAAATCACGACACTGAAGCCACACAAGAGTATAAAAGGAAGTATGAACAGTCCAGGATATGTGTATACCCAGTCAGACCGCTAATAAAAAGCTACAGTGCCACTAACATTATAAAAGTGGTTTGAGGAGTATTCCTTCAGTAAATGTCGTAATCAGCAACTCATAAAGCGCACATGTATAACTTTTAGTCTTGTGACTGAACTGAGCCCATCAAGCTGTTTCACTGCAACAAGCCTGCGCTTGAGTGACATCTATTCTAGAAGATAATCGTGACAAGACACATTGGCAACTCTCTGTTTAAAACCTTGATGCTACCAGTTCATATAAATCATTTAAATATTTTTAATCACTGACAATTATCATTAGAATGCAAATTAATCAGTTTGGAACAAAATGCTATCGAAGTTTAGAATGAGAAATAGAGTGTTGGGAGAGAAGGATAACTGATGTTTACATGCAAACTTTAAATTACAATGTACTAAAGTATTCAGTGATGAAGAACCCTAGCCACTGAGCCAGTTGCACCACAAGATGGCGCTATTCACAAATAACGCCTCACACCATTGAGGCTTTGGTCACTGTAGTGACAAGGTGATCCTTGTGTCCTGGTGTACGTATCTTTCCCCCTCTTCCGCATCCTGGTGTTCGAGCTAAACTACAATAATCGCAAAGTTCTCACTTGATGAATAAAACTTCAGATGATAAATCTGTTTAAAAAAAAATAATAAGACAAAAAAACTTTTAAGATTTTACTTCTGACTTTTCATTGCATTCAGGGCGCTGCTCCTCTGTATAACATTGACTTACTCCATAATTACATCCCTGCTAGATCTCTACGCTCATCCAACTCCGGTTCTCTGATAATTCCAAGATTCACTACAATATGGGGCACACGTGCCTTTGGCCATGCTGCTCCCACCTTATGGAATAACTTACCTTCAGCAGTAAAAAATTGTTCTTCATCAGACTCTTTTAAAAGCAGTCTAAAAACTCACTTGTTTAAAGCCTCAATTTGATTACTCATTACATGTATTTGATTATCTCCTTCACTTTCTCTTCCTTCCGCGCCTAGAGCACTCTGCAGAGTGGATTTGGCGCAATATAAATCAATTATTATTATTTATTATTACTATAAAAAACATACTGTTTCTTCATATCTAAAGGGGAATACCACAAATACTTATGTCAATTCAGTGAAAGCAGAAATAGTGCATTGTTGGAGTACGCGGGAAATCAGACAATCCAATGAAATGTTGAGTTTGTAAAGATCTTTGTTAAATCCATGTGTCGTCATTGCTGCATCTAATAGGAAAGAAGGTTACAACAGTCTATCAAATCACAGTAAGGAAAAGATAAAGAAAATATATGGAGAATTCCACAAAATTTCATTCTTTTAAGTCAAATTTTACATCCCCTTGACTTACTGACACATGTTTACCATATATAGTATCATTACCTCTGCCCTCTGAAGGAGTATAAGCTCTTCTACTACACTACAAAATAAGATATGTAAAATTATCTTATATTTTCTTTTTATTGTTACCCTACTGTGACATCATATATTCTGTAACTAGTCTTTTTTACATCCAGTGGTGATGGCACACGATTTTAATACTTGAAAAATATCTAAAATTCAGAGCTTCTGAATGGATTGTCTGATTTTCCTCCAACATCAGTGTCCTACTCACATTCTGCGTTCACTGAACCCACATAAATACATTTGGGGTAAATTGATAGGAACATTAATTGTCATTACCACCATTTCACAGCCACAACGATAAATCATACTTTCACCGATCCACTCAAAGTAATCTTCCCTGAATCTGATTCATTTCCACAGAGAGCAATTCATCCTATATGAGATTGGTGGCAATACAGAGATGGTATGTCTGTATGTTAAGAATACCAGAAACATCATGCACTTTATGTAGAAGCTACTATGTTCATGCAAATATACATTTGTGTGTGTGCGTTGGGGGAAGGGGTAGAAATAATAAGCTTTGCATAAAATTCTTCCTACATACAGACACCCATACTATCTAAAATTGGACAGACTGAATTTTTACTTCCAACAGCTTTAATAAAGAGCCTTCAAATGAACAAATGACTGGCTAAGTTCAAATGTTGAACACTCATAAAGAATTGTTCTCCCACTTGGAGACTTATTGAACAGATTATTTTCATTACCGAGCAAAACAACTTTATTTATTTATTTTTTTACAACACATGGTACAACAGATGAGTTTGATAGCAAGATCAGTCGGTCTTTTAATTTTCTTTTTTCCACACTCCAAAGCCATCTAGAATAAACTTCTCGTGTAGTATATTTTATCAGTTGTCTGTCTTAACCATTCTAGGTCTAAACTGTTGATAAGAAGATATCAAGAAGACATCAAATACAGGATTTTTTTTTAAACTTATAATCTTGTTAAAGAAACAATAAGGTCCCTGTTTGGATCACAAACAAAACCAACTGATCGAGATGATCTTGGAGCTCTGGCTATTCCTGCATGACATCTGGTTTTACGGTAGGAAGTTGCCTCAACAACAAAGTGTTATAGGAATATATGAGCAGTGATGCAAAAACAATGTCAGAACAGTGAACTTTGAGCAGATTCAGTAAAGTGATAGGAATGCTACATGTATGGGTATTTGATTGTTATATCAATCTATAGTATAATTTATTAAAACATGACATGCTTCAATAGTCACATAGCAATACTTTCCATGGGTGTTTTTGTTCTTCCAAATGAAATACTGTTCAAACAAGATATACTGTTCACAATGCATTTGATAAATTGAATCTAGGTTTTGTGTTGCTTGAAGATTTGCATGGTGAAGTAAGTGAGGGAGAAAGGTTTGTGGTGATGGCCTCACTGCAAACCTTTCTCCCTCAAATCTAGGTTTGTTGCCACATTTTGCCAAGTTTTTTTTTTTTTTTTTTGTATCTGTACAGTATCTTATTTAAAGATGTGTTTAACAACACTATGGCATTCACGTCACACAAAGACATACGTATGCAATTAGCACTTGCACTCGTACTCACACACACACACGACTTGCTTGATGCATATTGACACTGTTTTCTCACACATTTTTGGCTTACACACTGTCTCTGAATTAATCTGAACATTCTGTGCAAGAATAAGAAAGCTTAAAATATTACCAAATTTGCTGAGCATCATACATTCATACAACCTATAAGTACTACATCCTTTCTTCCTTGTGCATTTGTGTAAATTTCATACGAAGTCATATAATGTTGAAATCTGACCAAAACACTTTAGAAATGTAGTGAAATAAAGCCTACAAGTTTGTAGTGTACCCTGTGACAGAGACAGTGTAACCCATCATCCAAAGTATTGTTCTAATACCTTTTTTAAAGAGTGAAATTATGGAAAAGATCCTTGAATTCCATGTTCCTGCATATCTTTGCTTCCTAACTGCTGATGCAGCTCAAATCCAGCAGGTATCATCCGATCCCCTCTTACTCAAAAATGGAAGGATTTGAATGATAAACACATGAGGGCAGGAATGAATATGCTTAAAACTACTATTAGTAATCAAAATTATATTGATGATGATGATGATGATGATGATGATGATGATGATGATGATGATGATGATGATGATGATGATGATGATGATGATGATGATGATGATATTAATTAACAACAACAGTTATAACTGGAAAGTAATATCTGTGCTAATTATACCAAATATGATATGAATAATGGAGGTCATGATACCAACAGTACTAATTGTGCAATCACTCTGGACCTATTTTGTTTACAAAAGATTAATGACATTTACAGTATTACAGACATCAAGAATGTCAGACACACAGCAGGTTAACGATGCATAAATCTAGCAAAACAAACAGTGCATATCTTACCTTCAGCGGCTTTTCAGCTTTGTTCCAGAGTCTATGGGAAGCCTCCGCTCTTTGTCCAGTGGTTAATTCCTTAAAAATATGCCTGGTGCACTTGCAAACAGGTGATAGATCTCCAGCCTAACTGTTCTCCACAAGTTCAGAGCAAAAGCAGGTCACAGGTAGTTACTTTCACTTCGTGTATTTTCAGTCCCACCTACTAAAGTTGAGCAGTCATGTGTCTCGAAGGCAATTGACATGCGTGCGGAAAATGAAGGAATCAATCCAATTTTTATACTCAGTCTAGCACAACAATCGCTATCACTTGCACCAGACTTTTGCTGAGCGACAACCTGACAAAATGCAAGCTTAGTTCCCGTCTGATCCACCTGGGCAGCAGTCGGCCAATCATGCTTCGGTGATGTAACACCCACGATCCTGCTCCCACTCCTCTCGTTCTGTGCGTGCATTTACTTTCAAAAGAGTCCAGCTAGGAGTATGATCATCAGAGAGCCTGGGTGCCGGTCACTCCGCTGTCATCCTCGAGATGAGAAGTCCGTTCGCACTCCGCAAACATCCCAATTGGTAGCGAGATGTTAATGAGATTTTGCTCTCCTTTTCTTAACTTTTTTCCTCCTCCTCTGCTCGTTGTTTCCGTGTTCGTTTCTTCCCCCTCCCCTCTCTTTCTTATCCAATCCTCCTCCTCGTCAGTCTGCCTGTTGCGCTCGGCTTACGACTTCTCGCTGCGCCTAATGCAGAATTGATTGAGAAACACAAAGAATGTGAAATGGCATTGACCGCAAACACTGGCAGGTACAAGTGCACGCGGCTATTCAGCGCCCTGCTTTGCCATCCTTGAATCGGTGGGAGGCAAAAAATCATAATGGATGAATGGCGACGGTGCACAAAACTTGTGGCATATAACAACAGGAACAATGTTGGGAACGTGATACTGAAAAAGTACATGTCAAAGCCCCTAGACAGAGAAAGGCATCTAATTTTTTTTGTGGAATTAATACAAATCATATCACACATTCCAGGTGTGATTTCCTTTAATCTGCAAAGAGTCTAGACATAAATTATTCCGTCATAAGAGTACAGTATACGCCATATGTATTTCGTGTACATAATATTTTGCGAAACGGGACTTGTCAGAAGAAGTATGCGAGCTGTCTCTTTTGTGAACCACAGCAACAGAATGAGGACAATATGTATTATCCCGTTTCAAGAAGGCATTTGGAGACAATTAACACTGCAGTTGTCACAAGAGGCAATAGTATGCCACTGATTTTTTAACACTAAAGTCGACTCACAATTTTTTTTTTTTTTTTTATTGTCACTTGTCTAAAACTTCTGTCCTGTTTCTGCATGCTACAACTGTAGCTTGTACATAACAGCCAGAGTCCAGACAGACATAACACAAATAGCAGGTGGCAGATAAAATACAAGCCAACAAGGTCTAACTAGTGTACATATCCAGGAATATCTGATACAAGCCAAACTTTAAATAACAACATACAATTCATGTGACTCATGCAAAGTTATTCGCTATTTCTTCTTTCTTTTCTTTTTTTCCCCTTCCTTGTAGAAGGGGATGGGGCGTGGGAGTGGGCCAGGTCCGCACAATCTGTACTTGTAACTTCTTATTTCATGAGATAGATTCACGCACTGACGTCACTAGCATATTGATGCATCACTTTCACTGGAAATAAAAAAAAAGAAAAAAAGAAAGAGAAGTAACGTGAAGACATAGTGTCTATAATGGATGACTACTGAAGATACATGAAGCACTTTTGGCTTCACTGAATTTCTAACTTTAGAGTGTGAGAGTTCAGCCACTTTGGAAATTCCCGTTAGGGAAGGGACATCAGACATTACTGTTGCCTACATGTTTACGTGCTCCCTTGATGGATATGCCCCTATGGGACCATTAACATTTCTTTTACTGTTATAATATCAATATCCTTCACCATTTCTAGGTAAGACATGGGACTGCTGTAATTGCAGCTCTCAGCTTTCATCTTTCAGTTCCCTCCCACACAAAGGGAATTAAAAAAAAACAGAAACTGACTAATGACTAAAGCAAACCCACTCTATCCATATGACTGTCGATGAAAAATGGCAGTTGTGCAAGTCTCTTTACTATTACATGGCCCTTAATGATTAAATTCTAATGTTTTCCTTTTCACCCACACGTTCAAAAAGTGTACTCCAGATCAAACCCATTATTGAACGAAGCATTTTGGGTTCAATGTCCTATGTGTAGCATATTGTCGTTGATGTTATCACTCTCCTTATTATCATTATTATTACTTCTACTTCTATTATCATCATTATTTAAGATAGATACATGACAACACTTCGGTAATGAAAAAGCTAAGATGAGTTCACTGAAATAAGAGAATACTACCCCGTTGAGGATGAGTCCTGAGTATACTCGGGCAGGCGTCTACGGGAAATGCGTGTCGTACATAGCAAAATCAAACCGTCCTCAATAGGTTAAATATAACTTAAAATGCTCAAGGACTCAAAAATTTCAGTAACTTCACCTAAGCTCTGAAGGGTTCTCTTTCTTCAGTTCACAGTGACATAATATCTTAAAGTTCAGATCCGGTTGCCCTATCTCACAACCTGCATTCCTCCATGAAAAACAAAAGAAAGTTCACTCCATGTTCAAGTTATGATTGATTCCAAGATTCAACACATGCATTCATTATTATAGTAATGAGGCATGTATATATTAATGCTAAATTATAGACAAAACACATTAGTGACGAGTCACCAGTGAACACATTTAAGTGCCTTGTCTCATTTGCACAGTCATATTATGGCAGTGATAAATATAACTGTTTTGGCAAAACACATAAAATACTGAAATACATTGTACACTGTAAGTTCATTTTCTAATAATCTCATTCATTCTCATGAACAATTTCACCAGACTATACCCTTCTTACCCGAAAGCCAATTTGTAGACAGAGTAGAATTTCCCTTTCAGGTAGCCTATAGCAGTACAGTCCCTCTGAGACTATTAAAGGCACTCAACTCATCAAGAACCTGCGTCACCTATCAAATGGAGATGAATTGTCTGCTGTGATCCAATACGTCTGTACAAACGCACCAGTTGTCATTAAAGCTAGCATATACTGTTAGTTCTGTTTTCATTGAGACCCTCAACAGTGTTGTGATGATGAGGATTCATACTGCGGGAACATTTTCTTTTTCATATTTTCTGTTTGATGATAGTAATGCTTGTTGTATGATCTTGATAGGAGGATTGACTTGTGGTGTAAACATGACCACAATAAGACTATACAGTAAATTTGAATGTGGTACATTTACATTGGTCTATTTTATTCAAACATGTAGCAAAAAAGCTGCTAAAAACTGCTTACCCAAACAGTCCTGTGGTGAGCCAATGGAGTAAAATGGAGTCAAAAGGGGCCTGATGAGCTTTGGATCCCAGCAGAATCTTCGTCTCTGACGAAGATTCTGCTAGAATCGATAGCTCACGCCCCTCAAACATGATGACGATCTTATTTACATTGTAGTGCTGATGAATGCGATGCACATCTTGACAACTGTTTTGAAAGTTTCATGCTTCTGTTACTTTAATATGCTGTTATTTTGGAAGCAATGAAAAACGACATGCCCCCTCATAAATGTAATGTGAATACTCGTAAACTGTACTCATAAAACTCGCTCTGAGTGAAGTAATATTTGAAATGTCATGTGAATCTAATTGTGGCATTCCATGATCAGTGTTATTTTTTCCATTAATTCATTATGAATTATTCTAATGATGAGAATCACATCATCATCTCAGCAGCAATTGGTCTTTGGTTCGGCTCTGAGAGAGAGAGAGATGGAGAGAGGGAGAGAAAAGTCCTGCCAGCTAAAAATTGCAATTAGTGCATCTTTGCATTTGGCAACTCATAACGCTGTGCACCTATGGGAAGCTACCCTAAGGCGAGCCTCTTCACCGATCCTCTGTGATTAATGGGTCGTGTGTTTGATTGGCGGGGACAGGCATAAACCGACCACTCAACATTCCTCCAGCGATACGTTCACACTTTGAACCTCGTCAGCACGATTTCAACTATTTCATGATTGCCACCGAATGATAAATTCTTTCTCATGTCACACATAAATCCAGCTCTCTTCAAAAACAAAACAAGAAAATAGCTCCTGAGAAATGTTGCACCATGTATATTTGTCTTCATAAATAAAGCTCCACCATCCAGTTTCAATAAAAATTCCTGACAAGGTTGCAGTAGACCTCAAGTAAAGGCACACGACTGCAGAAGATATACATGTTCCATGGTGATTTGCTTTAACAAAAATTGAAATTGAACATTTTGTTAAAAAATCTTAAGTTCACTGTCTTAACTACCTTCTGTTAGGAACTTCAAGTCTAGGGATGCTTTAATATCTGATATTATTTTAGATGTTCAAAGATTTTTCTGGCAAAAAAAGTTACCGATTGTTCATAAATGTCTATAATCTCCATTATTCTTTTATTGCATTCATATTGTAAAGCTTAAACCTGATCTCATTTGGAGGCTAGCATTGCTAACATTCACGCAGTAAATTTCTTGTGATAATGTAGGACTAATATTGCTTGATTACATAACACCAAAAGGCTTTATAGTCTGGAGAATTCAGTGATACAACACATTCAGAAAACTATGGCCCTTATGGGTCACACACATGTACATGAAAGAGTAACCTTCACAGAAAAATGATGATTCGGTGGTTTAACTTACATTTGTATAGTTTTGCACCACCTACAAGCTAGAGATATTGAGAAGAATAAAGCATTCACACAAACACAAACACACACACACATATGAATATACATCCAACCAATTTAAATCCCACCCTCAGACATGATCTAATTTTGTTCTATGGCTTTAGGCCTGTCGTGTAGCATGAATGATTACTTTCATCAGCAGGCAAAAGCTACCGTAAAAGCTCTCGACTTTATCCCGGACTTGCAGCTGATGCTCGATCAATTACTGGAGAGTTGTCGTCATAAAACATTCCATCAGTTCCACTCCAGCTAAAGCCTGATCGATGCTTTACTTTACTACAGATCCCTTTCACAATACCTGTACTGGCATTGCAAGATGTAATGCAACACTTCAGCCTGCCAGTTTCTGACAGAGGCATGGATGCCCCACTTGCAGTCCATTACGATGTAAAGATTGCCCGCTTTCTGAGGGTGTCCTTCTAGAAGATGTTTGCGGAGCTCTACGCTAAAGAGATGGTATCAGTCGATTAGCTGAGACGAGGTATGTCTCGTACGGTGAGCGACTGACCAGAGCTCACCGCTGCACAACAGTGAGGCATAAGGTGCGTTCACATTGATGCTGAAACATTACAGTATTTTGCACAGTGATTCATAATGCATTGCAAAAACACAAGATACATAGTGAAATATTGTGGTATTTAGGGTGGTATTTCAAACTGTGCACAAAATGTGCATTCAAGATTTCAGCACGAATTGTGTCACGCACTACTATAAAATGAGGAGTGTTCGCATGCATTGTAATTTCATGAATTTCACGAGTGCCAACATTCATGAAATTGAAATGCACGCGAAAGTTCTTGCTTACACAATATGCACTGGATGCCAGTGGCAATTCGCAAAAAAAATTCATGCTGCGAGAAGCCTGTCGGCTCCAATCCATGAAACTTTCATGCCGCGAATATATCGTGTTCTACAGTACTATTGATCATACAGCCATGTATTTCCCATTGACACAGCTTCTGTCTTCTACTCATAGCAGATATGTGCACATGCACAGTACGGTACTTACCAGAAATACCAAGGAATTTTGTGAATGGGAACAGTACCAACATCTATGACCGTGGTTATTTCGCCAATGACAATGGCGCCAACAAGTCACCGTATACAGGGTGGTCCACAAGAGGTTTCAGCATGTTGCTGCAAAATGCTCAAATTCTTGTGAACATCCTCAAGAATTGGCAACAAGCTCATAAAATATATTCAAACATGTGCAAAACATAAGAAACATCAATCTACTGGGTATTTAGATATTTGTGTGCAGAACACGAGAGAGAACATTGAATGTAAGCGGCAAAAAGAGAGATAAGTTGCGAAATAATGCGTATACGTGCTGGTGATGATCATGTGAGCTCCATGCACATACAATTTCTGCAATATTCTCAGATTCTGAGCTTGGACACATGCTCAATTTCAACAAGTTGTGGACCACCCTGCATGTACCACAATGATTCAAATGTGAATGTTATATTGGAAGCAAAAAAAAAAAAAATATTCAGTGAATGGAACGGTACAGTCATTACATATTCTTTGCACGTCTGGTAATGATACCTCCCAGAGCCTTCGTATCAACCACCAAATCCTTTACCTACACAGCGCTCACGATGATTGATCTGCACTCCATGACAAAATACCCTTTGTTGTTGTTTTCTTTTTCATGTGTTCTGGAAATGCCATACCCATGATTAGACTCTCAATTTAGTGCATAAGAGGCTTTAAAGAGTAACTCCACCTCCATGTTCAGGCTGATTTCAAAATGGAGAGAGAAGGAAAATGTATCACAGAATGTTCTATATTCAAATCAGTCAGAAAGATATTTAATTGCAGTACCACAGTCACAAATATTCAAATGTAAACTCAAATGACGATGTCACCACCTATTAACAAGTCTCCAACCTAATGGTACATAAACCTTCAAATCTCCCTTTCAGACTTTGAGTGAATAAGGTGAAGGATGCATTATAGCCATCACATAACATGATTTTGGTGTTAATTAAGCACGGATATGGGCCTGTTCAAGGGGGAGTCTTACAGTCACTGAACTGGAAACAAAGTTGTTGTTTTTTTGTGACATATCATCTGTGTAAACCAATGAACATGATGTGTTTGCTTGTGAAAAGTCAATGCTTTTCCAAGTCTGAGCTTGCTGTTTCACATTTGTATGTTGTTCAACACAATGTGTGCTAAAATCAACTTGTTTCTTCAAGATTAGCATTGATGTCTAGTTCAGATGCAACGCTCTTGTGGCTAACGTCACAGCCGAGAAGGCTCGCGGCCCGGAGGGCAAGATGCTGACTGGTACGGCGTAATGTGGTTTCGGCGCCCCGCGGGAATGGATGCGGCAAATCAAATCAGATTTGTTGCACCTTAATCAAATCTGGTGCGGTATCAGGAACAGTACTTGAAGCGTGGATGAATGATAAGTACCGGCCCGGAGACTCGTTTGAAATTCTGTTACGGCATCATTTAGAAATCCCCGAGGCCAACGGGAACCGTGAAGGAAATCGCTGGTGAAGAATTAAAAGTAACAGCTCTCTCTCTCTCTCTCTCTTCTTTTCTTTTTTTTTTTGCAACTCCTCTGACTTCCTCAAAATTTAACTTGTAGATTGCATAAGAATGTAAATGGAATGCATCACATTATACAGAGAGATTCTTTTCAATCATTCTACTTTATGAAATTTATAGACATACAGCATGTAATTTTATGTATCTGTGTAAATTTAAAGTCACTATGCTATGGGAAGGTGGGATGGGGCTGGGGGGGCATAATTTTAAGTTGTATGCAATGCGACAAGGGAAAAAAATCAGTAGGGATGATGCACATCTTGAAGTTTGCTAAACAATCAGTATTGAAGTAATATTCATCACATCTTAGACACACTTAGGAAAACAAGACTGCCTCCAGTTTGGAAAGATGTTCCTTGAATTTTTCGTGTGAGTGTCATTGACATCTCCTGTACAATGTATATCCCGAGTAAGAATAGTTGACAATTCTATTTCATGATGCAAATGTCACATTGAGACATTTAATGTAACTAGAAATATCATCCATCATGCTCACATACTGCACATATTGTCACTATAATCATCTCTGACAGAATGTTTCAAATTTTCCATAAAAGTGCTAAGCACAATTGGGGTAACTACCTTTAGAATAATTCATTGGGTAATACCTGCCGTCCCTACAAAGAGGGTCGTGGTTGACAAAGATTACCTCCCCCCCCCCCCCCAAATCATTGCGGTTCCATGAGCGAGCGTGTGTCGCAACACATGTAACCCAGGGCAGTGGGATAGATCGTTGGCTCATTCATGCACGACAGCAGACATCCTTCATATCAGAGGGCCGCCCAGAGGCTTTGGGGCGTCAGTTGAGGTTTGTTGTGGGGGAAGTGGGGGGGGGGGGTGGGAATGATGCTCCTTTAGAATAGATTTATTCACCGCAGCATCTGACTGATGTGCAGACTTACAGAAGTTTCATAATGTTTTCACATTTTATGCATACCCTTAGGGCAAAACATTTTCCCCTAGCAATCGTTCAACACCAACAAAAATTATAATGCCACCCTCTCCTCAGCATCAGCTAGAGAATGCAAACTAGATTATCATAATAAGCTGTGCTTTATCTTAAAAAAAATAATAATAATAAATCCCTAAATCTTTACGAAGCAGGTGAGGGAGGAGGTGGGGGGCATGGCGCACAGGGTTATAGTTTTAAACAGTTCTGCAAAATACACAAATCGCCCATGAGGAGTACCCAGTATTTGAATTGCCAAATTCCCTAAACTGACTGGTGTACCACCAAACTGTTTGTTTTTTTTTTGTTACAGATTTTTTAATGTTTTTTTTTTTGGTTACAGATTTTTTAATGGTTTTTTTTGTGTACCGTTGAGACAAAGGTTGACCACGGAAACTTGCCAAACCTTACCTGACATAGTAATGACAAATGCACTGGATTCCAGGAATGAAAATGCATAATTAAGAACTTCAGTACTGATTGTATATCATGTTGCAAAGTTCTCAGGCAAATGTAATACACTGTACATTCATCAATTTGAATCCATATCTAGGCCTACAGAATTGTATTTCATTTTGGTCAGCACATGCTTCAGTAACTGTCCACCATTCATGCACGCCTTTGTTACAGGGGAAATACATTCACTCAGGCTAAAAATGAGGATGGAAAAGCAGCATATTTAAAGTCAAAATCAAGTGATCGACTTGGATGTTTAGAAGTTTTTTTATTAAATGACTGGCCAAAATTGCTCTCGATGAGAGTGTGCGTGCACAGAACAGAAGAAAACGGAAAAGCATCGACCATGATCGTGACAAGTCCCGCCGCCAAACTCCAGTTCATCAATAATTCATCACGTTTAACCTTGTAGCTCTGAACAGAAATGATGTGAGAGGCAACAGATTCACCTGTGGTCGTCATCCACACATCTGTATGGTTTGTATTCATTAATTTTTTTTTTTTCATCCCTTCATCAGCCCCCACTCCATGAAAAGTGATCATTAGAAGAAAAACATATTATGTACATGTAAAGTATGGTAATCAGTGTTATCTCCATCCCCCCCCCCCAAAAAAAAAAAAATACAATTAACAACATATATTTCTTAACTGCTTTTTCCTTTTGAGGCATGCTAAAAGAGTTGCTTTTTTTTCTTAGACTTCAAGATCATATACTACAGGTACAGTGATTTATTCTGTAGTTGTTACAAATAATGAAAGTTCAGATTTTTGCCAAAAAAGAATGTTATTCTTAGTGTTTCCTATTAAAGCATCACATATTTTAAGAGGAAGTGCGAGAAATCAATCTGAGTCACTGAAATGAAGATGTCACAAATTAAGGATTATCATTTCCCTCCATAATGTTAATAAATATACATTTATCATATGCATTCAACATTATAGTTAGTTACATATTACATACATATCTTGCAAGGGGAGAGTCAATACACAACCTGGGGAAGTTTGTCAATGATGGACCTCAGCCCAAGCAAAGCCCATTTACATTGGATGTTGATGCTTTCACGTTCAAAGATGCCATCACGTACGGTGCTGGTAATATCATTGGTGAGCAGAAAGGAACAACAACAACAACAAATCTCATCAAACTATTTTTGTGTTCAGTACTTCTGGAATTCTTCACTCTTTAAATTGTTGTTATGTTCGAGCAATCTCTTTGATCTCTCTATATGCACGTTTGATTGATTCTCATATACAAAGTAATGTGCCATTTGGTAAATTGAAGAATCTTGCTAACAAATATTTTCAGCACGTCTTTGACTGCACAAAAACTCTAAATACTCGGTATAAAAGTTGCTGATCTTGGATTCGTTTCACAAAATTTGGCAAAGAGCCACAGACCACCCCCAAGAATCAGTCTCAAGACAAAACTGACTAATCCCCTGTTCAGTCGCAAGCCAGTTTATACCAAAACTTGCTAGAGAAATGTCATATTATAAACAATCATTGTATAGCTGCAGACCATTCACACGCTAATCTCGACCGTTCTGGAAAACATTGTACAGGTGCGCAGTTTCCCATTGTGCATGTTGTTAAGGTCATGACGTCACCGCTAGTGAGAGGAATAGGGTCATCATTTGTGCATGCTCACACTAACCCCCTATTCAGAGGCATGCCATTTTATACCAAAACTCGATAACGAAACAACGTATAAAGAATCATCGTATAGCCGACAGACCTTTCAGACACTAATTTCGACCGTTCTGGGAAACGTTGTATAGATGTGCAGTTTCCCACTGTTTCACAATGCTGCTATAGTCACGAGTGACAGCTGTGGGGTAGCCTTTCGTGCGCGCTCACATTTAGCCCCGCCCAGTTATACCGTTCTATGGTCGCCATACGTTCAGACGCACACGGAATGCTGATTCGTTATCAAGTTCTAGTTCAAAACGATGCTCTGACCGTTTTGCTATACGTCATTTTGTTATACATCGTTTCGTTAGTCAGCGTTCAGACATATAAATTTATCGTATAGCTATACCGTTTTGGTATAGCTATACCGTTCTAGTATAAATTTTTTGCGTCTGAATGCCCTGTAAGCCCCACCGAGTTATACTGTTCTATGGTTGCCATACATCAGACGCATATGGACGTGATGGAATGTTGATTCATTATCAAGTTCAAATTCGAAACGATGCTCTGACCGTCGTTTCGTTATATGTTGTTTTGTTACACACCGTTTCGTTAGTCAGCGTTCAGATGTGTGAATTCATCATATTACAGCTTTACCATTTTTGGTAAAGCTATCCTACCGTTTCAGTATAAATCTTATGCATCTGAACACCCTGTATATCAAGATTCCAATGTCTGGAGTTGACTCTGCTGGTAGACTTACAGCCACTACTGATAACTGTATGAGCTGTTATTTTTGCAAGGGTTGAATTTTCACGAACTTCGCAAATCAGCGTTGGACCACAAATTTAACAACACGCAAGATCTCATAGCTGAAGCTGATTTGCCACGGTGTAAAACTATGATTGAATATCAGTGAAGGTTTGCTTCGGTGAATGTATGCTTTCAAATAATTCTTGGTAACATCTAGAATTGCAACCTTTGGAGAGGAACCACAGTGATGCCAAAGATTGACCTGTAGCAAGAGGCAGATGAGGAGGGGGAAAAAAAAAAACACACACACACACACAAACCAAACAAACAGTGACCACAGTCGGCAGGAGTATAATCCAGTGGAGTGTAAGAAACAACTTCCTGATCAGAGCGTGAAATTTCACAGAATGTGAATTTTGAAGACATAAAAAAAAACAGAGTAAGGCACAAAAAAAAAGAAGGGAAAAAAAAAAGAATAAGCGGAGCAACTTCAGCATGGGACATCACATGGAGAAGTAACGCCAGTCCTGTTTGGCCTGTCCACCCTCAGAGCCCCCTCATCACAATCATCACACTTGACCAGCCCAGCTGAACCACCATTAGTGGATTTTCTCCTCTCTTGACATTTCCCCCACGAGTGCGAGATGCACATCTCAAAGTGCAGGCGGGAGCACACCCGTCTCCTGGGTGGATGCTGGTCTGGAAGGGGGGATTGACAGGATGCCCTCCTACATAGGAGACAGCGTGCACTCGGGCATTGACATGGTGACTGGTAAAGTTGGCTGAGTGAGTGGCAAAGTTGGCTGAGTGACTGGGACTGTTTTCACGTGTGCAGAGAGAGCATCATTTGAATGATGAATCTAATGATGCATATTGACAACTAAAATCAATCCTTCTATTGACGCATTTTGGCCGTGTCCATGCAAACTAGAATCCCCAGGAGTAATTTGAATATCGCGATTCAAACAACGGTCCGCTGGTGCTTTCCGTTGACAATTCTACCGAATGACGGAGCAAAACAGTCGTGCATACGGATTGACCTCCAAATCGTGTTTTGGGGCAGAGTTTACGGTGACCTTGCGACAGGTTCTGTGGAAACGTGCATGTCAAATGCATACACTGCATGCGAAGCTGTGCCATATGAGTCCAAGACTGAGCCTGATTTTTTGTATCTTCACATTTTAATACAATGCATATGAATATTCAATTTGGGCACGGAAGCCTTTTTACCTGCCTCTTCACAAAAGCAAAGATGAACACAAAAAGAAATACCGCCACCAGTAAAGTTAGAGTCTGCTCACATACATACCACTACTAATACTACTACCAATACTAGTGAGTCCTGCCGAATGGTAAAAAGAAAAGTCATACAGTCTTACGGCTTTGATAGCTCTGTCCAAAAAGGATTGATGGGTACCTGGAAAGAAGCTACACCTCATCTCCTCGCTCTGAAATGCGAAACCACAGAATCTATGAAGCCTTCCTCAGTCATGCATACACACGATAAATTCTCATAGTGTAATCGCGATTCAGTATTGTTATTAAGTTTCTCCACTCGTGTGAAAATGGCTTGGCTCATTCACGCAAAGTGCTGAGAGGAAAGGAGTTTTCGTGTGAGATTTTGTTCATTCCGTCTGGATGAGACTTGGGAGCATCTGTCGGCAAATGATAAAACGAAATCTGTGGCGATTGTGACTGTAACGTCAGTGTTTACATGCTTTTTCAAGCACTTTAAGAAAACCGCATTACGTCCAGAAGCTCAGGTGGTATAGTGAGAGATACAATGTACACTACTGTATGTCGGGGCTGGATATAGGAGACACAACGTGTGTGTACATGTACATTTGTACGTGCAGCAATGATAGACTCTGCAGTTGTGCAATCGTACGCTAGCTGGCAATGGCTGGCCAGGTGGTGTTCATTATTCTGAAAGTTCATTGATTAAAAAATGAAAATGTTTGTTATTCCGAAATTTTGTTGTTCCAAAACACATAAATTCCCTTATATCTAGATGTTTGGTAATCCAAAAATGAAGTAGGGTCCTCTAAATCCAGACATCTGTGGCACTATTCCAAAGGTTTGTTAATCTGAAAATGAGTAAGAAGGCGCATAATGTAATAAACCTTTGGAATTAAACATCCGGAGGATAGAGAAGTCCGGATAAGAGAGGGCTGCATAATCGATGTCAGACTGTACACATATCAAAACATTGTGAAGACTATCTTAGTACAGATTGCTCAATGTCATGGTGGTAAAGTGTAGAATGATAGTAACATTCACACAGGTAGTAGTTGACTTAAGGTTAGTCGGTACTTTATTGCTACTCTAAGCTTCACATAACACACAGGAGGTGTGGTCATTAGGCAATTGACAACATCACTTTTGATATTGATGTCAATATCATCATGTAAATGCAGTGTAAAGCGTGCTTAGCGTAGAACACGGCATCACACAAAAGGAGCTGCGCATGGTACTATGATTAACTTTGTGCAGGAGAAATATAAACATATATATACGTATATTCATATATTCTTTCTTTGGTTACAGAAAATCTTTGCTTTGAAAGAGAAGAGAAACAATGAAGGGAGTAGTCTTTTTCTTTTTTAATAGGTCTTTGCTCATAACACCACTGTCAATTACCCTTTCCTCAACCATTTTTAACCTTTATGTCATTTGGAAGCACACTAGGCAATCAGTTTGTTGGTATAATTCTTTACAAACTGTAGGGAAAGGCAAAGTTGATTGAAGGTCCCCACACTTTGTAACCACCTCCCAGTGTGAATAGAAATGATGATAACAAACTAACTCCAGATGAAAAGGAAAAATCCACAAAGTACCACACCTGTATCAAACGACAAATGACCAACTGGTTGATGTAATTTGTTTGTTTGCATTTCTGTTTCTATCACAAAAAGGGCAAAAATATTATCTCCTTCAAACTGTTTTGCAAGCTGGGCCTTTCGACTGAACTTTGCACGTTTCTATGAAAGGTCTTGAAATAAACATTTGTATCTATTCGGTCCTCACTGCTTGTTTGTCAGTCAAGAATTTGTGGACATATGTATCTTATCAATGTTTTTCACCATTATCATCTTGAGTCCAGGCAACGGCATGAACTGCAATGCTGTTGATGTAAACACAGCACGCTGGGGAAATATGGTTATTTCATTAGCGATGCCTGCACAGGAATGACAATTGCATTAGAAAAATAACTGCTCATGTAACATAAATGCCCCTCTTATTATAGCCCTGCAGCATACCAGTCATGTATGTTCCTTTTTTTAAATTTCTATTTCAGCTGCACAGTAAGTGAAAAACAAAATATGGGTTTTTGTTTGTTTGTTTCGCCCATTTGCTGATTGCAATGCTTTGCAATGTAGGAGAATGATGTACGGCCACATCAATTTTAGATGCTTTCATTTCAGTCATTTTTGCACTGAACATCTAGAAACAAACATGTACACAAACACTTTTTTTTTTTTGCACCGGTGCAATGCATCAATTTTAAGTGGTTGTCAATTTGTTGGACGAACAAAAATGAAATTCACACATTCCTCTCATTCTCTCTCTCCCTCTCTTTCTCTGTCCCTCCTTCTCACAAAACAAGTTGTCTAATTGAATTAGAAAATTTTGAAACCTAAAGCAGAGAACCCATCAAGCCCGTATTTTTTTTTTTCGACAGTGACTGACGTAAAGACAAAGGCAGAGCATCTCAAAGCTCAAAGGCATCGACACCCCTGCTCAAAAACAGCCAAGGGCACAGCGAAATTCCACCAAAAGTGGTGTTCTACGAGGCTGGAAGCGTTCGCGGCAAACAAAGATTGATTGGCTTGTAACCGCCTAGCCCCTGGAGGACGAGTGTTGTTGGGTTTTTTTTTTCTTCTTTGTCCACAATATTGTACATGTGTGTGCGTGTGTGGGTTCTTTTTCTTCTTCCTTACGTTTTCAGTTTTTGTTCATAAAAAGGGTCTTTCCCTTCCCTCTGCCTCCCCCCCCCCCCCCCGCCACCTGCAAAAATGTATGCATCTTTTCCAGCTACAACTCCATCATGAACCACATTTAACTCCACATCAACTCAGCAGCTCTCTTTGCTAAACCATGATGGGTGTGTTCAATTGGCATAGCATGTGTGTTTGACATGTGAGTGATCACAGTGTGGGACACCATGCATTTTCTAAACCAACTTCACTCTTGCACTCCTTGGCATTCTCTTCCCTTTCCTATTTCAATTTACTTTTTGGGGGGTTGTATACTCTCTTGTGTCTTCTAATAGCTGGATGTCTCAATATAACATAAATGGACTTGTACAATTGATAAGTTTTTCAAAGTAGTGGAAAACTTGATCTATTGGCATGTATTTCACTTAGATATAAAAAAAAATAGGGCTGCGTTATCAACTTTCTCACATTTGAAACATGTATGAATACCCACTATCAAAATGCATTGACAAATGACTTTTGGATCGCCTTTCTTGAGTTGGTGCATTTGTATCAACACTGTCATGAGTCTAGATTTGGAGGCCCTTGTCACTGCACAGCTCCCTTGCGCAGTTCAACCCAAGGAGCGGAGATGTGTAGTTGGCATGGGCAGGTCAGAGCTATTACAAATGCATAATAATCATGACTTTGTGTTTAAATCAAGTCTACAGAAACACACTTCTGACTCAAACGCTTTTGCGACCACACTGTCTTCAGTGTTTCAGAAGGACATTCTAACCCCATAGCCAAAACAGCTTTACATTTTGACATCAACTGCCCAAAACTCCCTGCAAGTTGTTTGGAAACTTTAATTCAGTGCCAAAAGTGAGTTGATAAATGTGCCTTTAGAGGCAAGAGCATTTTGACATCTCAGGTCTGCCTCACAACACTGGGAGCTTTCTACGAATCATCTTGTCATATTCACCTCTCATTATCATTTGCTTCAAATAATAAACTGATATATTATATTGCTGAAATACAATTCTCTTTTCAATTTCAGAATTGTGACACTGGTTATATATATTCAACCTCACAGTCAATTCAATTCTACACTACAAGAACAAATACCTTAAGCCCTGATAAACTTTAAAATGCACAATGCCGGGGACTAATGTCATTGAATAGGCTCAGCCCTTAGAGACCAAGTTGTATGAGTGTGTGCGTGCATGTGTCTGCCTTTTCGTATGACCAGAAATGAATGGATTCATGCCATTAATTTTTCTTCAGGTTGCCAATGCCAAAATAAATGGGTCTCCTGATTTTATCCCTGTATCAAGCTAGGCATGCATGGCCAAGCAATTAGCGACATGTACGATGCATAACCCCGAGCAGCTGAATTTGTGGACAAATGCCACCATATTCTGGCCGACTACTTCTGAGGAGAAATGAGCAAAAGGGGGGGGGGGGGGAGGACAGGAGGGGAGGGGCTCACACCTTACCCTGGTATTCTGATCCAATTTCACGCTGAAGGACTAACCAAAATGTCAACTGAAACACAATCCACATGAATTCACAAATCCTTTTCTTTGCTATATTTCAATCCGTGTGTGCTACTTAAGTTTCACTCGAAAGTGAGGGTTGTTATGAGAAGAATAGGAGAAAAAAGGTGGACCCTCCAGGCAAAATCACGTACACCAAGGCACATAACTTCGTCACAGAAATTTAAAAAAAAAAATATTATAACCACAGTCTGCCTTTCTCATCAGGACGTGTAACTTCTCTCTTGCAACTAATTTCTGTCAACTCCTTATCTCCATCACCTACTTTAGCAATCCACGCCAAGCCTGATTTTTAAAACAAAATAAAAAATAATCTGTGTGCCCACATGATGCACAGATACTCCAACATGATGCATCATGCGAACATTTCTCAGACACAGTGCAGTATTTGTGACGTTCTCCAAGAGGCAGAACATTCTGGAATGTGTCCTCTAATGGGGAAACATTTTTATGGAAAACAATTATCAAACAACATTTTATCGCAATCGATAGATAAACACTGTTTTACTCACAACAGAGACAGCAAGTGAATGTGTTGGGGAGGTGCCACGCTTTAGGGACATACTTTTGCAGAGCAGTGCCTTAAAATATTGGATACTAAAATTGGGATACACTGTATGCACGTATAAGGCGTAAAGACACTGAAGGTGCGATGTGCATACACTGTGACTTGGCGGCTTCATATAAGGCTACCACAGCAAATTCATGCAGTTGGTGTGTGATAGTCTCAAGAGTTCTTGGATTGGCATACATATATTAGGACTTTTGTTGAAGGAAATACATGGAAATTTCTGACTTTGGGCTTTTGAAATGCTATTTTGGACTGGTCACAAGTCCCTCAGCAGCATGTCAGACCTTTTGGCTGAATCACAATGAATGTCCTTTCCTCCCCCAGTCTGATCTATTTACTACCACAATGGTATCATCCAGAGTTGATCAGAAGGGGGAGGAAAAAAGTTTGCTTGTGGCACTAGGCCTGTTCACACACAAGGGAAAAAGTGCGATTTAAAAATCGATTTTCTTATCGCGATCAAAATTTCGAAATTTTTTCCAGTGTGGACAGAAAAATCTCACTAATTACCGCGATCCTTATCGCGATCCAACTCGCGCTATTAGTGCGATTTTTCAGAATAATCGCGATTATTTTGCCAAGCGTCGTGTGTGTGAGCGCGATCGAGATTCGGAAATCGGTATTTTTTGTCCCATCGTTCGTAGCGCGTGCGTTGAGACTGCGGGGTTAGTCTTCGGTCATGCAAGATTCGCGCATGCGCAGTTTGGCCACTGATCGTTCTTTCCTTGCTGCGAAGTGCGATTTTTCCCTGTGTATAAACGGTCAAAAAAAAAATCGAAATTTGGATCGCGATTGAAATTTCGATTTTCGTTGTTTGTGAACGGGCCTACTGTGTCATTGGAAAAACAGTAAGCATCATCAGATCTTTGTCTGATCTGGCATCTGTGTATTCCATCTGCATTATTAAATATCCAAAAAAGGCCTGCAAAGTCCCTCGCCATTAATGATATACCTCTTGGGCACTTCATCAAATTTCTACATCTTGACCTCCCCCTCCACACCATTTGTCCATTTTGCTTTGGTGAAATTAAAAGAAGACAGACCTGGAGGAGAAAAGAAAACTGGAAGAAAGAATGAGAAAAAGAGAGAAGTGTGGTATTCTCATATGATATGTGTTTGCCAAACTTTGGCATATCAATATATATATATATATATCACTTTAATGGTTGTGGGGGAGGGAGATGATGAGAGGCCTAAGGGGTTCTGGAGGAAGGGGAGATGAGAAAGAGATGGTTTATCTTTACAAGGATCGACTCCATACAAAGAGTCTTACATATTTTCTCCTCCCGAGCAGGCTTTACCAAGAGCAGGTATCATATTTCCTTGGTATATACCTGCATGGAAGGAGGCTTTATTGCTGTACACATAAAGACTATCAACATGGATGCTTTGAATTCTCCAAACAGCTGGGCGTGTTATATTTCTGCAAATGCTCTACCCTCCCCCAGTCAGCATGTATCACTCATATTGTATATTTGATAAGAGTGTGGCTGCGTTATAAGATTTTGCGCGCCGAGAATCACTGTTTTGAAACATGGTTTTGTCAGAACAGCGTTTATAAGATTTTTCTCCCGAGCATGTCGGGGCTCTCTCGGACGGTGCCACTGCGCAGCTCAATCTGCCCAATTTGTTCCTCAGCAAAAGGTCAGATAGGGCGTGCGCAAGGCATTGTGACGTCATTTAAACAGTGTTTGAGATCGCGGTCGCGTTTACAATATTTTTAAAACACTGTTTCTACAGAAACACTGTTTTGAAACGCACTATTTTGTGCGTTTCATAACAGTGTTTCAAAACACTGTTTCAAGTTACGGCTAGCATTTATAAGATTTTTTTTCTTGATAGAAACACTGTTTGGCCAGAAACAGTGTTTCAAAACACTGTTTCTAGCCAGAAAAAAAAAATCTTATAAATGCACCCTAGGAATAATGTTCTTCATTTTCATCACATATAATTATTTGAATTGTTATGGCAAGAATCTTGCAGTTTCTGGAGAAAGTCGCAGTAAATGTCAGATTAGATGCAGTATATCAGAATCATAAAAATATCACATGCTGTGATCTTTAAGTGAAGCACAATCTCATATCACAATGTTTCTCCTCTGTCTATACGTGGTACAGATTCCTGAGCAGGTCCTTTAAATTTCTACCATGGGAGGATGACATCTGATTTCAAATCTACATCCTTCGACTTTACACTCAAAAGGTTAATACTGTAAGTATCTAGCCAAGAAAACAATATTACTGCTGGCATTTCCATGTCTCTTATAAATACATTTTACATTATCATATCTTCTTCATTCATTATTTATTTATTTTTTTTTTAATTAAGGGCGTGTCCCTGTCTTTCGGCTTAAGAGGTTGAATTACACCCACTGATGCTGGAGTTGCATGCAAATGTTACACTGTCATTAGGAAATTATATGATTTGCCTAAAAAAATAACAGAATCCGTCTCTCTTTGACACTTCAACATTTGACAAATGAGGCTACCACTTTAAAATCTTGATGCATATCTACACTGTGGCAATGCAGCAGCTCTAATATACAATGTAATTTGAAGAGGAAGCAGTTTCCTGTTAAAGAGGTAAATACTATCTGCAGGTAACTTTCTTCATATATACTCCCAAATGCAGAAATATTTGATATGGGTACACTTAAACTGGCTTGCTGCTTTGACTTATCAATATGGTACATTTAAAGCACAGATAATGATCACACTTTATTGTCATATCACTAGCTACATATGTTAAAAGGTCATGGCCACCGCATCTTTCTGCTTTTTATTCATTCACAAGATCATTCAGTTTTCCCACCCAGTCACTATGACCAAGAGTGCTTCTTTTTTGTTACACAAGTTATATTAAAATCTAATTTATCTCTCTGCATTCTGGCACAGAGACAGCACTAGGATGTCCATCCTTCGCGCTGTATTGTCCTCGATTCATTTCATCGCGAGCAGAATATCGACCAGACCACCGAGTTTATCTGCCATCATCGACAAAAATGCATCCTTTTCCCGCATTGTCCCTTTTCAAGGAGGCATCTGATGATATCTCCACCCCACCCCCTTCCTCCTTCCCCCATCCTCCTCCGGCATCAGATGATTGTGTCGGTGGAACTACAGCGTTGCGGGGGTGACAGTATCAGACGCACATGCCAACGCTTGAATGCCAGCGGGGGATCCCTTTCAGCCGCTGGTACATATTTCCATGGGAACGTAGGAATCTTTAGAATCTATAGAAATGTAGAATTCGGTGCTGAAAGGCAGTGACCATTTATAAATACTGCAGACAAAAGGGCATTTAATGTTACACATCAACAAAGTACTGGTGGAAAAAAGCTGAATGCACACAGCTTCATCAGAGTTCCAAAGCTGTGGCACAGACCAACTTGGAGGAGGACCCCAAGTCTCTTTGACTTCATTTCAGCTGAACTCTTTACACACAGAGTGAAGTCTACTTGCTCTTTAACATTACATTTATGCTAAACACGAGCTGGTAGGGGTTTGTCCATAAATTCTATATTTCACTCAAAACATAACATTGATGATGCACGAGTGCTGATGATACATCGGCATGAGTTCACTTTAAAACACATTAACAGAGAATTTTATCCCAGTGATAACCTGGTCTGAAAAGAAAGAGTAAAATTTTATACGCACATGAGTGAAAATTCAATCGGAATTGGATGAAAATAACGGAACTGAAGTAATGAAATTGTGAAGTTTCAGGAATTTTTGTAAAACTGTTCTCTGGCAGTTGATATGAATATATATGCATATTATAAGTGAGCTGACGATGTCACCACCTCACAATTTGCCACTGACCATACACAAAATTTAAAAAACTCATATCACTCTTCAATCCTAAATAAATGTAGGATGAAGGCAAGATGAATGAGAAAAACTAAAAATCAGAAAAAAAAAGCAAATGCAGCAAAAATAGCATCCATGGTCTCATAACTCTTGAAATGATCAGAATCATGTCTGATACAATTTTGTGTATTGAGCATGGACTTCAAATTTCCTAATGCCAGATCTCAAGTTTGAATTCCACTGCACTTTGAGAATATTGTACAATATGTAACCTCTGCACACTGAATGATGAAAACAGAAATTGATTGGTGAAATCCTGTGCTCAACCACTCAATTGGGGCTGACAATGGGAATTACTGTACCACAATTTAATTTCTCAGGCAATTTTCAACATGTAGGCCAATCTAGAAATGAATCATTTTTGTACATTGCACAGATCTTGTTTCCTGTCTGCAAAAATGTGATATCCTGTGGATATATTCATAAACTTAGTATTCCGTTTGATTATGCAGGCCCCACTCTAATAACATGAACTTCCTTGTTCTTTTTTTGATAAAATGTACTTTTTTTCTTTTTCTTTTTTGATGATGATGGTGGTGGTGGTGGTACAACGTTTGCATGTCATGCTCCTCCTGACTGATTTTATTTGTTTTCATTTGACTCATCAAGGATAAAGTGCTTAATTCTCTCATTGGAAACGATTTCATTTCCAAATAAAGTCCAATCAAACGGCATGTAATAACAATTGACATCTGATATTCGCAATGACGTAGTAATTCATTAAAGCACTGGATATTGAATCTCCCATCCAAAAAGCGGATCTTTCACCAAAATATGAAAGACTGAATAAATGTCAGAGCAAGAAGTTATGTTGTTTTTCCTAGTAATCTGCATTAAAAAAAAATTGAGGGGAAAAATCATCAAAACAGCAAGAAGAACTTGATTTTTGTCCTTGACACATTAGTCTTCTACAGACCTTGGCAGTATTGGAATTAAAACTTCATGGCTAAAGTGCTCATGCTTATCAATTATGGAATTCAGGAGAATTTATACTCTGAACCAAGTGCTCATTTTGTCCTCATGCAGCAGTGCAATATGTCCATGTCTCCCTTTCAAGCTGATCCAAAGCTCAGTATGCATTATCCAAGCCCAGAGCGTGCTGTCAGTAGGTTAAAATTATTTGAGGTTGCCACGTCAGAGGGGATTGTCGCATAAAATTTTGAAAGTTCAAACTGGAGCTGGAAAAAAAAAAAGGAGGGAGGAATTTTCAAGCTCTTGAAGAATAAACGAGGGTGGACGCTTATTGTCCCAACCAATGCAGGGCATCTGCAGACTTTTGTCTCCGAGGAATGATAAATCTACGGATAAATATTCATGTGATGGCCTCCAGGTGGATCTAGAGGAAATATATCTCATCGATGGAGGATAATCCCACATTTGCACACTTTGCTTGCAGTACAATTTTGCATCTCTTTTGTTATGCTTTGTTTCTGTTTTTCTATTTAAAGAGGGTTGAGGCGGGACGAGGTTTTGTTTCAATCTTCTGTGTAACTTGTGGATAGCTTGGGTGAGACTTTAAAGTCGACAGCCATCAAAAAATAGAATGGGGGGATTGGAAGGCAACTCTGGAATCCTGCAAAGTGCAGTTTAGAATTGGCCTGTTATGGGCGAGGGAATCTTTTCAGGACAAAGAAAGTCCTGAAAACATGATCTTTCAAAGAAGAAAGCTTGCAACAAGCCATATAAATGGATACCTAGCTAAAATTGTGAAACAGAACACAAAGTGAGAATCTGACGTACAATTATCATCAAATAAAATCAAGTGTATCCTGAGCCTAACCCAAACTCTAACCCTAAACCTAACGGGGGGGGGGGGGGGGGGGGGGGGGGGGTAATTCTCCTCGGGGGTAATTGCCCTGATATGATGTTGACTTGTATTGATTCATAATATCCTGATCATCACTGACATGGCCAAAAGAATATTCATGTGCCATACCTTGAAATTACTTGGATACAACCATAAGAAACCTTCCAAACCAGTGACATCATCTGTCACTCATTGCCAAATCATTATGTTTAACAAAAGACATTGGAAAGCAAAGCACCTTACCCGAGACCTAGCATACTTGTAACTTACATGTTTCTCTGGTATGTCTGTTGTGATGCTACAGTCACACGTGGCTGGATTTCGAACCGGGTCCATAAGGAATTAAAACCGTATCAGCCCGGTTCGTAGGGGTTGAGAAGGATTCAGTTTAAGGATCTAAAGTGGATTTTTCTTTGGTTCGATACAGGTCAATACGGGTCTCTACGGCTCGAACCAGGTCAATACGGTTTCAATTCCTCATGGACCCGGTTCGAAATCCAACCATGTGTGACTGTAGCATAAATTACCCTCCATTCCGGGACTAATCCGGCTCATTTTCACCTGATCAAATCCGTTTTGTGACCCAGCCATGTGTGACTGTAGCATTAATCATATGTATTAACATGCAAACATGCATGCTGGAAAAAAAAAAAAAAGAGAGAAAAATATGACAAAAAAAAGAGAATAAGACAAATCTTGAATTTTGAATATTGTGGTTATCTTAATGCACATTGCATGACAACTCATGCTGACACACACACACACACACACACACACACACACACACACACACACAAATCTGTCTTCAGATGAAATCCAGTGCAAATTCTCAGCAGTATAGGCCTACATAGTGAATAAAAATTGGTGGGGTCCTCTTTCGAGTTCCGGTCTACCTACCACCTTCCCCACGATACCTTTCATATCTCGTGTTTGCCAATCTCGCTCAATTCCTCATCACACCTTGGAACGTGTCTCCTCTCTGCAACTGGACATTAGTCACGTTGGCCTTCCCAGTGGGGGTGGGAGTGGGGGGGGGGGGGGGGAGAGGGAGGGGACATGCAAATGTCTACATAATCAAGGGACCAACTCCCAAACCTCCTCCTCATCCAACCCCCATCTTCAAAATCTTACTGAAACTCTCTTGCTTTTTATAGTGTGCAGGGGCTCTGGCTAATTGTGGCTGACACCTTGGTGTTTCCAGGTACAGAGAAATTTGAGTTACCTTGGTGTTCCAGGGTAGTGAAACTTGAGTTGCAGTCACATGACTGATTGATATTACCACTTTGCTCTTACTCAATTGCAGTCCCCCTTTAACCCTCTCAAGACCAACATATTGAGATGCCATTGACTTTTTATACAATAGGGTTTTTGTTAGTATTCATACTGACAGAGTTAAAGGAATTAAATTCCCTTGAACCTTTTGTTTGTTTTTTTGGTTTCTTTCTATTTTTCTTTTGTTTTTGGCAGTAAGTTTTGTTGTTTGCAACTGATTGGCAAATTGCCCTACATCGATGTAAATAAGCACTGAATTGATCAGTGTTTTTACGCAGTACCCGCTGCATGCTATAAGGATTAGAACCAACACTTGCTGTCGGGCGAAAGCTCGGTGGTCTAGTGGAGATGACGCCTGTCTGGTGATCAGGAGGTCGCAGGTTCGCATCCTGCTCAAGTGAGTACGCCCATGATTTTTTATCATGGCTACTACTAAAAACACTGATCAATTCAGTGCTTATTTACATCGATGTAGGGCAATTTGTCAATCAGTTGCAATGAAAACACCTCGACGGAAGAATTTAATGAATTTGAATAGTTTTGTTGTTGTTGTTGTTTTTTTCATGCAGCAATCCGAGTGTGTTTGAAAGATAAGAAAACTTAGAATTGCTTAAATGTCAAAATATAATCTAGCATGTTGTTATGGGAGCCATCAACAAATACCAGTCTTAGTCAGAGGACAACTAATATCAAGATCTTGCAGAGTACTCTTCCTTTGTTTTAAATGTACCAAGAAATTATGAAATACATTAAACAGAAATAAGGACAATGTGGCATCGCAGTCATAACATCCATGATATGTAAAATTTATTGGCATTGCAGCCATAACATCCATGATATGTTTCTAAATTCATTCCCATCTGTTAACAGCTGTTTGATTTAAAAAAAAAAAACTGGATAAAAAAACAACAACCACATATCAAACACACACAACTTTCCCCACATGTAGAGTAAACATAGAAGACAATGGATGGCTATTGAAACCAAAAATAATGGTTTGAATAAGAGCATGCTCCATTCTTCAAAGTATCAAAACTACTCCAAGGTGACACACATATATTTTGGACTATTATAAATCATGTTGCTCTTCAGCAGCAACATTTCGTGAGGATTTCGCAAACTCTCAAATCAGAAACAAAGAAATTGATGTTTGTTTGTCATTCTTCAGCAACGCAACAATGCTTTCAGAAGATCAGAAAGTAGATTGAATTTGGAAAACATGTTTTGACAACGGTAATCATGATGACAATTAAAGTTGAGTGAAACACTTTGCACAGGTTGCTAATATTTGATGGGAATGAGAAAAAATGAATTAAATTACTGCTGCTGCATTGATGGAATGTACATTTGTCAGAATTGACAGATACACTGTCTGATATATAATAGCATCCTCTATCATCTTGAATTTAATTAGATGTTTTCTAGAATATGACACAAAACAACTAACAGTCAATCTGTCTTAACAACTACTGGCCTTGTGAGAATGAAGGAAGAAACAGAACATACTTCACATATTTTTCATGCTTTGCATAAACATGATAAGATATATAACATTAAACCTGCACAAAGAAAAACAAATATTCAGAATGATCAGATAGATTTCAGTCAAAGGATTCTTAAAGGCACATACTTTGCAAGTGGAATATTCAATAAAATTGTGAGTGATAAAACATAAAAATCTGTTAACTTTTAGGACAGGCGAAAAACACAGAAGCACTCCTGTGATATTAATATAGCTGATTCCTTCAAATCACATAATTCATTCGAAAGTTTGAAAATACTCTCAATTCGTCTTTAACTTTGATATTAAATGAAGAAGTTTTTCCATTACAATATATTTTCAAGCTACAAATTTGATTAATAAAAGCTTGACTCTATTCTTGTACCACACCTTACGTTGCAAATACATGAGATAAGAGTGAGTTGATGTCTCAGCAGGCAGCTTGCGAGAACATAACTTTGGATTTATATCACGTCATTTGATGCCCCCATTGTAAATCAGTACAAGGGTCCCTTTAAAATGAGACTATGGAGGCGAGTAGGGCAACAATGATGTTGCAATAGTGTCCGTCAGTATCAATCTTTAACATTCACCTGACAGCAATAATGTGGCTGACACGCATGATCAAAGTAGATGGTGATTACTGCAGGAGGTTATCATTGATTTCTTTGCCTTTACCACAGCCACCTCAGGTTCTACTCTTCCAAGGCAAGTCGCGTTTCAATTGCCATTTAAGAGCTTTAAGATGCGCGATGCCAGCTAGAGCCTACAGGTATCAAAACAGCATGAACAGAATGTGACAGTTCTTGCATACAAACTCCAGTAGCTACATGTATTTGCTACCCATATTGCTCCCCATGGTTGGCCATGCCGCACAATAATATGGTGCAAAATGCAAACACCAGCATCGTGCTTAGAGTGCCGTTGCTAGTTGGGCTCAGAACAAATGCTGAACTACTAGAAATGAGAGAAATGGAGAGAGAGAGAGAGAGAGAGTTAATCTGCAATTTTATGCTCAGCTATAAACTGCCCTCACTGTTCATTATCTGCACCCTAAAAGGCCCATTCTGTCAAACGAGACAGCAGTTAATCTTACATGCTGTATTGACGCCCATCGTTAGAGCATATAAAATATTGATTAAACAGTCACAAGAGAATTGGTTGGCCGGAGTTTTTTCTGCACATGAGTTAATCACAAGATTTGATTTGATACAAACTTATGCAAACTTAAAAGTTAGTAACATCATCATCATCATCACCATTATCTTGTACCATGTCTCTATAAAAACATTGGCGGCCACAACCCTCTGATCCTGCCAACTTTCTGCGGTTCAAAAAAGATAAAAGAGGAGGGGGGGGGGGAAGAGATGCTGCCTTCTTGTTTGATGCTCAAGTACATGTATATGAGATGTTTACCACCTTCTTCATTTTCTTTTTCCAGGCTTCTTTCCTGTCATTACTCTGTCTAGATGTTAAGTCAAGTTTATTTGTCTCCTCCCTACTGATGTGTTTTACATAACCAGTGTACCTTGCCCTCTTCTTAAAGGGAAGATAAACCCCAAGAGCAATATGGATTGAGTGAAAGCAGCAACATTAGTAGAACACATCAGTGAAAGTTTGAAGAAAATCGGACAATCGATGCAAAAGTTATGAATTTTTAAAGTTTTGGTGTTGGAACCGCTGGATGAGGAGACTACTAGAGGTTATGACGTATCAGTGGACAACAATACCAAGAAAATATAAAGAAAATTCTACAAACATCCATTTTTCATGAAAATTACAAATTCCATCAACTTGATATTGACATATGTTAAGGGTAGCAATTATTCCCCCTGCTTTCTGAAAGAGGTTGGTCCATTGCTCTTTCATGATTCTAGAAAAGTGAATTTTTGTTGAATTTCCTTTATATTTTCTTTGTATTGTTGTCCACTCATACGTCACATCCTCTAGTAGTCTCCTCATCCAGCCGTTCCAACACCAAAACTTTAAAAATTCATAACTTTTGCACCGATGGTCCGATTTTCCTCAAACTTTCACTGATGTGTTCTACTAATGTTGCTGCTTTCACTCAATCCACATTGCTCTTGGGGTTTATCTTCCCTTTAATACTTCTTGATTGGTTAGTGCTGGAAATGCCTTCAAGCGAGACCAAGAATGAACCAGAGAAATCACACAGTCTTACCTCACTGAGCTTCAACAACAATTATTGCAGATGACACAAAACTATGAGAATATAATTGTGTCTTCTTTTCTTTTCATTTGTTAACGAACGTTCACAGAACCTGCTTTCAGGCATCAGTGCTCGTCTCCTGGAATGCAGCACCAATTAATCCCACCTGGCAATTTCAGCTACCTTGAAAGTTGAACTGAATTGATGCAGCACACAGTCTAATTCTTACAGCAAAGAGATGGAAAGAAAAAAAATATATGATAGCAGAAAAGACACCGGAGCTGATGAGACCAGGATAAGAAGTTGTTATGCAAACATGCATTTGGCTGCAAACTGCTGGTTTTCCTCTTTCTTCCAACCCTTTCTCTCCTTCTCCTCTTCAAATGTCTCGTTTTCCTCAACATCTCTCCCAAGCCGGCGATGGAAGCGAAGTCAATGAATCCAGTGGTGTTTACCTTACCCAGGACGATGGTATCGCCTGAAATATCGATGAGGTTGTCATGCCACACTACGGCAATAATGGAATGACTTAACACTGCAACTGACAATCAGCAGGCTAGTCTCATCGCCGCAGACTCTGCAACAACGGATACCCACTTCACTACTGAAAATTCCTCCTCACACAGCGGCGACTGCGAGACATCATCCAGCATATCATATTACAAATGGGCACATTTTGACAAAATATGACCATATCTAGTTTCTAACATGATCGTCTGCGAAATGTTTTATCTGCACCATTGGGTTTATGACATTCTGGCGGCAGCTAACGATAGGTGATAGCTTCAGCCTAATTAATGTACAACAACCGCTATTGACTAATCACGCAGAAGACATAAAAACAAGTGCAACGTGATCAAACAAAGATGGATGATGGGCAATCCAATTAGCATCTAATAAGCCAGCATTGACATTCCCTACCGAATGTGAACGATGCCCCCTGCAATGTACATGGAGCTTTCTTTGATATGGTAGCTTGAGACTGGAATTGAGTACACATCACAAACATTAGACATTTACAAGAAAAGAAGGGAAAAAATGAATAGATGCTTTTAGGCTTATCCATTGTCTACTTAAACATTGTGTGAAATGTTCATTCCTCTAATGACACCTTTAGCCTTGTCCTATTTGAATGTCATCGCGAACTAATCAATTCCACCAAATCGCCATCCCAGGAAGTCCTGGGCAGTGTATAAAAATATTCACAAAACAGGTGTTCTTTGATTCGTCCATGATATCCATATGTGTGGCACACTTCCTCGTACCGAAACTGATCGCATAACCAGAGCGCTTGGTTTTAGTGAATACATACTCCAGCCCTTTACCGGCAGAAAACTCTGAACTATCAAAGTGAATTAACACAGTGCTGAAATATAATGACTGAACAGACCTCATAGAAAAGATGCACATTTTTCAGATCTGCAAAGACCACATGGCCACATGAAATGTGTTTTGATAGTTTTGAAACCTGTTAATGATTAAAGCCCTTCCCTTCGAATACTTCAAAGCTAAAAAAGACGAATATGAACACAATAAGTAAACATGGATGTGAATAAGTACAAACACACTTGAAATGCTTTTACTCTGCAATCATGAAATATTTTTTTCTTTCATTTGTAGAAATTGACACTAAAATGGCAAAACCAGTGTCTTCTCAGATATTATTGGTGATACAATTTGCAAAAAAAAAAAAATATTGTCATTTTCTCAGATCATGTGCTTCTAATGGAAGAAATGCCCTATCCTGTTCAGTCGGTAGTATGCATGTGCAACTTGCTGATGCAACATGTAGTAGCAGGCGTTATTTCCAAACAGGGGCAAGATGTAAAAACTGAAGTGGCAATGGGCACCTGGACATACACGCAAAGTGCCAGGGAAGTCACGCAACCTACTAGTACCACAGTACACATATTAAACCACTGAGTACTGAGCCAGCATTTACATCGGAAACAAACTTGAATCTTTTGACAAATTGTATCAGCAATTCAGATATTATAAAAAAGTGCTTTGGAGATAAGTTTACTGTTTTTGGTTGTTTGTGGATTGCAATGGAAGACTTTAAAAAAAGTGATAGCAATCCATGTTATTGTGGCTGTTTTATTTCTGTGCACTGAAAAGGCCCCTGGTATCACAATCAGCTGACAACCCTTGCATAACTTTAAATGCACAGACCATGTCAACTGGGAAGCAGCCAGCTCCCTTTCTTTGTGCTGGCTGTGAATGATCACTCAAAGCTTTGAATCCGTCTGACTGATAGGATCTGCGAGTTACACATAATGAGGACAGAATGATGACAAGATTATACCCATAATCTTGTAACAACAGCCGCATAATAGCTGTGACATTCAAGACGTCAAAACACATCCAACTCAATCTCTCGAAAATGCATACTTGAAATCAAAGTATATCGGCAAGTACATATCTGGTGTCTCATAATACACTGCAAACCTTATGAAATGACTACCAGCAGATCAGATCAGATCCATGCAATGCCAAATCATCTTATCTACAATGATATCAGCCAAATAAAAGAAGACAGTGAGGAAAAAAACAATCCGCTCATGAAATAGTTTCTCAATTTTGAATAACATCAGAGATACAATGTATCTCACTAAAATGTTTATGCCACTGCCAGTAGAGCTTCCAGACACCTGCTGGATTAACATCCCTTTATTATTGGTTCAGCATGACTTGGATATTGGGATTTGTGCGCGCTATGTTACAAAAAAAAAAAAAAGAAAAAAGGTGCTGTTCTATGCCAGGTCATTTCTACCAACACATCATTTCTATCAGCTATGACCAACTACCAACAGACTGGACTGATCTTAGTTTCATGGTAAACAGCTTTCCTGTAGGAAAGACACACTTTATCTACAGTTGATGTGAACTTAGTTTATGGAAATGAGTAAAAGGTCAAAGGTTGACAGAGTGCACACAATCTCTTGCTATCTCTAATGCCAATTTAATCAACAACACAGTGCAAATCTCTAGATTTGTCGTTATACCTTTCTTCATGCGTAAAATATTTTGCACATTGGATTTGTAAGACAATTCTGCAAGTGGTCAAATTCACCATCAAGAACCACATTGTCAGAATGAGACAGAAGTATTATCCCTTTTTTAAAAGAAGACTTTGCAATTTCACACCTTGGGGACAATATATAAGGTATTATTATGTCCAAGCAAAAGACAACTTTGCAATTTCACACCCTGGAGACAATATATCATGCATTATTGTGTTACTGGAAGCAATACCAGTATTTTTTTCTGATTTGTTGATTTGCAATTATCTGTCAACTTGCAAAATTCACAAAGATATAAATATCTCAAATAGATGGCTTTAACACAGCATCCTAAATCCCAACCTGCATTATACCGAGATTTCATTCTGAAAGCTGAAGCGATGAGCCACAAAAGTTTTTGATCCTGTGGAAAAAGAATGTGTGACAAAATACACTCTGTGGTAGTGCCTGGTAGTGCCCCTTAAATCCCTGTTCATATCTGTATGACAACATGATTGGAAATGCAAAGGTAGATTTATGTTGCACGCAACCACACTAACAAGTTACAGAGACTGTTATTGGAAGCAACCAATAAATATACTGTCGAACCACTGGAGATACATTTTATGATGGTGCCTGGGCTTTTGATTTCTTCTCATACATCATTCAGTTCACAGAAACAGCTGAACGCTCTTTCATCAATTCTGCAGATAGATAAACACAATGACTGTCAGATAATTAGACTTGTGAAAGTTTCTAGAAGTCTTGGTAGAGACATGTACCACCTGACAGGAGGCAAAAGTTCAGGATGCAGTTTATGTTGCCTTCTTGGTCAATATCATACAAGTGACCACTCCATAGATATCTTCCAATCAAATGAACATTATGCCCTCTATAAAGGTAGATCATGCATAAGGCCCGTTCACACACAAGGGAAAAAGTGCGATTTAAAAATCGATTTTCTTATTGCGATCAAAATTTTGAAATTTTTTCCAGTGTGGACAGAAAAATTTTGAAACTTTTTCCAGTGTGGACAGAAAAATTTCACTAAATTTCGCGATCCTAATCGCGATCCAACTCGCACTATTAGTGCGATTTTTCAGAATAATCGCAATTATTTTGCCAAGCGTCGTGTGTGTGAGCGCGATCGAGATTCTGAAATCGGTATTTTTAATCCCATCATTCGTAGCGCGTGAACGTCAACATTATTGGGACCGCGGGGTCAGTCTTCGGTCATGCAAGTTTCGCGCATGCGCAATTTGGCCGCTGATTCTTCTTTCCTTGCTGCGAAGTGCGATTTTTCCTTGTGTATGAACGGTCGAAAAAAAAAAATCTAAATTTGGATCGCGATTGTAATTTCGATTTTCATTGTGTGTGCACGGGCCTATAGAAGCACTTTCCATAAACACACACAACCTTCAAATGGCACACAGCAGCATGAAAAGTTGTAAAAATATACTGTATACGCTGATTATTTGCGAGGGTTTTTTTTCGTGAATTTCGCAAGTCAGCTGCTATTCATGAAATTAAAAACATGTGAAAATATCGACTCTGATCCCCAGATAAGAATGTGACATATACGCGTATACATACATTTCTCCGTTCAGTACAGGACTCCACAATCGCAAATTTAACCACTCGCGAATTCATCGGGAAGTCTCGATTCATGAAAATTTAGACTCGCTGAATATATGGTGTGTACAGTAGCCAATATATGGACCAATGCTTTTCCACACGCCACATCGCCAAAAAAAAATCGAAATTTGGATCGCGATTGTAATTTCGATTTTCGTTGTGTGTGCACGGGCCTATAGAAGCACTTTCCATAAACACACACAACCTTCAAATGGCACACAGCAGCATGAAAAGTTGTAAAAATATACTGTATACGCTGATTATTTGCGAGGGTTTTTTTTTCGTGAATTTCGCAAGTCAGCTGCTATTCATGAAATTAAAAACATGTGAAAATATCGACTCTGATCCCCAGATAAGAATGTGACATATACGCGTATACGTACATTTCTCCGTTCAGTACAGGACTCCACAATCGCAAATTTAACCACTCGCGAAATCATCGGGAAGTCTCGATTCGTGAAAATTTAGACTCGCTGAATATATGGTGTGTACAGTAGCCAATATATGGACCAATGCTTTTCCACACGCCACATCGCCAAAAAAAAATCGAAATTTGGATCGCGATTGTAATTTCGATTTTCGTTGTGTGTGCACGGGCCTATAGAAGCACTTTCCATAAACACACACAACCTTCAAATGGCACACAGCAGCATGAAAAGTTGTAAAAATATACTGTATACGCTGATTATTTGCGAGGGTTTTTTTTTCGTGAATTTCGCAAGTCAGCCTCTATTCATGAAATTAAAAACATGTGAAAATATCGACTCTGATCCCCAGATAAGAATGTGACATATACGCGTATACATACATTTCTCCGTTCAGTACAGGACTCCACAATCGCAAATTTAACCACTCGCGAAATCATCGGGAAGTCTCGATTCGTGAAAATTTAGACTCGCTGAATATATGGTGTGTACAGTAGCCAATATATGGACCAATGCTTTTCCACACGCCACATTGCCAAAAAAAAATCGAAATTTGGATCGCGATTGTAATTTCGATTTTCGTTGTGTGTGCACGGGCCTATAGAAGCACTTTCCATAAACACACACAACCTTCAAATGGCACACAGCAGCATGAAAAGTTGTAAAAATATACTGTATACGCTGATTATTTGCGAGGGTTTTTTTTTCGTGAATTTCGCAAGTCAGCTGCTATTCATGAAATTAAAAACATGTGAAAATATCGACTCTGATCCCCAGATAAGAATGTGACATATACGCATATACATACATTTCTCCGTTCAGTACAGGACTCCACAATCGCAAATTTAACCACTCGCGAAATCATCGGGAAGTCTCGATTCGTGAAAATTTAGACTTGCTGAATATATGGTGTGTACAGTAGCCAATATATGGACCAATGCTTTTCCACACGCCACATTGCCAAAAAAATATCGAAATTTGGATCGCGATTGTAATTTCGATTTTCGTTGTGTGTGCACGGGCCTATAGAAGCACTTTCCATAAACACACACAACCTTCAAATGGCACACAGCAGCATGAAAAGTTGTAAAAATATACTGTATACGCTGATTATTTGCGAGGGTTTTTTTTTCGTGAATTTCGCAAGTCAGCTGCTATTCATGAAATTAAAAACATGTGAAAATATCGACTCTGATCCCCAGATAAGAATGTGACATATACGCGTATACATACATTTCTCCGTTCAGTACAGGACTCCACGATCGCAAATTTAACCACTCGCAAAATCGTCGGGAAGTCTCGATTCGTGAAAATTTAGACTCGCTGAATATATGGTGTGTACAGTAGCCAATATATGGACCAATGCTTTTCCACACGCCACATCATGTATCACGTCCTCCACAGACAATATTTCTCTCCTTAGGCAATATGACATTGTAAAGCCCTTAACATAATTGGCAAGAATATAATCTTTTCTAAACGGGGAGGCAGTCTGTTCTCCAAGTTGATTGACATCAAATTTGTTGTCAATTTGAGAGTAGGAATTTGAAAGCCTACTCAACAAATGATCTACTAGTATCCGTAGGAGTACTACAAGATGTACACTGCACAATAGATTGTGAACTAATTCCTGCTATGAATGGTATGCAACTACTGCAGCCAATTACCAGTGAGATGCACATCTCAAGTCTTGCGTCTTTGGCTTAGGACAATCAAATGCTACACCGCGTGAGGCCCACGCCAGATGAACACAGACTCACACTTAAAGTTCATGTGTCCCTTTTGCAACCCTGAAAATTACATTGCTACCATATTAAAGTTGCCTGGTACAACGTGGAGGTTGGTAATTTAGACCTTTCCTCAGAATAATAAAACTAGAAACTTTTGTTGAATAGTAATGAAGGGGGAACAATACTATAGATTTCCAGTGATTTCACTCACACCCCCCCTCCTCCAAAAAAAAAAAAAAATCCAACTGTTCTTCTCAGTAGATAAGGGGAGTGTACTCTCTTGTAGCATGGGGTTAAGTACAAACTTGACAAAGCATTTCCCTCATTGCTGCTACACTTGTGTACAAAATATATCCCATGAATATTTTATTTTCAAACAAAATTGATCACTTGCCAGCCTCTACTTCCAATGATGAGGCTACATTTACTTATCTCATTAACATCATCAATGTAAATATTTCAGCACATAGCAATCTCCCTTAAAAAAAAACCAATAATGGCCGGATATAAAATTTTATATCATGATATTTCTTTTGATATCACTGACAAAATGAGGAGCAATAGATTCTAAAGATTTTATACCCAATTTTTCTTTCTGAACCAGCCCTGAATTTGTGAAGCAATTTAATCATGCAGTTGTCAGATTAAATTCCATTCTGATATTGTTTTTAAAAGATAATTAAAAGAAATAATCATGGGGGTTCTTGTCTACAATATCTATATAATTATAATGGTACATAGTGTAGGAACATTATGTAACATGGGTGTTATGCATTTAATCATTAATTGAACTTGGTCCAAGTGGCTGGTTTAGCAGGCTATGAATTAATGTCCACAAACGTGTGTACATTATCCAGCATGCTTATTGTTGAAGAGTGATTGGTGGAAATGAGCACAACTCTTATGGCCCCCCCAAAAAAAAAATAATAAATAAATAAAAAAAAAAGATCTTCCAATTTGTTATGTCGATGCCTTGCAGGTGGACTGATACATGAACTTTATGAACTTTGCAATTTTGCTCACAACTGGCTGTGATAGTACTTATCCATTGTACGTATGACAGCTAAATCCACTCTGCAACACATCATGTATACAGAAGTATAATGCAAATTTATATGTTTGTGCGTCAAAGCTAACTTGTGCACTGTGATGAACAGGACGTCAGAGGGTTTCACTTTCAGCCACTCTACCTGTCATAAAAACCATCACAGAAATCAATACATGTTTACACCTTGCAGAAGCGACCATTACCACAGGATGTGTGCATCCATACCGGGAATATGTCATGATAGACTCCACAAACTGTGTCCCAAAGTGCACCCTTAGGAAGGTACTGCCAAGCAATAAGGATGCTGTTTTTGTTATATGACAGAAATAGTAACACTCAAACATTAAACATACATCACAACTATATACCATCACAAAAATCCCTACCTATCCCACAAAAGGATAACATATAGTGCAATCTTTTATAACAGGCTGACCCTTTGAACAATACATCACTCTATGCAACGGCAAGAAATATCAGTGGTGTCTGCATGCACACAGTCGCAACCACCATATCTGGAGACGTGATAATAAAGTTAGTCTTATGACTACTGTACTTGTGCACGCAGCCAGTGCTTTTAAAGGGTGTGTACAGTTATGGTCGAGGTGAGGATTTAGCTTTTAATGTTTTGCGAGATATTCAGAAACCACTCTATGAGATGTCAAAGAGCATGCAGTTCTAAGGGGTATCAAAAGTTTATTCGATGAAAATCGGTTTTGAAATGGCTGAGATATCCAAAAACAAGGTGAAACAAAGAGATCCTAATAAAGTTGTGGCATGTCGCCTTTTATTATTAGCACTTTTTGGGATATCTCAGCCATTTGAAAACCAATTTTCTTCAAAACCTTGAATCCTTCTTAAAATTACATGCTCTTTCATATTTCATAAGAGGCTTTTTATTATCTCACTTAGGAATGTTCAAAACATGCTTCCCCACATCAACCAGTACTGTACAGTCCCTTTAAGGTGGACTTGACAATTTAGATACAATATCCACAGCATTAAACATTATATGTGTAAAAATATGGTGCACAGAAATGACACTTTTTTTAAAATCCCTCAAACGCCGTTGGATATTTCTCAGTTTTGTTCACAGAAATCATAGCCATCCTTTCGATATTTCATTGGCATGTGTTTTTAAAGCTAAAACAGATGAACGCAAGTCTTCCTTAGTGTGGTGGTCCCTTTAAAACTTGAATGACTCTCCTTTACTATCATTTTTGTATTAAAGTCTAACTCTTTCATGACATCACACGTCTCATGTTTGAACCTGTCAACATCCTAATTTCATTTCACTTCTCTCAGTTTTCTGGATCTCAATCTGAGACACTTAATTAGTCACAGTCAACCAAAATTTATCCCAAAAGAAGTTGCTTCCGATTTGAAACTCATTATAGCTGGTCTTGAAAAAAAAAAAGAAAGAAAGAAAGTGGCTCATTGGACCCTCTGATGCAAACTTTGGGTGAGAAAAATGATAAGTATTTCACCTTTCAACAGGGGATAAAGGTCAACATCCATTTTAAGCTTTTGGAAGAAGCCTCCACTATTCAAAAACTAAAATAAATTTCAGCAAATTGGGTTTTTATTTCTCTTTGAACTAAATTATCTTTTTTTTTTTCTCTCTTTTTTTGAGGAGGGTTCTGTTGCATGCAGCTATTCCACAGGGTTCTATTTTCAGGTAAAATTAATTTCTACAGTGACAGGAATTGCACCAGATATCAAACTTCTACATTTGACAGTCTTTGAAACAAGTCATAAAATATGTATTTGTAGATTACTTAATGGAATTCTATGATCTTTATCCATGAGAAGGGTTGTCCATTCCTGCAGATCACAAAAAAAAAAAAATCATCTTTTGAAGAAAGAGAAAAAATGGTTTGGCTACTTGGTCTACAAGACATGTTGAATCAGACATCAGAAAAGGAGCGATGATCAAAAACACAATTTCTTCTCCGAATGAGGATAGAAGTCATATGAGTTGACCATTCAACATTCCTTAACAGACGTGTGCTCAGTCACTGCAAACTGCACCTGTCGCTGCAATGGAAAGTCACTATCGAGATCTTATTCCTCGACGCTAATAAGGGTCACGCCGCCCTGATTAAATTTGGGCACAGAGGTACATCCCCTCCGTAACGAACCCGAAGCTGATGTCCATGTGTCGTGTGAAGGCATTACGTTACACCGGTATCAAAGTCATACCACACTACACATCATCCCTGATGATGGAGCAGTGGGGGTAATGCCTACGTGCAGCATTACATGGTCCAATCAATCACCGCAGACATGGCCATGCATGACACACTGGTGATTTACACCCATCGGTCTCCACCCAACCTTAAGATATTTCATCTTCTAAATATTTATTCTCCGTCATTTTAATGATAAAAGTTTTTTACAAGCTCACATGTACATCATTCTGCAGAAAGAAGTATAAAAGAAAGGATACAACAATAATGACACACACCCACACATCTCTGGAGTCCTAAATAAATACATGTAGATGAGCATTAGAAAAGGCATCATTGATATGATCCAGCAAAGTTGCAAAGAAACACACACACACACACACAACACACACAAAAAAAAAACACAAAAAAAAAAAAAAAACCAAACACTCACACTCTTCTGAAGCATCTGTAATATTAGAGAAATGTATCAGTGGGGTGTGGGAACCAGACCACAACTGGAGTATCCCGAGAAAGAGCAAATGTATCGGTATCCCGACAGCTGACAGCTGGTTTTATGCCTTGCGTTAGGTCGACTCACACATGCTAGGACAGTAACGAGGGCTTTCGCACCTACTTAAAAAAAACAAAAAGAACCTCTCTATAGACCTACTTAAATACATGTTTCATGCCAATGGTATTACATTTTCAAGTCCAAAAGTCACATGTGAATCACCTTTCTTCAAAAGCATGACCAAAAAAAAAAAAAAAAATGTGACAAAAATCACATTTGGCATGTAGATCATGATTTTGATGGTTGCAACCAAGTTTTGCTTGATTCTGGGTGCCTTTTGGCAGTCTGAACAGTTTGGCCTCTAAAACACAATCGAGGAAGTTTTGCAGCTTGACTTCACTTATCCTTTTGTGCATGTTACGTATATAAATATATAGATAGACAGGCATGCATATATTTTCGCATGTAACAATCTCAAGACTTGTGTGCTCAATAGACAAGCCGAAGAATTGAACAAAGCCATTATATGAAGTGTAATTTGCAGTTTGAGGTCAGTGAGGAAACTTTCTGAAACACATTAATAAACTTGTTGAAGAAGAGTGATTACAAACGAGGTTATTTTGTTAGTCTGAAACCTCTCCTTGATTCCTTTAATATGTACTGAGATGCTATCCAGTACCCAGTTGAAACCCCACAGCAAACCCAACAGGGAGACAAGCAACCAATTCCTCACACAGTCTTTAATCCAAACCAAACTCCCCCTCCCCGCACCCACTCAATTATTAGTTTGTGTGCATCCCATGTTTTATTGGTTGCATTGTGAATGCAGTAATTACCAATTGTGCAAATGTCATGCATCACAAGAGTATCCTTACAAGCCCAGCAAACTCTGCAGAAATTATATATAGCGTGCAGTCTTCTTCAAACTTGCCCTTGATCACTTTTTGCCATTAAAACCATTTTGATAAGAGATGGTAATGTCACCCCAAAGGATACATTGCACTGGTAGATATCAATTACAGTTTTTTGTTACGATTGCTGGCAAAAATGACACGACACAGCAACAGTAGCTTGGGACTTATTTTACAGGCTCCGTATGTCAGGGTATTTTATAGGGGAGCAGCGAGAGATATGATAGTCCTGCTGCGATACAATAATTGTTTGATATATGACATACAGTCTAAACACACACACACCATGGATGTGTCTATAGATCTTTCTAGAGGCTCCACACTTCATCCCCTCCCTCTCACCAATTATGATATGCATTTGATCATTTTGTATGTTTGCAGTATTTGTCGATGGGTAATAAAAACAGTGTATATTACATTAATCTATCTCAATGTCCCCACCTCCATCCCATTTTACTAATTACGTATTTTGCCAGTTGATTAGAAAACTTTCTAACATTTGTCAATGACAAAGAATGTATGGGAGCCAAGTGTAAATTTCAATTTGACACAAACATTGAAGTCATACATGACATATTTGAGGCAATTTCTCTCTTCCTCCTTCATGTACAAGTGCACTATTCATCCTGCTACAGTACTTTATCTATCTATCTATCTACAGTTGAACCTCTCGTATCCGGACAAGTCGGGACCGGGGCTCATCCGGATAAGGGATTTGGCCGGATACGGGAGACTCAATGCTTTATACATGTACATACATACACATGTACTGATGTAGCCCATTGTAGTACCACATGTAGTAATGTGTATACTGCAACCTTTTCATTGTTACATTTGGGGATGTTTGGGGATGTTAAAATGTCTGAGGGTAAGCAATTTGGAAGGAAATTTGATGTAATGTATGTTAATCATGTTGGAAGTAATATGTACATTGTAATTCATGTGTGTTTTTGTAGGAGTTCTCAAGGAGTTGGGCAAAATCATGGCGAGATTGCGTCCGGATAATAGAGAGATCCGGATAAAGGGAGGCCGGATAATAGAGGTTCAACTGTATCTGTGTTTTTATCTCTTCTCATGCTCTACCTCTTATGCACAAATTTCCTATCTATCTACCTATCTGTGTTTTTATCTTTTCTCATGCTCTACCTGTAATGCACAAATTTCTTATCTATCTATCTATCTTTCTATCTATCTATCTATCTATCCAGATCTATCTATCTGTGTTTTCATCTCTTCTTATGCTCTATCTGTAATGCACAAATTTCCTCTGAATCTCTATTTTCTGGCTGCTAGAGCTAATGGGCGTTTTTAGCTCCGCCAAGGCAGGAGGCTATGTTTTAATTGGTGCTGGTTTGTCTGGCTGTCTGCAAAATAACTCAAAAAGTTGTGAGAGCATTTGAATGAAACTTGCAGGAAAAGTTGATAATAACACAAGGAAGAGATGACTAACTTTCTGTAGTGATTGGGGAATTTTTCTGGATTTTGGAAGGGGTTTTAATCTTTTTGCAGACTGGGTCAATGAACTTAGGAGTTCAAGCTGCGTGTATCTGAGGTTTGCCTACAGTGTATGTCCTCTAAATGCGTACTCTACTGGGGTGCGGTGCTGCAGCTGTGTATAGCTGGAAGCTGATGACCTAAACAAAAGGCTTCCATAATGTAAAATTGGGCAATTTTCAGCATTCGTTTATGGGTGGAAATGAGCTGCTTGCCGGAGGTCTGCGCTCTCTGAGTGCTTTTCTAGTTGTTATATTTAAAGTGTCTTTGTAAAATCTTAGTACAATATGCTACATACATGTATTCCTTAACCCACTGAGGATGAGTCCCGAGTATACTCGGGCAAGTGTCTATGGGAAATGTGTGTTGTAGCAAAATCAGCCAGTCCTCAACGGGTTAACACAGTATTTCAGTATGATTGTAATAATCTTCAACTCTATTACAGTAATAAAACAGAACATTTTGTATTTAGGGTGTTGAATGTCAGGGGGGGGGGGGGAGGGGGGAGATTTGTCCCATCTGGCAATCTGGAATGTCCAGTACTCAGTATTCTAAAAAGCCCATTAACCCACTTCAAACTCATGAAAATCAATTAGTGCAGAAGCACTTAATGTATTAAAGCATAACACATATACATGTACACATATATGACAGGGTAGGGTGGCCCAATCTTGTCATTTTCCAACAGCACTGGCATTGCCGTTCCTCTCCTCTGAAGCTGATCTGAACTGATCAAGTCATTAATTGTCAATCGAGTCAGGCCTCTACACAGATGATATAGAGGTAGTGTGTGCTATGGTTGCATGATAGGCTAGTACAAAAGAGGTCACTAACCTTTGGACCAGAGGGGGCTTTGAATTCCTGTCAACACACTGAAAAGCAGAATTACTGGTATTGTAAAAGTGGAAATTTTCATTCAAGTAATTTTTCATTTTTTCACACTGCAGCCAAGTAAGATAAATTTCTTGTGTTTTCAACTGTATGTGATCTAAATACATGTATACATAAAAATAGTATTACATTATATAACAAGCAAGATATTTGCGTGCTTTTATTTTCACAGTAGTTGATAAGTTTCATGTTGAGTGGAATGCACAAAAAACTTGCGCTTTTACAGATTCACTATAGGCGTGTCTTCATCAGCCCAAAGTTCAAACTAGCGGGATATTTTGCAGTCTTGGAAAATAGACCGATGCTGCAAATGTGCGTCTTCATCAGCATCAGCTCGGACAGCCCGCTTGGGAAAATTAGCCCGAAATTTGACGCATGCTCACTTTGCATCATTACTCTGCTTCGCTCGCAGTTCGGAAGTAGATTTCCCCACGCAAAATCTCCTATATCACCATGTGTATGATACTACAACCAGGCAGGTAAGCAGTACAGCATATTCTCTCCAAAGGGATATCAATAACGCCACTTTTTCTTCTGTCCAGTGAGACATATTATGAAATTAACGATTTGCAGAGTTTAAACACTTCGTAAATACACACAATCTGCAAGAATCTTCAACTTTAAGTAGAGTGGACCAGAAGAAGAAGTACAAACATTGATGAAACAGCCAGCATGCACGGTACAGAGTTCTAAATTCAAAAAGATGTCAACAGTAGGCCTAGAATGCTCATGTGATCCTTGAATATACCGTGTGTGTACGTACACAGTCACTAGCTTGTACATGCGCTTTCCAATAATTCCCCACAGCCAGCTGCGGAACCAGAATCGTAGAGGGATTGAGAAAATTACGGGCTGATGGAGACGCATCCAAAATAGCGCACTAGTTCACGAATTAGCTATCATGCTAATTCAAGAACTAGCCCAAGTTTTCTTGGAATATTTTCCCAACCAAATAGCGTGCTATTTGCATCTTCACCACACAAATGCTGTACGAGCTGAAATTTTCGTGGTGGTTTTATTTTTGCGAATTTTGCGAATCGCCTTTGAACTGCGAAAATAACAACGTGCAAATAACTAAGTTCAGTTAGACCCTCGCAACCACGAAATTAACAACACGCAAAAATGTCCTCCAAGTAGCAATTCACGAAAATATCTGTATGCAAAAATTTCAGCTCGTACAGTAGCTCGCTATTTTGACATCGGGCTAGTTTCGTAACCGCAAAATAGCATGCTATTTTGAAACTTTGGGCTGATGAAGACACGCCTTTTGAGGTGTTTGTTTGTTTGTTTGTTTATTTCCATCTGCAAAGATGGTTGGATAGCCCATATTCAGCTACGTTAAGCTGGTCTTCCATGGGGTCCAGTTGGATGTGAGGTGGGACTACTTCACCGGGTTAGATACCCTGCTCTTTGCGATGAATGAATGAAGCGGGATCTTTTACGTGCATGAGTTATTACTCTCTCATACACGGGACCTCCATTTTATGTCCTATCCGAGGAACAGAGTGTTTTGCTTCTTGCTAGAGGGGACAGTATGTTAACACACAACATTGCTCAGTCAAGACTCGGGATCGAACCCAGGCCGCGTGATCGTGAGGCAGACGCGCTACCGACTGAGCCAACTCACCGCCCCTGTCTGGGCCCCCCAAAGCATATCAGAGGCCATGCTTGAAAGCCCAGTCCAAATTCAAAGAGATGATCCAGTTTTCAGGTTGCCAGAATCTAGCTCTAGTATGCAGTCTACACTTAAAATCTAACATGTTATGACTACTTTATAAAGCACTGATATGCATCCTATAATACATAAGGATGCTTAAAATTAATTAATTAATTAATCAATTAATTAAAACATGTGGTGAGTAGACCAAAGTTTCTGCAATAATCATCATCGAAAGTTTACCAATGAGATTACACTGCAGAATTCATCTAGATCAACATTTACTCACTGAAAAATAAAATCTTCACCCCCTGCTTGTTTTTTTTTTTCAAAAAAAAAAAATATCTACAGTCTGGCGTGATATTCCACTCATCTTTCAACCTCATGGAATAAGCCACCAGACCATAGATATTTCCCATATATATTCTGAGAACAAGCAGGGGGAGTATCCACTATTATATGCATGGGAGATAGACTAATTTGCAGGTTGCGTATCTACGTGGGTGATATTACAAACAAAACACACACACACACACTCAACCTGTCAACCTGGCTTGAATGTCCACTTGTCATAATTCCATGTCTGGCAGATTAGGCACCAACGAGTCACTGACAAAAAGAAGCTGCTTCGAATCAGTACTGCACATATGAATGTCAAATACTGCCTGGGGTCAAAGTCCTTTCTTCTGCTACGGGGTTTAACTTGGAGCTGGGATAGGATAGGGTTGACAACGTTTTCTCCTACCTACTGCTTATCTGAGTGGCGCTGTATGCTGCTCTCCCTAAACACGTGGCTACCACTCCCGATACGACATATACATGTAGATGTAGTCAACGATAATCAAAAAACCACTCTCGCATTAATTTCATGAAACAATGCCTAAAACTTGGAGCAATGATGACAGGCAAACTTTATTGTTTGTTTGTTTGTGTTTTTACTTTTGCTCTTTGGTCTTGGCACAAATCAAGAAGATGATGAAAGAGGACTCAAAAAGACACAGCAAATGTCGCATGCCCTTTATTGCAGCAAGTCTTCAAAGGGATGCCGACCAATATGCATTCCACTGACCAAAAGAGCTATGGAGTAGTCTTAGTATCTAGACCAGTGTTCAAATCCCATTGGCACACACTGCACGTAAGCACTGATACCTAGTTTTACCTACCAGTAGTTGTCTTTGGTACCGGGACTGCATTCCACAGACCAACAGACAATGCAATCATGTTAATTACACAGCTATCACTCAAGAGTAGATCAATTCATAATCAATACAAATTTATGTTGAACATTAATATTTCAAGGCATCATACATAATTTCAACATTCCTATTTCTCTCACGCTTTCCAAATATGCAAATGAATGCCCTCCATGACGTGAATTAAAGCCTATCAATATCCTGAAAATTAACTTTGCGACATGGAAGAGCACCAAACAGGTATAACAAATATGCTCCTTATTATTCATCAATTTCCTTCACGATTTACAGAGTGTGTAAATTCTACCCTGTTCATTCCCAATTGAACTCCATAAATGCCCTTTTCGTGATTGTGCATTAAGCTTGTACAGTTTGTACATACATATTGTATATGTGTCTGCTCAATGCAGCTGTTACAAATAATTGAAGCCGTGCAATTGGAAATGTGAACGTGGCGTGCATGTCACGTAATGTATGCCCACGTACATCGCATCTTGTCTCGGTACCGAGGATTGCATTATATGAAATAACAAATCCAGTGGGGTTTTCAAGATCCCTTCGGTTTTTGAGCTTCATATACACACATAACTATGCCCATGCGATATACCAAGGCTGCACACTGGCACTTGTCCGACGGTCCGGGACCAGCAAAAATCACTGTCGGACCAGTAACTTTTTCAGGAATGGACTGGTCAAAAAATGGAAAAACTGGGTACCTGGTAGTCCGACAGACAGGACTAACCAGTAGAAAAAAAATGGGTTAGTGTGCAGCCCTGGATATACAGTATAGAGCTGATAGCGCATACGGTATATAAAGTTTTATTGTTTACATAGGGTTTTTGATCGAGTTTCGAATAAGGGGTGTGCTTGCGCCATGTTACAAAGTTCTGAAGTTATGCAGTAAATGCGTAGGAAAATGCTAGGCAGCCCGTTAAAGCATTGCATGCGTGAACCCTCCCTTGGCCAATCAAGCGAGTATATGACACATAGCTACAGCTGGCCAAGTCATTGCGCACATAACACTACACACAAAGAGCCACATGAAAATATCCAATCTGTGCAATCGACGCCCATTGATAATGCCTGTCTACTAATCTGATTCAAGATGCATACGCTTTCTAGTGCAATTTAGAATATTCTCATCATTATTTCTACTCCTAAAGAACTTCATGTTCTCATATTTTCAGAAAACATTGTGAGAACAGTGCCACAAAGCTCTCTTAGGTGGGCCATGATGTGGGCCAAAAAATAAATGAAAGAATAATTTTGCATTCTTTATAAGTGGGTCTGAAAAAATATGAGCCAAAATGGGCCTTGGGGCAAGTAAGTCTCACTGTGTTGGTTATATGAAAGGTACTTTAACCTGAAACACAAACTAAGACAAGGCAAACTCAGGGAAACTTTATAAAGGTACCAAAACTTCATATTATCTTTAAAAAAAGGTTGAGAAAGCCTGTTTTAGACCATGCTGCCAACGTTATGAAGTTGTCCACAAACTTCTGTAAAAGTGGACATTGTCACGGTATATAGATTTTTTTTCTCTCTCATTTCGGGTGACATGCAACTAGAGGAAAAATAACTTGCTATACAGCTGTATGTAATACTATTTCATACTTTGATTCTGTGGAATAAAAAACAAGAAAAATTCACCTTACCCACCCAAGCGCAAAAATAAATTATGCATGCTAAAATGTCCACTTTTACAGTATTACCTGATCAAATGAAAAATGTATGAAATTCATCATTAATTATTTTTTTCATTGTCAGCTGAACTTCATTAATGAATTGCCAAATTCGGTTTTACAATTCTAAATGTACACTGCAAATGCCTTTTTAGAGAAGAGATGAAAGATTCAAAATAGGCAAGGTCAAATATCAGAAACATAAAAATGTGTATAATCTGTGTGTTGCACATGCAAAACCAAGGTCCACTCTACAACGCCAATGAAAAAAAAAAAAGAACAAATTTCTGACTGACAATTCACATAATTTGAATCTCCACAACCTGTCAGCCATAATAGTCTGGGTGCCAGAGGCTGAACCTTGTTTTACCGTCCACCCAATGTTTTTTGATGGTTTTACCCCATTTCGGGGGTGCTGAATCCGAATCCGGATGATGCAACTCTTGCATCCTTGAGGGTTTTGAGATATTCAAGATGGCCGCCAAGATGGCCGCCAAAACCGGAAATTCCCACGTATTTCCTTCTAAATGGTGAGATATTGAAAACAAGTGATGGTTTTACCCTATTTCGGGGGTACTGAATCCGAATCCGGATGATGCAACTCTTGCATCCTTGAGGGTTTTGAGATATTCAAGATGGCTGCCAAGATGGCCGCCAAAACCGAAAATTCCCACGTATTTCTTTCTAAATGGTGTGAAATTGAAAAGAATTGATGATTCTCCCTATTTGGAAGGTGCTGAATCCGAATCTGGATGATGCAACTCTTGCATCCATGGAGTTTTTGAGATATTCAAGATGGCCGCCAAAATGGCCGCCAATTAAAACCGGAAATTCCCTTGTATTTCCTTCTAAATGTTGAGAAATTAAAAACAATTGATGGTTTTACCCTATTTCGAGGGTGCTGAATCCGAATCTGGATGATGCAACTTTTGCATCCATGAAGTTTTAGAGATATTCAAGATGGCCGCCAAAATGGCCGCCAATTAAAACCGGAAATTCCCATGTATTTCCTTCTAAATGTTGAGAAATTGAAAATAATTGATGGTTTTACCCTATTTCGAGGGTGCTGAATCCGAATCTGGATGATGCAACTCTTGCATCCATGAAGTTTTAGAGATATTCAAGGTGGCCGCCAAAATGGCCTCCAATTAAAACCGGAATTCCCTCGTAATTCCTTCTAAAAGGTGAGATGTTGAAAACAATTGATGGTTTTACCCTATTTCGAGGGTGCTGAATCCGAATCTGGATGATGCAACTCTTGCATCCATGAAGTTTTAGAGATATTAAAGATGGCCGCCAAAAAAGCCACCAAAACCGAAAATTCCCACGTATTTCCTTCTAAATGGTGAGAAATTGAAAACAATTGATTTTTTTACCATATTTTGAGGGTGCTGAATCAGAATCTAGATGGTGCAACTCCTGCATTGTTGAAGATTTTGAGATATGGCCGTCAATATGGCCGTTAAAATGGCCGCCCAAAACGGAAGTTCCCATGTATTTCCTTCTAAATGGTGACAATTTGAAAGCAATTGGTGGTTTTTATCTTATTTTGAGTGTGCTGAATCCGAAGCTCAGGATACAACTCTTGCATCCTTAAGGGTCTTAAGATGATAAAGATGGTCGCCAAAAATGACCGCGAAAAACGGAAATTCATATGTAGACCCCCTATTTCCTTCTAAGTTGTGTAAAATATAAAGCAGTTGGTGGTTTTACACTATTTTGAGTTTGCTGAATTTGAAGCTCCAGTATACAGCTCTTACTTCCTTGAGGGTTTTGAGATAATAAAGATGGCCGCCAGAATGGCCCCTAAATGGCCGTCAAAAACGAAAATTTCCATGTGAGCCCTATATTACCTTCTAATTGGTATGAAATTGAAAACAAGTGGCGGTTTCACTCTATTTCGAGGGTGCTGAATCCGAACCTGGTTGATGCAACTTTCATGTTCTTTTTTACGGGTTTTGAGATGTCCAAGATGACCGCCAAAATAACTGTCAAAAATTGGTAAATTTTAGGCCCTATTCAGCACCCTCGAAACTTGGTTGTTGAAATTCGCCCATTCTTTAGGGTTTTTAGACGTCCAAGATGACAGCCAAAATAAGTGGCAGAAATTCCGATGTCAATATATTTTTTCTTTATGGTAAAATTTTTAAAATAAATTGATTGTCTTACCCTATTTCGAGGGTGCTGAAGGTCTTTGAGGGTTTTCGGACAACTAATGTCCTGTATGAACGGAAACTCCTTAACATGTTCTTATACTGAAATGGTGAAGTATTGTGCTCCAACGCGAAGCGGGAGATTAAACCCATGCAAGGTGAAAAGCAATAATTCGTATTCTTGAATTCAACTCAGTTGAGCGAATTTGTCAAATCAGCCAAAATTTATTGAAAGTCAAAATGACAGTCACAATGGTATTGTAATATACTGAGATATTCCGATATGTCTCAAACGGAACTTTAACACGTACTGGAAAAAAGAAGAAGTGATATTGACATCATACTGAAACGTACAAACGCAAAGAAAGATACGATTGAAAATGTCTTTATGCATAATGGTTATGAAATAATGCTTGTGGTCTCCAATGATATGGCTCCATAGATGTAAAGTTAATCCTTTTCGGCTATCAATATCAAATTATGGCATGTTGGTATTTGGTGTTGAAACTTGTCTTGTATTCTGACGAGTCTCGCCTCGTATTCTTGTGAAACTTGTCGCATATTCTGATTAGGTCATTGGAAATGGTTGCATCCATGAACACTATAGTAGATATCAATAAGGGTAATTTCAGAAGCACTCTGCGCGATTATGATATTCGTAAGTACTGGATTATCAACTATTACCTTCCATGTTTGATTTTTATTTAGCTTTTTTTTCCAAGGCGCGTTACCTGTGATTTGTCCGTCCCCTCGTGTGTGTTTGTAATAGATTATATATACATATATACATACATAATGTTACATCATATTGAAGAAAAAATTGAAGCATAACAATAAAAATGTCCCACTCGTGTCTTCAACAATGTCATCAAGACCACCAATATAAACCAAATAACCAATTTGAGTGTTCATGGATAAAGAGATTAAAACTGCTCATGGATTAAGGCAGGTAATGTTGGGTAATTTCAGTACACTTCTCTACATCACTATCACAATATGATTTAGATGAACATGTCTTGTCCATTAATTGTTAGTGTTCAAAACTTATCCATATGTAGAGGAAACAGTGTAATCTTGCAATTATTCAACCGCATCTGTAGTCTTGAAGGGTTAATTATTGCTGGCACACTTGTATCGTACCAACTCAAAGAAATCCAGTAGAGCTGGTTTCACTGTATATACAGCAAGTTCAAACTGTGCCATTGACGAAAACCATCAATTGTTATCAATTTCTTACCATTTATAAGAAGGAAATGCATTGGAGTTTCCGTTTCGGCGGCCATTTTGGCGGCCATTTTGACTATCTCGAGGTGCATCATCCAGATTCGGATTCAGCACCCTCGAAATAGAGTAAAACCATCAACTGTTTTCTATTTCTCACCATTTAAAAGCTAATACATAGATATTTCCGGTTTTGACTGGAGGCCATTTGGCGGCCATTTTGGCGGCCATTTTGGCGGCCATCTTGAATATCTCAATACCCTCAAGGATGCGAGGTTTGCATCATCCAGACTCGGATTTAACACCATAGAAATAGGGTAGATCCATCAATTGTTTTCAATTTCTGACCATTCAGAAGGAAATACATGGGAATTTCCGGTTTTAATTGGCGGCCATTTTGACAGCCATTTTGGCGGCCGTCTTGAATATCTCAAAAACTTCATGGATGCATGAGTTGCATCATCCAGATTCGGATTCAGCACCTTCCAAATAGGGAGAATCATCAATTATTTCCAATTTCACACCATTTAGAAGGAAATACGTGGGAATTTTCGGTTTTGGTGGCCATTTTGGCGGCTATCGTGAATATCTCAAAATCCTCAAGGATGCAAGAGTTGCATCATCCAGATTCGGATTCAGCACCCTCGAAATAGGGTAAAACGATCAATTGTTTTCAATATCTCACCTTTTAGAAGGAAATACGTGGGAATTTTCGGTTTTGGCGGCCATTTTTGCTGCCATCTTGAATATCTCAAAACCCTCAATGACGCAAGAGTTGCATCATCCAGATTCGGATTCAGCACCCTCGAAATAGGGTAAATCCATCAATTGTTTTCAATATCTCACCATTAAGAAGGAAATACGTGGGAATTTCCGGTTTTGGCGGCCATTTTGGCGGCCATCTTGAATATCTCAAAACCCTCAAGGATGCAAGAGTTGCATCATCCAGATTCGGATTCAGCACCCCCGAAATAGGGTAAAACCTTCAAAAAACATTGGGTGGACGGTAAAACAAGGTTAGGCCCAAAAAGTGGCTTTGGCACCCAGACTATAAGGGGAGTTCTCTGGGAAAGCATGTCTCTGTCAAACTTGATGAGGCAAGCAGGAGAATCATAAATTGTTGCACGGGGCAGAAGAAGATGGGAGAAACGATCACGCAAATTCCACTTGTTGACATGGAAATGGCCTTCGGTCAAGCAGAGATGATTAGCAAAATCATAGTCGTGAGCAGCGTGGGCATTTTTTGTTCTCTCCAAAAGAAGAAAGTGTACACAGCACACACGGAAGGCATATTTATGAATACTAAATCTGTGGCCCTCAGAGTGCATACACTGCATGAAATATATAAATAAATATATATATATATATATATATATATATATATATATATATATATATATATGTTTTTTTTTTGTTTTTTTTTTTGCATACATACGCATCACCAGTCAGGAAAAATTGAATTACGATGTTCAGGCATCTACTTTGCAAAGTAGGTCAGGTGGGAGTCTAATAGAGGCAAATTTGAAATAATGGCCGGTGCATTAGCATTTTGTATGCTTGCAAACACCATACACTCTACAGAACAGTGTTCCTGATTAAGGCACTGCCTGAAGGCAACCATTTTTTTTCTTTTTTTCTTTTTTTTTCTCTTTTTTTTTTAAGTTAGAAGGAAGTGATTTTGAGAGATTATTCACAGAAAAGAAACAAGCAACACTCGTCCAAGTTACAAAGCTAAAAAGTGAACTATACTGCAAAATAGTACATGTAGGCATATCTTGGTTGAATAATGAATGAAAGTTTGTGGCCTCAGGTAGCAACTGAAAAATACTTACTGCCCTTCTACATACACTACTGTATTCAAAAATTTTTCATACACACAGTTTCAAATGTACTAATGGCACAATGGTAAGGTTAAATCAATATATTTCAGCAGTACTCGTGACATAAAAACATTTCAGTTTTAGCCACTTCCTTGCTTTGTTGTATTGTTGTTGTTGTTTTTTGCTTTCTTTTGTCTGGTTTTGGGGTTGTTGTTGTTTTCTAGAACTTTTATACATTACAGGTGACTCCCATTAAAACAAAGTCCTAGGGACTGGCAATTTTCTCTCAATATATAAAAATTTCGTTATAGCTGAATAAATACAGTATATGAAGATATACAGAAAATGATTTGGGGACCAGAATTCTTGTTTTGTTATAACAAAATTTTGTTATAATCCTGTCCGTTATAGCAGGGAGTGTGCTGTACTTTGTATTCAAACATTTGTCACAGACACAGATCTATGGAGAAAAACTGCAAGAAAACTTGTCCCTGAGTGCAACAGGCCGATATCTGCAGGAACATTGCAACTTGTGAGCAAAGTCTCTGGAAACTCCAAAATCTCACAGGGAAAGGGCTAAAAGTCATCCTGTGTTTGGTAAACAGAAATAAGAACAGTGTAGTCATCTTAAATGAAAATAACAAAGCAACGATTCAAATCTGGAGCTACAATGAATGATAAAGTGAAAACATTGGTTGTCCTCACCAACAGCTTTGACAATTCTCCCTATTGCATATGAATGTGAACATTTCATCGCTAGCAGCTGGGTCTCTACACTGGCCTTGCGCTATGTGCAAAATGTGAATGAGGAGATCTTACGCACCCAAGTGCAATTAAGTGTGATCACACTTCTGGTGTCAACTTGTGCACTTCTGGTAAAAATGCGGAGTTACTGTCCAAACATTGTAACAGAAATTAAACAGTGTTGCCACTGTTTGAGTTTGTACACAGTTATATGCGCTCTTTACTCTAGAGGGAGAATTGCAAACATGCAATGCTCCTCTCCACAACGCTTCCCTCCATAGAGATAACAAAAAACTTTTAATGTCATATTGGTTTCAATTTATGGCAAATTTGGGGAATTCCATGAACACTCTCCAGATTGATGTAAAACTTTATAGTTGCATCTCAACACTGACTAGTGATGTGATGCATATAGACTGCAGAGTCGTAAAGACAGACTAAAATTGATGTCCTTTGATCGGTCAGAGTGCACTGAACTGGGGACCTGTTCAAAAGCTAAGAGTTTGCATCATCACAGCTAAATGAAAGGGAAAGGGACAACACAGGTCAGCAAACAGAAGCAATAAAGTTTAATGTTTTATTCAGAAGACCTTTTTGACACTCATGACTGGCTAGCTTTCTGTCGAAGGAATTTCACGCAGGATTTCATCCTCGAAAGCCGAGCCAGCTGTAAGAGTGTTGATAAAAGTAAGGAAGGATGTGATGCTGCCAAGAGCTTGTTCAACCATGGACCTGCAATGTTGTAGGTCCATGGTTCAACAAAAAGAGTGGTATAGAGGAAACAGCAATAAGATATTTTGCTCTTACATTGTATGTACCTAGGTACAGCACAACTTGCCCATTCTACTACTGGCTGCTCAAAATCTGGCAACTCTGTTTTGTTTTCCTTTGTCTATAAACTCTCTCACATTTTTTTTTTTTTGATATTTGTTGGGAGGGGGAAACTGTTCTTTCAGGTCATAAGGACCTATGGATGCTATCAGTGTGGGTGACAAATACCCAGTTTATACTACAGGTGGGGTTTTAGAGCCTCCTCAAGGTTAGAAAACCCACTTGAAAAAGCCGTCTCTTGACTGTTTATACTGCTCAGGCTGGTTTCTCCCAAACAGGCCCGACTGGCTCCGTTCCCATGGTGACCAAGTTCCCCTCCGATACACGGTGCGGGCTTCTGAGTTTCTTACTTCCGGATTGGCAAAAAAAGCTGCTTCTCGAACCCCCTAGCATTTAGGCCTACCCCTATACTGCAGGCTCTGAAACCACCCCCTGTAGGTGGTTTCTGAACCTGACCTGACCGGAGATCCTTTTCTGAATTCTGTCTGTTTATACTGAGCTGAAAGGCTGCTGGAGGCTGCTATAGGAGGCTTCAGAACCCCCTTTTTGCTTAGTACAGTTGAACCTCTATTATCCGGCCTCCCTTTATCCGGATCTCTCTATTATCCGGACGCAATCTCGCCGTGATTTTTTTTTAAATAATTACGGGAAGAAAGGGGGATTCCCAACTCCTTGAGAACTCATACCCAAACACACATGAATTACATATTACTTCCAATATGATTAACATACATTGCATCAAATTTCCTTCCAAATTGCTTACCTTCAGACATTTCAACATCCCGAAACATCCCCAAATGTAACAATGAAAAGGTTGCAGTATACACATTACTACATGTGGTACTACAATGGGCTACATCAGTACATGTGTATGTATATGTACATGTATAAAGCATTGAGTCTCCCGTATCCGGCCAAATCCCTTATCCGGATGAGCCCCGGTCCCGACTTGTCCGGATACGAGAGGTTCAACTGTATATAAATAATTCGACAAACAGGGAAATAGTGTACATGTTCGTTCTGATCACTTCCCTCCTGAAAATAAATTCATACAAAGACTGTTGCTGCTAGGATCAAAAGCTCAGGCCCTGTTAGACTCAATTAGGACTTTTATACTGCCATCAAAGAATGGTAGTTTTTTTGCACATTCTTTTTTTTTTTTTTTTGGAAGTTGCTAGGCAACTACCGGTATGTGAGCAAAAAAAAAATGGAATGGAAAAACCAATATTGAAAAAAAAAGCCTCCTCAGAATTGGAAGATTTGGGAAACTTGGCAGTTTTATTCCGGTTTTTGGTCATGTGACATCCGCTCTCGGCAAGGGGGATCTCCTGCCCACCTGCCTCTGCCACTGGTATGTAAGAATCACACAGATCTGTGGCCTCCACTCAGATACAGCAGGAAATTGTGCATATATACTTGTGTATGTACAAAAAAACCCCTGAATATACTGGTTTTTCCTGCATTTCTTGAAAAAAACCCAAACAAACAAAAACATGGAAAGTTTGGGAGGGGGGGGGGTGTTTGTTTTTGTTTTTTTCGGCAGTAGAAAGAGTACATCGAAATGTTTCAGTCTTTTAGCAATGTAAATGTCCCTCTTTTTCACTATAGGGCCTACTGGCTCAAATTACTGGACAAGCAGTTTTCAGCAGTGTTTTGTTTTTCTGCATTTAATATACACTTGTACTTTCACAAACAAAAAATTATGATATTTTTTCCTTTCTCCACTTCACTTCTGTACAATTGCGGGCAGAAAAATAACAGATTACTAGAGCTTCACTTCCTTGAGATGATTTTTTCCCTCTAAATTTAAAAGTGATATTTTCCTTAATCTAACAGAAACTTCACATATTAACACAGAGGTATGATTTTATTTTTTGGGTGGAATCTATAATGCAGGCAAATATCACTGGTACATTGTAACTATGTCTACCATTAGGCATGCCTGTACGGGCAGCTGTATCAAACATGAACAGCATGTAGTATATATTAGTACACATTCTAATGAACTGATTGCTGTGTAAGAATCACACAGAGCTACCAGAGCTTATCCAATCAGGTACAGCACACCTAACAAGGCCAGATCGAATTTGGGTCTCACCTCCGTGTTTCCCCTGGTTACCAATTTTTATAAAACTGTAATAATAAATCACCTTGTGTTCATTGATGGGTGCTATATCTGTGTCTCCGAATATGAGTAATAAAGCCAGGGTGACAAAACTGTTACTGTCCAATCCATCAAACTTCATGACTCTACCACTGCACAATGGCTACCCCTTTCCTCCTCCTCCTCCTCCTTCTTCCTTCTTTTCCTTTTCCTTTTCTTTTTATGTATTTATTTTTCTCCTTCTTATCAACAAGTTGGCCCCTTGTAACGGGAAAACTCTCAGCACCAGTATAATACCGACATACATACTATGCATGCTGTAGCCCATTCATATTTCATTGTACCTGCTTGTTCCAGCGCTTGTTTCTGGAATGTCAAACATGACCAGGCGGGTTTGATATGTAAACAGTGGTCATAGTAGCAGAGAGATTCTAATGAACATTTAATTACAATGTCATTTTCATGTATGGCTCCTTGTCGCTTGTACAGAAGTCACTTTTGCACGTTCATTTTCTCACATGTGATGTGAGATGTGTTTGTATTGTTGTACATGTCGATGGAAGCACAATTTCTATGTCCTATCGCAGATCAATAAAGATGAATCTGTATCTGTATTCACTGTTGATCTGTAAAACCATACACTGCCCATTTCAAGCAGAAATACATTTGAAGGGTAACCAAAGCATGTAAGCCAATTTTTTTGTCTTTCTTTTTTGACAGGCACTGCTCTCACTGGAAAAAAAGAACATGTTTTCATTGATGTTTTGGCACAGCATGCTGCCTGAGTGAGCCTAATCTTTAAATCCGCTTTCCTCCCTTTTCGATGAAGCAGCACTTTCTATTGTAACTCTCCCTTAAATATTTCAATCACTTTTTGAATGGGTTTTCAAAGATGGTCCAATTTTAACTAGTTATTCATCATTTTAAAGCTTAGAGATTACTCTTTTAATCGATATAGAAAGTGGAAATTCGGTTTGGTCCACTTTTTGTGAGTTTTGAGCTGGGCAGTCACAAATTTATTTGAATGCTAAGGTGTCATATAGGCCTATTATGACCAAACACAGATATCAGTCACAAATTGCAAAGTAAAGGAAGCGACGAAGACACAGCCCCTCACACATCTTACCTATAGTATAAATATCAAACTTTGATCCTGTTTTTATACTTTCAAACCATTTGTTAAAGACTTTCAGGGCTGTTGAGGACTTTCAGGGCTATTAAAGAATGATTTCTCTTTTCACTACTATTTTAGTCTCCTTGCAAATAGAACAGAGTATGCCTTTGATCCGCTGAGGATGAGAAAATGCATGCTATGAGAAATGCATGTTCGGGCAAATTAAATCAGCTCAGCCTCAACTGGCTGAGAGTATGGTAAAGGTAAGGATCTCAAGTTTTATGATTGTCATATCCACAAGATATCATTAACAGGCTCATGGACAGACTGACAACTTGTGAAACTATTTACAATTCAGTATCACAAGTCTAGAGAGACTCAGGAATCTCCAAAATCTTTGCAGTCTCTCAATCTTAATAACCATTTCTTGACAAATTCATCCACTTTTTGTCAATATGAGTCATGCGACCACTGACATGCCCCCAATCCAATTGATTTCATCAACTGGATGTGTAAGGAAAAGTTTCTTTGACTGCACTGGAGAAGTAGTCTATAAACTTGGGCCATAATTCAGTGCATGCTGGTGATTAGCTATACATGTCCTCTCACACTACACCGATGGCCAGCCATAATGTAATGAAGAACACGGACGTACACTCCCAAGAGAGTGGTCATAGCAAAGATACAGTGAACGTATTGACTGGACACATGTTCTGTTTCCTTTCATTTGGTTGCTTTACAAATATCTCTATTTTTAGTTTTTGGTGGGGGGGGGGGGGGAGGGGGGAGTTTGAGAGTTTTTGCGATTGATGAGATTTTATTGTCAGTACTGCACAAAATACACTGTATAAATGTCTGCAATGAAATGTCATGGTATGCATGGCAAAAAAGACAAGAAGATATATTTCTAACATACCCTCATATGTAAGGCCCGGCCCCCACCTGGGAATACTGGGAGCTACATGTATTGAGAGCATTAGCTTTTTATCAAACAAACTTGTTTTTGTTCTTCTTCTTTTTTTTTTCAAAACTGTATCTTGAAAACTAACAGCCAATAATTGTTCATCTTTTACTTTTGTTAAAAAGTTTTTTATTTCAATTTTCTTTCATTTTTTTTTAAACAACAGATTACAATCAAAAGAGGCTGTATTTAAATCCAGGCTTAAATATGAAGCTCACAAATTTGATTCAATCTCAATATGCAGCTTTATGTTTTACAGAACTATTATTTTCTCACAATTGTAACTCAGTGTTTCAAATCAAAATATAGATCTTTGAGGAGAAGCATCCATCATACCATCACCACCACAGATAAAAAAAAAAGAAGAAAGAATCTGGCGAAGATGCTGGATCTAAATAAGTTAACCTACCTGCCCAAGGTAACTAAACCTCACTAACAGACAAGTGAAATGGATGAGAATCAATCTGTTGAGAGTATAGTGTCTTTGCCCAAGTGCCAAGTTTGGCAAGTAGGGGAAATTGTGTTTGTAATGCCCTGCATGGATGCACCACTGCTATTCTAGTACAAATGTAATTCCCAACCTGTCTGATCTACAAAGTGGAAGATATTAACTTTTGAAATTAAGTCATTTACAGTAGTCAATAGTGTTGCAGTATACCATTAGCTCATCCTCATGTAGCATTTGTTACGAGAGATGAATTTTAAAAACAAAATACACTATAATTCTAGATTTCAGCAATTCTCTGTTTTGCAGCCTTCCACAAAAGGAACTGGGTAAACTGCAACGTCTTCAGAATTGTGCCGCTAGATTACTTACTTTCCCGAAGAAAACTATGCATACTACCCCAATACTTCAGTCCCTACACCGGCTCCCTGTAGAAAAATGTATTAACTTCAAGATTCTTCTTCTTGTTTACCGTACATTGCACAAATTTGCCCTGCCTATTTTCAAAATACTCTTCATCTTCACCAACCACCACGAAATCTCCGTTCATCGAACTCGCAATAATTACAGGTACCTTGAATCAAGCATAGTTGGGGGATCATGCTTTTTCATGCATGGGCCCAAAACTTTGGAAAAGCCTGCCAAAATCTCTTCGACAAGCATCTTCCATTGATGGTTTTAAAAAGAACCTCAAGACTTACCTTTTTCATTTAAATTGACAATTTTTTACCTGTTTGTATATGTGTACATACATTGTTTGTTTGTTTGTTTGTTTGTTTGTTGTTCTTATTATCTTCTGTGATATTGCAATGTGATACATTATGTACTCTGTTCTACAGCCCCATGAGTATCTTTTTAGGTAGAATGAGTGCTTTATAAGAGTCTCTCTATTATTATTATTATCATTAATTGTAGCTGTGTGGACAGTGCACATAAATCATGTGGTTCACACGGAAAATGAACCCATGCTTCTACTGTTTCAAAGATATGCATTTTTTTGTTGTTTTTATTTGAAGCTGAAATCACAAATGTGTAAAGTGATTTGCATCTAATTTATCACTGCTCTGGCAAACAAGTGACATTTTCATCTCTTGTACAAATCACACAGCTACACATTGTACAAGTGTAGCTAAGTGCGATTGATCTCCATAATCTAGAAACTGCATAACAGATATCTATTTCTCCATACACGACATTTAAAAAAAAAAAATCTATTGACGATTGCATGCTGATCTCCTCCATTTACTATGTTGTATTGGCATCAGTTTCTGCTTCTGGGTCTTTTCTTCCTATTCTAAAAACAAATCTATCAAACCCAATCTACCGAATTTACCGCTGGCATTACATCGGATTCCGGCAGTGCTTAGCTTTAATGCCGCAGCCTTGAAATGGTGTGTTACTGCATCTACAGGTATGCATAATTGCCTTTTCTCTGAACTTTACAGGTTGTAACTAGCTTGCATGAAGTTTTTTGTGAGCAGGTGACATTTGAAGAAGATTCCTATCAGTAAAGCTGCCCTTTGATTATGAAATTATATATTGATTTTTCCTCCCCCCTCTTCCCCATCTTTGATTTATATGTTTGTATATTATTAGGTGATCCGAGTATCCTCTCGGATCACCTTCTGTTTCTGTACGGATTCTTTCTTCTTCTTCTTCTTCTTCTTCTTCTTTTTCTTCTTATTTCTCCCCAAAAGTTGTGCATCGATTAGCTCAGAAAGTCCTCTTCCTATCAATTTCAAACTTATACCATATGTGTATCGTCTCCCAAAGACGGCAATCGAACTAAAATCAAAGTGATCAGTCGACCGTGACGTCACTATGACGTCATTATATGAAAACACATTCTCAATCATATCTCATTAATGGAATGGAATTTTTAAATGAAATTTACGTCACATATATTTCAAGTTATGAGCATTCTACTCATATTCTCAAAATTCATATTTTCTCTCAAAACGTGCGCATACGCGCGCGTTGAAAAATTTGTATCCTCAAATCGATCTCAAATTTTTTTTGCACACGTTTCAGACCATTTGGAGCATTTTTTGAAAAATTGAAAAAATCGGACGGACGCGTACGCGCGCGCATATATACGCACACACAGCTCATATGCAATGGAAATTTCCCGTTTTTTCACACTTATCGGATGCCTGAAATGTCAAGGAATATTGCTACCAAGTTTCAAGTCAATCCGACTCAATATGACGTCATACGGGCCCGTCAAAGTTGAAATTCCGCGCGCGCGTCAATGGCGATATACAGTGCAACTATGCCAAAAAACCGCCAATTTTAAATCCGATTTTACTCGTCAGGATGGACGGTGACTTCCAATTTTCTTTACATATTCTGAAAGCTGATGAGTTGTACATGTCATTTCATGGGTTGGCAATACTGGAAAAATGATTAAAAGATATCAAATTTCTAAATAAAATAAAAAGAGTAAATTTTCAAAATGACGTCATCAAATTTCAAGTTTACTCGAGCGTATCTTACTTATCCTTTGCCCATTTTCACCCAGATTTCAGTATGTTGTAGCTTATTGAATGCTCTTACATTAATGTAATAACAACAATTTGATTGGATAGCGGCATCACCTCGTAAAAATGGATTCAATGTAAGCTTGTCAAATTTGACCAGTTTACGTGTTATCTCTATGGGAGTGCAGTTTTTCTGGAAATGAAAATTGACATGACTATCTTTATCGAGCACTAGCTCACTTTTGCTTCGGTGAATTTCTCCCAAATTTTAATATGTTGTAGCTGAGACTTTTAGCTATCGTAATGTGCCCTTTATATTTTCATACAACGTCGGCATCACGTCGAAAAACTTGGTTGAAATCAAAGCCTATCTTCGATGTATTTTCATATTTCTTTCTTTTTCCAACTTTCTTTGCAATAACTCAAGAAAAACATACTCTATCACCACCATATTTTGCACATGTTTAGTTCATGTCACGTACATTATTTCATAAAATAACAACTACTTCATTAGACGCCAATTTGGGTATGTAAATTAGGGTCAAAGGTCATAAATGTTTCATCCTGTATCTTGGTGAATACACGTCTTATCTTCCCCATATTTTGCACACGTAAAGACCGTGTTACAAGGATCATTTCACAAAATAACCACTTTTTGCTCAGATGCCATCTTGTCTGTGCAGATCGGGGTCAAAGGTCATATATGTACTTCTTTCTTTATCTTCGTTATGACGTGTTATCTCTATGGGAGGGAATTTTTCTAGATGTGAAAATTGACATGATTGTCTTTATCGAGCACTAGCTCACTTACCCTTCGGTGAATTTCTCCCAGATTTTAATATGTTGTAGCTGAGACTTTGCGCTATCGTACGTGTTCCCGTTGTTTTTCATATGGTGTCGGGATCACGTCCAAAAACGTGGTTGAAATTAAAGGTTATCTTCGATGTATTTTCATCTTTCTTTGTCCAATTTTCTTTGCAATAACGCAAGAAAAATAGCCCCTATCAACCCCATATTTTGCACATGTTTAGTTAATGTTACGTACATTATTTCATAAAATAACAACTACTTGATCAGACACCATCTTGGGCATGTAAATTAGGGTCAAAGGTCATAAATGTTTCATCTGTATCTTGGTGAATACATGTCTTATCTTTCCTATATTTTGCACACTCAAAGACCATGTTACAAGAATCATTTCACAAAATAACCACTTTTTGCTCAGATGCCATCTTGGGGGTGCAAAGTGTGGTCAAAGGTCAAATATACTTCATTCTGCATCTTTGATAGTGTATACGGAATTCGGTACCCAAGACGGCAGGTCTGACTCCCTTTTTAAAATGAGAATCCAAACATCACACGACCAATGTCCCTAATCTCAGGTGAAAGCTCGAATCATTGATTTAAAAAGAATCGGATCACCTAATTTGTCAGTCTTGACAAATTCCGAGTCTAGTGTTAAACTTCCCGTTGTCACAAAAAAGATCTCTCTCCTCAAAAGTTGTGTATCGATTAGCTCAGAAAGTGCTCTTCCTATCAATTTCAAAATTATACCATATATGTATCATGTCCCAAGGACGACAAATTTTATAAAACCATAGTGATCATTGGACGGTGACGTCACTATGACGTCATTATATGAAAACACATTCTCATTCATATCTCATTAACGGAATGGAATTTTTCAATGAAATTTACGTCACAAATAGTTCAAGTCAAGCTTATTTTTTTCATGTTTTCAAATTTCATCTATACCCTTAAAACGCGCGCGTACGCGCGCGTTGAAATATTTGTATGCTCCAATCGAGCTCAAATTTATTTTGCACACGTTTCAGACCATTTGGAGCATTTTTTGAAAAATTGAAAAAATCGGACGGACGCGTACGCGCGCGCGCGCATATACGCATGCACAGCTCATATGCAATAGAAATTACCCGTTTTTTCACTTGGATCGGATGTCTCAAATGTCAAGAAATACTTCTACCAAGTTTCAAGTCAATCCGACTCAATATGACGTCATACGGACCCATGAAAGTTAAAATTCCGCGCGCGCGTCAATGGCGATATACAGTGCAAGTATGCCAAAAAACCGCCAATTTTAAATCCGATTTTACTCGTCAGGATGGACGGTGACCCCCCATTTTCTTTACATATTTTGAAAGCTGATGAGATGTACATGTCATTTCCCGGGTTGGCGATACTACAAAAATGATGAAAAGATATCGAATTTCTTAATAAAGTAAAAAGAGTAAATTTTCTAAATGACGTCATCAAATTTCAAGTTCACTCGAGCGTATCTCCCTTATCCTTTGCCAATTTTCACCTAGATTTCAGTATGTTGTAGCTTATTAAATGCTCTTTCATTAATGTGCAACAACATTTTGATTGGATGACTGCATCACCTAGTAAAAATGGATTGAATGTAATCTTGTCAAATTTGACCAGTTTACGTGTTATCTCTATGGGAGGGAATTTTTCTGGAAATGAAAATTGACATGACGGTCTTTATCGAGCACTAGCTCACTTACTCTTCTGTGAATTTCTCCCAGATTTTAATATGTTGTAGCTGAGACTTTGGGCTATCGTCGGTGTTTTCTCCTTTTCTTCATACGACGCCGAGATCACGTCAAAAAACTTGGTTGAAATCAAACTTATCTTAGATGTATTGAGATATTTCTTTTTTCTGCAACTTTCTTTGCAATAACTCAAGAAAAACAGCCCCATCATCCCCATATTTTGCACATGTTTAGTTCATGCCACGTACATTATTTCACAAAATAACAACTACTTGATCAGACACCATCTTGGGTATGTAAATTAGGGTCAAAGGTCATAAACGTTTCAACCTGTATCTTGGTGAATACATGTCCTATCTTTCCCATATTTTGCACACTCAAAGACCATGTTACAAGAATCATTTCACAAAATAACCACTTTTTGCTCAGATGCCATCTAGGCTGTGCAAAGTTGGGTCAATGGTCAAATATACTTCATTCTGTATCTTCGTTATAGTGTATACCGAATCTGGTACCTAAGATGGCAGACCTGGCTCTCTTTTCTAAATGAGAACCCAAATATCACACGGCCAATGTCTCTAAACACAGATGAAACCTATATGGTCATGCCTATTGCGATCAGGACTCGAATCATTGATTAAAAGAGAATCGGATCACCTAATTTGTCAGTCTTGACAAATTCCAAGTCTAGTGTTAAACTTCCCGTTTTCACAAAAAAAGTTCTTTCTCCTCAAATGTTGTGTGAGGTTAGCTCCGAAAATCCTCATCCTATCAATGTCAAAATTATACCATATATGTATCATGTCCCAAAGACGACAGATCTAATAAAATCAAAGTGATCAGTCGACCGTGACGTCACTATGACGTCATTATATGAAAACACATTCTCATTTATATCTCATTAATGGAATGGAATTTTTCTATGAACTTTACCTCACATATAGTTCGAATCAAGTTGATTCTACTCATGTTCTCAAAATTCATCTGTACTCTTAAAACGGGCGCGTACGCGCGCGTTGAAATATTTGTATGCTCAAATCGAGCTCAAATTTTTTTGCACACGTTTTAGACCATTTGCAGCATTTTTTGAAAAATTGAAAAAATTGGACGGACGCGTACGCGCGCGCACATATACGCACGTGCAGCTCATATGCAACAGAAATGTCCCGTTTTTTCACATTTATCGGATGTTTGAAATGTCAAGGAATATTTTTACCAAGTTTCAAGTCAATTCAACTCAATATGACGTCATACGGGCCCGTCAAAGTTGAAATTCCGCGCGCGCGTCAATGGCGATATACAGTGCAACTACACCAAAAAACCGCCAATTTTAAATCCGATTTTACTCGTCAGGATGGACGGTGACCCCCCATTTTCTTTACATATTTTGAAAGCTGATGAGTTGTACATGTCATTTCATGGGTTGGCGATGCTTAAACAATGATTAAAAGATACCAAATTTCTTAATAAAATAAAAAAAGTAAATTTTCAAAATGACGTCATCAAATTTCAAGTTCACTCGAGCGTAACTCACTTATCCTTGGCTAATTTTCACCCAGATTTCAGTATGTTGTAGCTTATTAAATGTTCTTTCATCTATATATTAACAACATTTTGATTAGGTGACGGTATCACCTCGTAAAAATGGATTGAAAGTAATCTTGTCAAATCTGACCAGTTTACGTGTTATCTCTACGGGAGTGCAGTTTTTCTGGAAATAGAAATTGACATGACTATCTTTCTCGAGCACTAGCTCACTTATGCTTCGGTGAATTTCTCTAAGATTTTAGTATGTTGTAGCTGAGACTTTAGGCTATCGTAGTATGCCCTTAATTTTTTCATACGGTGTCGGAATCACGTCCAAAAACTTGGTTGAAATTAAAGCTTATCTTCGATGTATTTTGATATTCCTTTCTTTTTGCAACTTTCTTTGCAAAAACTCAAGAAAAACAAACCCTATCAGCCCAATATTTTGTACATGTTTAGTTCATGTCACGTACATTATTTCATAAAATAACAACTACTTGATCGGACACCATCTTGGGTATGTAAATTAGGGTCAAAGGTCATAAATGTTTCATCCTGTATCTTGGTAAATACATGTCCTATCTTTCCGATAGTTTGTACACGCAAAGACCATGTTACAAGAATCATTTCACAAAATAACCACTTTTTGCTCAGATGCCATCTTGGGTATGTAGAGTGGGGTCAAAGGTCATATGTACTTCTTTCTGTATCTTCGTTATGACGTGTTATCTCTATGGGAGGGAATTTTTCTAGGTGTGAAAATTGACATGATTGTCTTTATCAAGCACTAGCTCACTTACCCTTCTGTGAATTTCTCAAAGATTTTAATATGTTGTAGCTGACATTTTGGGCTATCGCCCGTACGCCATCTATTTTTTTGACTGGATGCCGGGATCACATCGGAAAACTTGGTTGAAATTGAAGGTTAGCTTCGATGTATTGAGATATTTCTTTCTTTCTGCAATTTTCTTTGCCATAACTCAAGTAAAACAGCCCCTATCACCCCCATATTTTGCACATGTTTAGTCCATTTCATGTACATTATTTCATAAAATAACAACTACTTGATCAGACACCATCTTGGGTAGGTAAATTAGGGTCAAAGGTCACAAATGGTTCATCCTGTATCTTGGTGAATACATGTCCTGTCTTTCCCATATTTTGCACACGGAAAGGGCATGTTACAAGAATCATTTCACAAAATTACCACTTTTCGCTCAGATGCCATCTTGGGTGTGCAAAGTGGGGTCAAAGGTCAAATATACTTCATTCTGTATCTTTGTTAGTGTATACGGAATTCGGTACCAAAGATGGCAGGTCCGACTCCCTTTTCTAAATGAGAATCCAGACATCACACGGCCAATGGCTCCTCAACACAAATGAAAGCGGTATGGTCATGCCTATTGGGATCAGGACTCAAATCATTGATTTTCAAATAGATCGGATCACCTAATTTGTCAGTGTTGACAAATTCCAAGTCTAGTTTCTCTACTGTTGCTCTAGCAGGATCATGAATGCATGATGCTTTCATGCCCTTAGCCACACTATCAATGTTACCGCAACCATTGCACAGTGTTGATTCTTTGCAGGTTTAAAATCATACTGAATAAAACAATCAATATGATAGATCTTGGTCTTGATATTCCGTAATAGAGAATTATTTTCTCATAAAAAAAAAAAAATACATAGAATGTGGCAGTCTTTACATCTAACAATACATCATTGATAGATAAAACAAAAAACAAAAATTTGCACGGAAATCACAAAAAATACTGGACTCATTTTATAACAGCTTGCAGAAACCATCTTTGACAGTGTTTACTGATCTCAAAATGAACCAATACATTTGGGGCATTTCATGGTATAACACCTGTCATACTTTACTAATACAATGTATGACAATATATAGCCACCACAACATGCTTCTATACCTGGGGAAACTGAGGCCAACTTCAGACCATTGATGTTGTGGGCCAGGTTGGTTAAATGGAAGTATATTTGAACAACATGTGAATCTGTTCAGGAATTGGCCCCTTGCAAACATGAGACAATGACATGGTATCCAGGGTCTTTGATGATTCGCATTATGAAGTCTTTCTACTCAGAACTCAAAAACGTGCAGCACGGTTCATATTCGAAGCAGACGCTTTCCCTTTAAATATCAATGTTTGTCACAATCGACAAAATAACGGCCAGATACCTTAATCACTCCACTGCTGGATTTTTGGGGGAAAAAAAATCAGGTAGTTACATGTATGTTTAAATAAACAATAGCAACAACAAAACAAGGATACGAGCTCAGTTGACATGGAGTACAGGGTCATTTTTGCAGCGTGAAAAGGAGATAATTACCACTTTAAAGGAAATGATATGATCCGGGTCTCCAGTTTGATTTCCTTTTTCACGTAACTAGTGATGTGTGATGTAAAGCTGTAAACACATGATTATGTCAGAGAGTGTGTAAATGGCACCATCATGAAGCACTTTGTACTGGTGATTTGACTATTAAAGTTACAATGTATTGTTTGCCATTGGGAGCAGTGATTTTAAAAATGTTTGAATTATTACACTGATGCATAGTGTAGGTCAGTTGTATCACAAAACATCCTACCATATAAAAATTTTGCAATAAAGCCTAAAATATGAGGATATATCACTATAAATCTCAATAAACCGTAACTGTAGAAGGTTTTTCTATAAACAATGTTATTATTTACTATTGTTCATATTTTGTTTATCTAAGAATTACTTAAGTCAACATTGATTACACGGATTAAGATTTTTACACTGGTTGTTTCTATCCCTAACTCATATTTTAGAAGTATTTTGAAGTACTAAAGCTGGGCTTTTGTTTCATCTGCAAATAGTATTAAATAATGCCTTTAAAAAATGCATGAGGTTGCTTAAAGCATCAAAATTCAACACAGATAAGGAGTATGATGAAACAGAGCCCTACTCAATATTTCAAGAATACTTCCTAGCTTGGACTGTCAGATGAAATTGCCTAATTTGCATTATGAGTCCTCAGGACTCACTTTCACAATCAAAATAGACAGCAAACCTCACATGAGACATTTATTTTTATACTGCTTTCGAATGTGGGGGGGGGGGTAGTTTTGTTGTATGTCATGCATGAGATGCTTAGAAGAAAAGCTGGCATCACAAGTCATCTTGCTGCAATGAAATTCAGATGCTGGGTGGATTTTTTTCTTTCAAGTTTTGTTAATTTTCACACAAATTCTTACGAATTTATTAGTTAGTCCCAATATCAGCATGGCTATGATAAAAGCATAGGTGCAGCTCTCTTTGAAAGGTATGTGATTTTGTAGAACAGGAAGATTCAACTTTACAAGATGAATATCACCAGGAAATGGGCATAATTGTTATATATACCGGTATACACGCATATAACACTTAAAGGACCTGTTTACCTTTGGGAGCAGTGTTTTAAAAAATGTCCTGTAAGATATCAATTATGATACATACATGTATGCAGGGCTCGACACTAACGGTGGCCCGGTGGCCCAGGGCCACCAAAAACGTACGTCGGGCCACCAAAATTTCAGAAATGAAGAATTTGGTGGCCTGATCGGGCCACCAAAAAAGGTCAGATGTTTGCCTTTGGGCCACCAAGAATAAAAGTTAGTGTGGAGCCCTGATGTATGTGTAGGTCAGTTGTATCACAAAAACATCCTACCATAGAAAATGTTTGCAATAAAGCCTAAAATATAAGGAGATACCACTATTTTTCTCATTAAACCATAACTGTAGATGGTTTAGTCTGGAAACATTTTTATTATAACTACTGTTCACATTTTGTATATTCATACTGGCTCAAATTTTTATGTTGGTTGTTTCTATCCCTAACTCACATTTTGGAACTATTTTGAAGCACTAATGCTGCATTTTTGTTTCATCTGCAAATGGTAAATTATGCCTGTAATCTTTCACTTGGGTGACAGAAATTCACAAACAAGTTCTGCACAAGGTATGTTGTATGTGGACCTTTCGACAAAGTACAGGTACAAACTGCAGTTTCTGTTGTTCATTTTTTCTTCCTTTATTTTCAACCAGAGAAGAATTTACAAGCCTCATGTTGAATATGAGATGGAGCACCCCTTGTACACCAACTTCCAAATTAATGCATGATCTACATCCACCTGACTGAACACCTTGTATACCCCTGGGACATATAAACCCATTTAACATGCATATGATCTGCCGCCCACTGAACCTAATGAGCCATCAAGGATGTTCACGTTTTTGTGTGTCCCTGATTAGCAGGTGCATACTCCTGAATTAGTTAAAGTTTAAAGGCATTTGTTTAAAAATGCATAGTGTGCACCCTAACACAAACATAAACATGCAAAAGTGCAAACATGCACACAAGCAAACAAATATACAAACACATACACACATACTTACATATTTACACACAGACATATCACATTCTTCTTATGCACATTTTTACTCTTTGCCTATGGGAAAAACTGCTCACAAACATCGCTCATCATACAAAACTGACCAGAGTCACAGAAGTATGTCCTGGGCTGTCACTCGCTTAATCCAGTGTGATGAATGCACCTATCTCATAAATCAACCTCCATCCATCAGAAAAAGGCAATTGAAGTTCGTGGGAATTGAGTGCCCAATGAAGCACGCCCCAGGAATGCAATTACAGACATTGCAAATTATCTCCTCAAATGGATGGATGGAGGGGGAGGGGGAGACCAATTAAAAAATGAAAATAAAATAAAAATGCTCACCCCTCTCGCTGTGGATCTCGTTATATCCCCCTTGGCGTAGTTTTGACAGTCATTAGGCTGATACCAGCGGTAAATGTCGGCTCCACCGGACTCCTCCACCAGTTGTATTTTATACCAAGACTTCCTCCTCTTTATCTTCCTCCTATTCCTCGCTGAAGGGCACGATGGGAATGAGTCAATTGCGCAAAAGCAACTCCTGATGAAGTCAATTGCAGCGGAGCGGACACACCACTGTCTGCGACAAGGGCAGACCACCACTGGCGAGCAGGAAAAAATGACGAGGGAGAGACGAGTGTGCGTGTGTGTGTAAGTGCGTGTGTGTGTGTGTGTGTGATGGACAAAGAGAGCGAGAAAGAAAGGGAGAGAGAGGGGGAGAGGGGAGAGAGGAAAGGAGAACAGGATGGTGAGAAAGGAATTATGAGTGAGGTAATGCATATAGAGGAGGCTTTCAGATGTGTGCATAAGCCACCAGCACCTGACAAACAGTATGTGCATGCTGAGGCTGTAGTCTGCTTCCACAAGACCTCCAGGGCACAACACTTTTCAAATTTCAGCGTTTGCTAGAACTCTGTTAGCTAAGGCTGTATATTAGGGTAAAAACTAAAGGAGAGAGAGAGAAAAAAAAAGACCAATAGCACACACTTTTTCCCTGCATCCATAATGCTGAGAAATCAGATGCTCAAAAATGGGAAACATACCTTGCCTGATCATGTAAAATTATACCTCAGAGAACTCGTTTCAAATAAAAAGGATTCTACGCTCTTTCTCTTCTTCTCTTTTTCATTTTTATGTGCCATTTGATATGTTAAATATCTAACATTCAAACAAATGTCCACTATTCAAACCAGAATTTTCACATCCATTCCAATTTCACAAATTTTGAGAGAGCCAAGATTTGCAAAAATGCATGCAGAAGTTCTTGTCAACACTATATGGTGTGGCATTTGCAAAAAAGTTCATGCTGTGAAAAAGGCCACTTGCTCCAAACACAAGAATTTCATGTCACGAGAATTTCTGGCTATACATTTAATATTGTCTACTCTGTTTAAACCACAAATGACAGAGGTATATTTCCATCAAATATGAGATCTTCAGGTATTTGTTCTGCATCATTGTACTATTTGCTCTTTGCTCTTTTATAACATACTACTAATTTCTCTTGTTTGAAGGGGAAGGCTAGTAACTGATCAGTGGGAATCAGTGGAAATGCTGGGAGATGATTGTTCCAATCCTTATGGGATTCATTCAAGAGTTCATTGTATATCTATTGTTGTGTGAAAATGATTTGCTTCAGAACAGTCTCATATTCAAGTAATGTGCAGATTAATGCTCCGTCACTGACCAGGGACGCTAACCTGGAAGCATTAAACTGCACATTACTTGAATCAACCCCCCCCCCTCGACATTTTCCACGATCATTCTGCCGTGTGAATTTTTTTGACCGCGCCGCTCGCTGACTTTTTACTTTCAAGTCTCGCACATCTTATGAAACCATTTTCGCGAAAATCAGACATATCGTTACGACACTGCACGACCTTTTATACATACTCGTCAGACTAAAAATGGCTCAAAAACGTGATTTTGTGTACAAAATCTATGCAAATAGAGTTTTCACACCTTATTCAAAAAGATATGATTATTTTTACTTTCAATGGCTGAAATCAATTGATTTTAGCATAATTATACTTAAAATTGGTTCTGTAATAAATTTTGTGGAAAAAAATTGAAAAAAACAAAAGGTCGAAAAACAAAGAAATACATAAGAAATTCATAAAACAAAAGAATACATAAGAAATTAAGTTTGATTCCTGATTTTTTATTTTGGTACATTGTTAGAAATGCTACAAAGAATAATGTCACCAAAAATTAGGATGCCATTAGCTTTATTTTCTGAATTAGAGCAAAATTCATGATTTCATGCATATTAATTAATTGATATAATTTTTCTTTTATAGTTTGGTAGATTACACGACAAGTAATGTGTGTGCCCATTTTCAGGGTGATTGCGCGATCGACGGCCGAGATCTCGGGGGCGGGGGAGTTAAATCAACCCTCCCCCGGCCACAGAACACCCCAAAAAGCCCGGCCTGGTTAGGGTTAATCTAACCAGGCTGTGCTCTGTGCAATGAATGGAACAAAAGACAGGATGTAATACTCTAACGGCAGTCACAATGAAGAGATTATCAAATTACGCTGAAATTTTGCATATACTCTCTCAATACATTCTATTCATGACCAATGCTAACTTTCAAAGCAATAGCTTAATCTTTTAAAAAGTTACTGGAGTTGATAGTGAAGAGCATCTAAAAGGTTTCTAAGAAATGAAACAGAACCTCTGAGACATACCTAATCACACTTCTACAATAAAGAAAAGGTGTTCTACAAAGACTAAAAAAAAAACCTTGCCATTTGTTTTATGTTCCCAAACTTAAGAATTTTAATGTAGAATGATTGCTCAAAAATACAAAAAATACCAAAAAAAAAAAAATTAACTAATATTGTCTAGGTTCAGCCATTTCACCTATTTTGAATCCTCCCATAAAAGCTTGGCGTGCGACTTTTTGTTGGTTTTGTGATGCATGGTCATAGTATGTTTGTACATGTACTACTATGCTTTATGCAAAGCTGCTGTAAAAGTGGATATTTTCGCACGACTAATTTTTCGCGCTCAGCAGGGTAAGAAGAGTTTCACATGTTTTTAATTACGCGGAATCAAGACCTCAACTACTGGAACATATACAGTACTGTACTGTAGCACGCAAAAATATTTGTGTGCTTTTATTTTCGCGCTAGTTTCTGGTTGCGCAAAAAGCGCGAAAATTTCAACATCGCGAAAATTTCAACTTTTACAGTATGGAAAACTTTATTTCAAACTACCCCTGAAGCAGAATTCCTGCCAAGCTTGGTGAAAATGTGATTTTGCATACTGGACAGAAGTTGAAAAACTACAAATCCTTGACTACAGTGGTACTCTATCTGTCATCAAACATCCTGGAAAACTTGCAGCTCAACTAAACCATTTGTACTTTAGGGATCAACAAATACACGTATGAACTTGCATATTGAGACTAAAACAGTCTGCGATCCTAAGAGGTACATAAAATGTGGAAAATTTTAAAAGGTATGTCACTTATGTCACTAGCTCCAAGGCAGATAATGTGAAGTACTTTTTTGTGAAAAATCAGTTTGATCAGGAAGGTCGGTATGTTTGTGAGTACAATATTAGTAAATTGCTTGGGGCTCAGATGATGCATTCTACATCTATCACATTAATGGTGTGATTCATTACCCTTAATGTAAAAAGTTGTGGTAATAATCTCTTTGCTTGGGTAATAGCCTTTCCAGACTAGCAGTTTTAATGCATAATTGTATATGCTCAGTGTGCTTGCAAAGGAGAATATATATAGTCGTTCTGGACAATGTACTGTATTACTGACTGAGTGTCCAGCTCTGTTAGTTTTCAGGAATGTGGCGCTGCATTTTCTGGAATAAACACCAAGGACATTACAGCTGCTTTGAAGAAATCCTCCAGTAGAAATATAAGTTTAAAGGAAAAGAAGTCAGATCTTCAAAGGAAACGTGCTGGGGTTGGGTAATATAAAATCCATGACGCGTAATCAGCTAGATGCTTCAATAATAAAAAACGCGAAATGCATGTTTCATGTGGTGAAGCCCTATCTGCCTCACAGGCAATTAGAGCTACTGGGGGCCAACACGAAGGGATACATGACTGAAAAAAAAACAACAAAAAACAGAGGAGCATGAAACGCAGACAAATTACTGTGACAAGACTTTTTGGTCATTTTACTGCAGAAAAAAAAATGAACTGTTTGGTAAGATTCTCTCAATTTTCAGGCAATGCAATGCAAAAAAAAAATCACAAAGTTGAGGCGTTAAAGCCTTGGATGGCAACTTTTATTACTGGTATGTGAACATACTCCAACATATGGTAGGGTTTAATACGACCTTTACTTGCCATTCAAATGCTGGCTTATGCTGCTATATATTTGCTGCAGTGGACCATTTTTTTTTTTATTTGAATGAAATTATACTCACCAGAGATCTCAGGATTCATTTTTTTTTTTTTTTTTTTTATAGGCATGCTTGCTGCAGATAATAGTACGGCATACCAAAACAATACAAAAGTAAATCAAACATTTCACTGAAATACCACATATTAGGTGTGGAGAGTGAAGGTTTTTTGGTTGCTTCTGAAACAAAACCCAACGACTAAGATGCAAGTATCCTCAGATCACGTATATGCCAGTGACAATTATATAACACAGTGCTTATATAGCGCATATCACTACCGAGGTGTCCGAAGGGAGAGGGATGAAAGTAGAAAGAGGAAATGTCGTGTACAATTAGAATACACAGTTACAAGTAATTATTCTAGTCCGAATGGGAATCAGTGTTCACCACATCATCACTCACTCTACTTTGCGAACAACAGATTTTCTTGGCACTTTCTTAGAAATATATTATACTTCAGCTTCACCAAAGGTCAATTCTGTTTTCTTGGATATTGAAAGGCAGGTTTTCAGGTATCTGCAGCTCCAGTACATCATGTACACTTTGTACATAAAGATTCACTGTTAAAGGGATGGTATAGTTTTGGTGGAGATAAGGGATTGAGGTTTTAACTTTTGGTGAGATAATCAAAAACCATACATGAAATTTTAAAGAGCACGCAATTCTAAGAGCTTCAAAGTTTATTTGATAAAAATTGGTTTTCAAATGGCCAAGATATCCAAAACCAAGATTAAATAAAGTGGTCATAACAAAAGGTGGGTCCCACCTTTAATTTGGACCTATTTGTTTTTGGATATAATATCTCAGCCATCCAAAACCAATTTTCATCAAATAAATTTTCAATTCCTCGTAGAATTACAGCTGTATATGCTCTTTCATATTTCATGAGAGGTTTCTCACTACTTCACAAAAAAAGTTGGAAACCTGGAGCTTCATCTCAACCAAAACTGTACCATCCCTTTAAACTAATCATCTCCTCCATTTATCCTACAAGACCACACTCTCCATACTCTCTTGCACTCTCAGATTAAAGCATAAAAGGAGAATGTACTTTTCCTAATTCAACGGCATGACAGATACTTTGTGGTGTTTTCTGCAGAAAGTATGCTCACACCAGGTAGTGTGTAGGATAGCCCTCACACTTGAGATTCATGTTTGTATATCGTCTTCAAAATCATGAATCCTATGTACTTGTTTTATTGATAACTACATGTACTTGTTAAAAAAAAAAAAAATGATGCATCTACCCCTTACATCATGTACATTTAATAAACCCCCCCCAAAAAAAAAAAAAAAAAAACTTTTTAATACTTGTTGCAGCTTGACCGAGGTCAAATAAAAGAGATTCCAATTTCTTTCAACTCTGGCTTCTGCGATGTGATTGATAGAGTCAATGTGATGTAATCACGACATGGCACTAAAGTCACATTATGTTCAAGAGTTCATAAACAAAAAAGATTCTTGCACCAACAAAATACAGGAAACAATATCATATAGATGGCTCATACTATTGAAGTATTCCTCCAGCCTAATAATATTTCTCAAGTTTTACTCTAATTCTCATTTACCTGAAAGCATTTTCTGGTCAACTACCACTTGTAAACTTGATTTGATAGCTAGTGTCCTATTACTTTCCCTTTAATTGCAGGCGGCGGCATGTTTGGTTGTTTTCTTCTTCTTCTTTTCTAAATCCAGTGCCATCTGCCCCATTAAAAACTCATCTTCCCACTCCGTAAGAACCCTTGATGTGGAGGAGCAATCCAAACGGGGATTTTCTTTCACTCACAGAAAAAACGTCAGGCCCCAGAGGTATACTTCAGTGCAACATTTTCCAGAGTTCGAGTGAATAATGCATTAATTGAACCTATTTCGGCATTGCATCTATTTTTTCCATAGAGGTATAGATATCTGCAGATGATATCACTGCCTGGAATAATGATAATAGAGACTATGAGAGAAAAAAGCCATGTCCTCCACGTCAACCACACTGTTATATTCACTTCACTGTAGTTGTTGAGTGAATGACCTAGAGCTTACAGTGGCATTGAGGCATCTTTTTTTTTTTTTTTTTTTTTTTTCATGGTAAATCACTAAAAGTACAATGGTTTTGTGCAGCAAGGAACATGTATTTAAACAAAGAATTGTTATTTTTTTTTTTCAGTTTGTATAGTGCTATTGGTAGTATTGAAACCCCAAAATACTGTAAAATCAATTACTATCAATAGTACATGTATATTTTCTGGAACAGGAAATCCTTGAATTGAGAAAGGGTGCAAAACATAATAATGCACATACAGTAACTATGCTGCAACTTTGATCACGTTTCTTCATCAGGTTCATATTTGCATCTTCATCATAAAAAAAGCCTAATGTTTCTGTGTTGTGTACCTGAACTATATGCTTCATCATCATTTTCTGCATGATACTTTCTCACATGTCTAAATTTTATGTTTGCATTAGAATCAATATCTCCACAATTTTAGTGGGCAATGGTTCGTTGGAATATACACAGCATGTATCAACATAAAATATTCATGCATTCATCTTCTCTAATTTTTTTTTTTTTAATAGTCTATAAACTCTGGTTTTCCGCATCACCACTCAAGGAGTTTTGCCATCTGTCTATCACCAGTTGTAACACAAGAATATCCTTTTTTTAACTGTGGCGTTTTTTTAACTGTATGGCATCACTAACAGATTAATTGATTGCAGTCCTTCAAGCATGTCTGTATATACCCTTTCTCCCTCCTAAGACCACAACTCACAAATTTCATTAAAAGGGCTCTTTAGTGGAGTTGCCAGTTAGTAATGTAATAGAATTAAGCGAGGCTCTCTGAGTAGCAGTCACATTTGAACGCAGGGCGCTACAAACAAATTAGCCTGCTTGATGGGGTAACCAATATCCCGTTTTGAGTTCCCTTTACCCGCAGAACCTCTGAAGAACCTCTGGAGGACACGCCAGACTTCAACAAGCAGTAGAACTAAAGGTAACCCAGCGGGGTGGGTGAGTCTAAAGTTCCTGGTCATCTGGCATGAGGTCAGCATACATTTCTATGGAAACCAGTGGCCTCCATTTCTCCTGGAGAGGCAGGCAATCTTAGTGTGCACACATGTCTGTACTCGGACAACAGACAGCGCAGGTCATTAGAAGCGCGTGCCTGGATTTTTTTTTTTTTTTTTCGATTGTCTGTAGTAAAAAAGGCACAACCTCTACAGGTTACTTCAGATATGTCCTGGGCCTTCTAGCACAACATTTACCTCAGACTCATTCCAGACTCACTCCAGACTCGTGCTTACAGCCATGTCCGCTTAGAGTCCCAGGCATCTGAGGTAAACAAAGCACAACCTCCATACATCAAGGAACCCTAAATGGGGTATCTGACTCACTGTCTGGCAAGTTAAAACTGAGTGGCTGTGGGCATTTGCCTGCTGAAAGTATGGGACCCTTGCCTACATGCCCCATTCAGGCATGTGGGACAATGTCTTTGAGCACTGTAATGTTCTGGAACATGAGATCCCCACGGGCTGATGGCTTGTAAGCCCTTGCTGGCTGGTAAGATCATTGAGAATCTTGAGTGTCCAAGAGCATCCTGGTTATTGAAAAGAACTTTACCACTGATACCAGTGGTATTGTTGTGTACCCTACCAACTAACCACATAATGTAGCCCATTTGTGAGTAAGCCAGTGCCAAATCATGATGCGCTAAATCATACTTCCTAAAGTAACACATAATTCGTCCCACAGTATACAGAGCCAAATTAAAACCACCTACTGTTATTCTAGAACACTGGCTGATATACACACGAAAAAGGCTTGCAATGTCTCCTCTGCAAACAGTGGATTTTTGTTTTCTTCCTCAAGAATGAAATTAGCAGAGAGTATGTCCTGACAAGACGAGAACAAAGTCCTTTCTTCTTTTTTTTTTTTTCTTGTACCCTGGATCCACAAAATACCTAATACTGTCATCATAGTAACATTGATTGTATAAAGTACAAGACTCTGATGCCAGGAGAAGAAATTGCACATTTCAGTGATAAAAGAATGACAATTTGATTAATACAACCCACCCGGCTGATCCAGGCCTCCAACCCTACTATAACCAAATAAAAAGAGAAAGGCAATAGATCATGCGTGCATATGGTATACACTGTACATTTTTAATGCATAGTTTGTATTTGTTTCTTCAAGTACCAGTAGTTGCCATTTAGAGCATAGAATTTTCTGGTACAATGTGTATTTAGTATCAACACACACACAGAATAGGTGTTTGGTTGTGTCTGTTACTCATTTTCATATTAATATTCCTTTCAGCATAAATAATATGTACTCATGTCCTTGATTATGGAATGTTAGTTTTGCACACTTCACAACAGAGATGAAGCAATGCTATCACTGCTGCAAAGGATCTCTGATACATTGTAGCTTTACATGCTCATGCTTCTTTTCTAAAATTCAATAAAAAAAAACACAGAAATCTTATATTTTTTTTTTCAATGGGAAATGTTGGTTGTCAGATAATGTAACAAAAAAATACATTTATCTATCTTTCATGTACACCCTACTCTAATCGAGAGTGGATAAGTAATTTCATCACTTCTTCTAGTATTTACAGAAATTGTGATTGATTTCAGTGTTTTGTGAAATGACATCAAACTACAGAACGACCTTTGATAAACTATACCTTAATCATTGGGCTTTAAATTTTTACTCCTTGAGACATAAAGTGCTTCATGTTTCTTTTCTTTCTTTTTTCTTTCTTTTTTTTTCTTTTTTGTACAATTTGCATTATTCCATGTCTTTGTATAAACTCCACATTATAAAAACAAAATGTTGTTTTCACTATGATGTACCTACTTCATCAGGCAAGTGTACCAGAATGCAAATATGCACCAGCTAATGCAGAAAGCAAACTGAGCTGTTTTTTGGTGAAATTGGTTCCAGCCTACGTCAATAGCGAATGTGACATGGCGCTGAATAATTTACGGCCAAAAGACAGCGTGGCCATCAGTCATAGGGAGAGAAGAAGAGGCATCGCAGAGGTCTGCATGTGACAAGTTTGCGTGGGCGAGAGCAATCAAGACAAATGACGCTCAGTGTCGGCCATTACACTTGCCAGTGTCTCCAGGGAGTATGACAATGTTATGTCTAGAGTGCTAATGAAAACTGAGTAAAAAGACTACAACAACTCTGCAAAGTATTTTAGAGTGAGAATTCATCCTGCCTGAAAAAAAAAAAAAAAAAAAAAAAAGATAATAAACAAATAAATTCTGGACATCTCAGGGGCCTAAATGTTAACTTGATAGAATTGGGAATGGGGAGATAAAAGCAAGTTAAGATTAGGAAGGGGTCACACATTACAAAAATAACATATTTTTTATTGCAGGTTTTTGCTAGACCCTATTATTGATTGACTAGAACTTTTTGAAGTAGAGCTATTATAAATTTACATTGCATACCTGTACATGATGAGTTAGTTAAAAAGGGCCATCCATTACAATCATATGGTATCTCAATAATAAACTACGACATAGTGTCATACTACATGTAGTAGTCTATTACTACATTGTAGATCTCTAACGTTACACATACTCATAGACCACTGGCATTTTACATCTCAAACTCCCTGGTCTGACTCTTTAAGGATATGTCGGGTCAATGTCTGATTCCTAAACTAAACTGTGCAAATTAGACGACCAGTGAATGCCACACTTTCTTTGGCTTATTTTGTAAGGAAAAAAAACCACAAAGTTTCCCAAACTTGTAGCTAGATGTCTAGTTGCCTTCACGCAGAAGCTGAAATAAACATTCAGGGGGGATTTGTACCCATTAATTACTTTAACTTGAACCTAATTAGATGTTGTTCCTAATCGATAATCCTATGTCTGGGCTGATGTCATTGTACTTGTAGGGCCTAGATATTGTATCATCTCATAAATATTCATGCAATATTGAATATCTACAGTGTAACTGTTAGACTCTCATAAATCTAATTTGAATGTTAGATCTAGTCATAACCACACAAACCAACCAGTATTGCAGGCGTCTACATCCGGACAACCTCGTGCAGTTACATTCATTACATAGCTGTTCTAGTGTTAGAACTGAATAGAAGTCTAACAAATAAAATAGGATAAAGACTACATAGGCCTACTAGCACAGGTACAGGTATACATCCATGTAGGTAGAGTCTCCTGTACAATACATATTTGTACGTGTGTTTCCGCCACCACTGCTCTGGACGAAACAACCGGTTGGTCTCGGCAGTTTCAATGAACAACTTTAATCCAAACTTATAACCTACCTCAGGGCTCCTCTTCTGTCGCTTTGAAGTAACACTGGAAGAGCTGCAGAGGTTCAGATCGAGGGATCCATTCGACGTAGTCACACCAAATCTCCGAGTTCAGAATGGCAGAAAAGAAATTGCAAGAATTTGTTGGTCCTGGGTCTGGCGATCGCGCTCCATTCAATTTTGTACTCCCGCGACTGGCAATGCTATGGTAGCATGTAATCGTCAAAACTTCAAGCCAAACTTCAAGCCAAAAGAAGAAACGTCGTGTTCGTCACCTTTTGAATTGCAGCGCTCAGCCCTTATATCCTGTTGCATTGTATGAAGGCCTCACCTTAATTGTTATTGTCATGATTGTTATTACCATTATTGACGTTATTTTCATTATTATTATTATTATTATTATTATTATTATTATTGTTATTATTATTATTATCATTAGTAGTAGTAGTAGTAGTATTGATATTATTATCATCATTATTATTATCATTATTGTTCTTATTACCATTATTATTATTATTATTATTATTATTATTATTATTATTATTATTATCATTATTATTATTATTATTGTTATTATCATCATCATCATCATCATCATCATCATCATCATCATCATCATCATCATCATCTACTACTGCTTACCACTGTATAGTTTGACCAAAAGATCGGTCTGTATCTGTTCGTCGGGAATATGTTCCGCGGATCGAGACTAGACGTCTACGCCTTGCTTCATGGAATCCCCTCGGAGGAGAGCCGTAAATGTAAAAAAAAAAAAAAAAAAAAAAAAATTATTAAAAGAAACTCCTCCGGACAGATGGATTTTCTGTCTTACTACTAGTATATTACTACATACTGTACTACTAAGATACTATGTATATTATCGCCATCATTAATACCATTCTACACTTTGGCCAGCTCCATACACAAACTGGTATCATAAAAATTGCTCCTGACCCTGTCTTCTACTGGTATGTTGTTTCAGCACAATAACATTAAATGGGGGGGGGGGGGGGGGTGGGGGAGAAGCGAATTGCAATAAAGACATGAGTAGGTGAATTAATTTGCAAATGTGCAGTTACGGTAAATGAGCAAATAGCATGGATTGGAGCCAAGGACAGTATCTCGATCACCCCCCCCCCCCCCTTTCTCTCACTCCCTCTCCCTCCCTCTCTCTCTCTCTCTCTCGTCCGGTACACGTAATAGACAGACATATGCCCTACACTCGTATTGTACATATATAATTTACCTTTGTCTTTATTGCATGAATAGACGAAAATATGGGCAGTACATCGAAATCGAGAGGGATAGAGAGAGAAAAAAAAAAGAACAAATTGAAGGAGAAGAATGCAACATATCTATCCGTAGAGGGCGATAGCAAACCACCACCTTGCTTTTACAGATTGAGTACTCAGTGGAATCTAGCTGCTCTACACAACATCCACAAAGTTGTTGTTGTTTTTTTTTAATGAGCACTAACTAATTTCTACGGGAAAGTCACGTGTATCTTTTGCGTTCCTATGATCATGAAATCTGACAAATTTACACTTACACCAGCTTGAATACACTTTCTAGTCAAAGAGAATTTTGTTTCTAAGTGATCGCGTTGGTATAAGTGGGTGTTGATCCCCCTCAAAATAACATTTCATTGCAAAAGCATGTACTTAGAAATATTTGAAATGATGTTGCTTGCGCAATATCGTACAATATAAATATGAAAGACTGTTGGTGTCCGATCAATTATAAAACAAGACATTTTATATTTGTGCTGTCGAGGTAATAATGAGTTAGGTAAATTAATAATAGTACCAGCCCATAAACAGGATGTAGTGAAGAGAAAATAGAACTTGAGATAGAATTAATAGGGGAACTTATTTATAGAGTAAGCATAGTAGGGGAGTAATGCAAAATGACACGAGTACAAATTAATCATACAATTGTCATGATATCTCTCTCTGATATAATATGATCAAAAAGAATAAAACAGTCACACAAAATGTGCGTCGTTTACAGCTGGTGAGAGAATGTCAGATTGTTCCTTTCCTCCCCTTCCGTGGGGAATAAATCTCCTATGGTTTGCTTCATTAATGTACACAAACTCACATTGATCTTTTGTTCTAGAGATATAATCAAAAGCTATTATAATATTCATCTTCCTACTGAGTATACACAATGCTCTTCATCCCCTGGATTCTCTTTTGCGTATAACGGTTTCTGATGTATATTCGGTCGGGCAATTATTAACGGGCAAACGCTCTGGATCTGGTTCCCAAGAACAACCACTAAAGAACAACCTTTGTTGTGAATGATTTCATAAAATTTTAAGTAGTACTGTTATCGTGTAAATCTGTTCTATGTGTTTTTCATACGTCTTTAATACAAGTGGTTACGAGACTTGATGATGTGTATTATCATGGTATATCTCGAAATTCTTAATAAGGCCAACTTTCACTCCCTCTCCCACCTTTTTCACACACACACACACACACACACACACATACACACACACACACACACACATACATACACACACATACATACATACTCAGTCACATGCACACCACTCGAGCAACACACACTTGTATCATATACACACTCTCTTAATTTCTAGGACTTAAATTTTAAATCTTTCTTACGACTTAAAATATTTTAAGTCTTTAAGACTTATTTTAGGTGGCTTCGATTAAAAGTTGAGTGTCGAAGCTGTTCGCAATCTAAATCTAACAAGGACTTAAACTTTCAGCCAATCAGATGACTTGTAAATGACGTCATGCGCTATCTTGAACCGCCTAAAACCGGAATTGGCGCTGGCCGTCACTTTGCTTCATGCGATGCTAGATAGCGTAGTCATACACACACATTCAGTGCACAATATGTGTATGTACTTGTACCTACCACCATCGACCATTTGCAAACAAACGCTATTGACTCGAACAGTTGAGTTGGTCTTGAAGGCAGAAGTCATGCAGGCCGGAGTTTTTTGAGGGCATGATCTGACGGAAGCTTGACCAAGTTGCTTAAAGGTGAGCATATTACTGTATGAATGCTTAAGAATGTGTTTGATAACTATGGGACTCAGTAACCAAAGATAAAAGATGTTAAGATGTGCACTAACCGCCCTACATTTTTGGCGAGTTTGAGCCTTGCCGCTGTATACAGCGCTGTCCATCCCTGAAGCGCCAGTGCTAACGTTAGCTGTTCATGGCTATTAAATGTGTCTATCCAAACATTGTAACAAGTTACATGTAGGCTAACATTATACTAGTATTGTGGGGGCTCTATTTCGGTGAAACTGCAAGTACAAGTGTAATAATACAGGGACTCTTATAAAGCGCCCATTCTACCTAATGATTTACCATGTTGGTGTCTTGACTGAAAGGTAAAGCTATGGGCATAACAGGCTACTGTAGCGTAGGCCTAACTGTCGTCTAACACTGAGTAACAGTAACAAGTTAGTGTCAGTTCACCCCGTCCTACACTCTTGTAAGGTTTAATTTATCAATTTCTACGTAGAAAGGCACAGTTCTAGGCCTTATCATGCCCCACTATGCTGTGATAAAATGTAGGGCATATGCTGTTAGATGGGTTTTATTTTTAACGTTGTGTTTAGGCCACCAATAGTACGTAGACCCTATGGGCGCTGCAATAGAACTGCGACCTGCCCAAACACGAAGCCCCCTGTGTGATGAGCGCCCCAGGGTTTAGGGCGCCAATGTTGCAATGCCAGTGCAGTGGCGTCAAGCTCTGAACTGTAAAAACTTCTATCGCATGGGCCATATTGGCTGACATCACCAATTTCCATTGACTCCCATATTAAAATAGGGGGTCTACAATTAATAAACAGTTTCTGTTCCATTGCATGACTTGGTCTACTGAGTCTGATGTCACAATAAACAATTACCTTTGGCGTGTGCACTCAACACTCTTACTATCAAGCGTGCATCATGTCACTCATTTTACTGGAATAATCAACTTCAATGCTACTTGCACTCGGCTGCGTACATGTGTATGTAACGTGAATGTGCTACTGATTTGCATTCCATGAAAATACTTCTACTATTATTACTACCACTCAGTAGTAGGCCTGGACACCTAGGCCTTATGGTTGCCATTTCTGCACTGAATTCAAGACTCTTTCTTGAACTAGTAAGTCTGTTAGTGTTATTGTTGAAGGCGTTGTATGAAACAAATAATGTATGTATTCTACTCCAGTCTTTCTCTTTGTAGCATAATCAATGTGGTGATCTGTGTTTGAGTAGAAGGATCTAGACTTAAAAATTCTACAGATCTACAATTCTGGCTGAGATGTATGCATTAAGCATCACATACACCAGTGAGAGAATGTAGTGAAGTTTTACAATATATGAGGCCTTTTTTTATTTTTTACTTTTAATATTTTTTAAGATAAAGGGTATGCAAATTACCTGTTATTTGTATAATTTGTACTCCAAGGAGTACTCTGTCAGGACTATCCCTTCTTGGTGTTTAGATATGCAAGACATCCCTGGTATTTCTAAAAATTGATTTTAACGCTAACATCTGAAACAAAAATCAGAGATATCGGTCTCATTTTTTCCTCCAGCATGAAATACAACCCTCGAGACCAATAAGAAATAATTAATTACATAAAAATCTAGAAATGTGGCTGTGGCGACCGTTTATACCCCCGAAGCATATTTGTTTTCTTCCTTTTTTTTTTGTCAAGCGTTTCTGTTTTTCATTTTCCACTTCCTTATCGCTGATATTTCACAGTTTTTGTGTTTATTTTCAGATCAATGCGGACTTTGCCCAGTTGTACCGAGAAAAGTGCAGGAGATGGTGAACAGATGGGGGCCATTTTACGTCAATAGAATCTTGCACTTGCCAAGCGAAACCACCCGTAGTTGCAAGACATCATAAGAAGATGTGAAGACATGGATGGAGACAGTAAGTCCTTCCGCCAATCCTCATAGATCTTGTGGCATTGATTATAATTACTGGAACAATTTCTGTCAAAAGTGTAAGAGTAACACTTACTCATTTGTTTATGCTTCATTGCTATTACACCTTACAGGAAAGTGAATGTGTACGAGTTTGCTCTTCATAGACTGATATTGATAATAAGTCGAAAACTGAATGTTAGGGATTGTCAGAGCTGATACAATACGTCATATCTTTAAAGAGAATGGGTGAAATACTTAAAAGTTGAAAAAACAATTGAATTATGTTCCATTCTATAGGAATTTTGTGGAATGTCACTACTTGCAGCGATGCTTCACAGACCCAACATCCCCGTGTAGAAGAAAGGGAGAGGACTCTCATGCTCCCGAGGGATGCCCAGCAGTACCTGGTGCAGAATGACTATGCGCCTGTAAATATGCTTAATGTTTATAGACTTGAAATCAGTTTATGATCAAATCATTGAGCTTCCAATTTTGAGAATTATCAATATGCATGTTTCATTTTGCTTTTAAGTACCAGCTCATGTTTAGAGAAGAATATTTGAGCTTCGTATCTTACAAAGCAAGACTCGTGTAGAATCTGCATGTACTCCAGTAACAGGTGGAATTTAAAAATCAGAATTTCTCATGCTGTCGTGAGAAATGCAAAGTTTTCTTCTCTGATATATCAGTGTTTTTGAAGCGATTCTTCTCAAACAAACTTTAGAACATTCAGCAATGAGTATTGTGTAGGGGTATCTACCGTGTTTTGACAGTTTTCTTTTAAATTCATTAAATTACGGATTAAAAATGCATGCTCACTTCTATTGATTTGTAATAATATGTACATCAAATATCTTATGAGTCTGGAACATGTAAATATCAATTAGGCCCCACCCCGATGATGGCAAAAAGTAATCTGATTTCTGGGAATTTTTTTCAAGGCTTTGAGGTTTACCAGATGAGACAAAATAATATGTTCCGAAATATATCAGAAATATTTACTTGTACATCACAAACTAAAAGTTATGTGATGAATATGTTATTAGTACATTGTATTTAAGATCAATATGTAAAATTATATTTTAATATTTTTTCCCTCCAGAGTGCCCTCTCACTGAGAACTTAACTTTCCTCTATGTGATGCAAAGTTTATTTGATAATAATTGTAGCCTTTGTCATTTGCTCAAACGATTCAAGTGAAATTTAGTTCGAAATATCAGTAGTGCTATACATGTTTAATCTCTTTTCAGGTAGGAACCAATGTTCATGGCATTGTTGATGCAGAGACTCCAACCCCAGCCCCAAGCATCTTCTGATCTGGAGATTCTCCCACCTGAAAGCCCTAGCAAACGGGAAACGCCAAGTTGATCCGCGCTAAACGTATACATCACGAGCGAGAAGCGCGAAGTTCAGTGATGCTAAAGATGCCACCTTCAGCCAGCCCTGCTTAGTCAGATAAGGGAGTGACTAGACGTACATCCAGTATTTTCTCATCCTGGACAAGACCATACTAAGTCCAGGCTGGAGATGACCGGAAGCAAGAATTTGACAGACTCTTTAAAGCCCACTGTGTCTTCATCGTCAAATATGCTTGGGTGCTTGAAGCATTCTTTGATTTTGTGGCGGCATATTCATGTACTGCTACAATCCCAAGTGAGGGCTTCGTTCTGGGCATTAGCCACGAACTTCAAGAACACGTCAGTGTATGATGCTAGTAAGATTTTCCGACATTGTGCCACAAACCCATGCACACAAGAAGCATATCTGACTTGCCCTGATGTGCAGCAAAGTTTTCTTAATTTTCGGTGAATTCTTAAATCAAAGTAACACAGGTAAAATGCTGCAATGTTTCCTTTGAAGATACTATCATGCATAATGTTTGACTCATGGATATTGAGTTATGTTATGTGTGCCTCACTTTTCCATTTATATTGAGCTACAAATCCATGCACACAAGAAGCATGTCTGTCATGCCCTGGTTGTAGTAAAGTTTCCTTGTAATTTTTTTGTGTGTGCATTTTTAAATGAAAATAATAATAAGGAAAGTTAATGCCGCAATGTTTCCTTTAGAGGTGCTATCATGTATGTGTGTGCCTCACTTTTGCATTTGCATTGCTACGTGAACATTTAAACAATATTTCAAGTTTTTATACATGTCCAGTTTCAATTTATTTATTGTTCATCTTTGGCTTGTTTTCTGTATATTATATCTGGTTGATGATGAAAAAAAAAGTAATGCCAGCTCGATCCGCATTGATTTAAATTGAAAGAAGAAAGTTTAAGTTCCCCTGAACACTTTTGTAATTATTCAACTATTACCTAATTTTCATCACTCCCAGTGTTGTTGAGCCATTGTCCATCACATTTATTGAGCGCTGATTTGTTGCTATTTTCATTATGACGTTGTGGCTAAACACTTTAATATGAAACTCTCTATTTATAAAGAAATAAACTTTGTTTTTCCAGCCAAAGTATGTGCTTGAACTCACGAGGAAGGATAGATTCAGCGCAGATGGGCACCTTAAACAAATTTAGAGCATTTGACTTGAAATTTGACACGATTGCTGGTTGTCCAACTCGCCAGAAGCTAGTAAGAAGGAAAATTAACATCTACAGCAAAGCGGATTGGGAGAAATTTGCTGATTTCATGCAAGGTGTAGGCAAGGAAATTGAAGATAAGCTTGACTTTTGCTCAGTGAATGAGGCTTGGGTTATGTTCAAGAATGGAATAGAGAAGGGAATGACAGAGTTTGTTCCACATAAGATGACATCCAAAAAGAACGACATACCATGGATTACAAACAAGATTAAAAGGTTGATCAAAAGGAGAGATAGGTTGAACAAAAAAAGTCGGAACATGAAATTGAGAAACCACGGGGTAGTCCCTTTTCAATTGGAGGAAGAGTTGAAAGCAGTTAAGAAATCACTGCAACAGGAGCTACGGAGGGCTTATTGGAATTATGTGGAATCTCTTTTTTCTATCGATGAAGATACCACAGAATTTGAGAGTATGAAGAGATTTTGGGGCTTCATCAAACACAACAGAACTGATAATACAGGAATAAGAGAACTGAAAAGTGATGGTGTTACGATCACTGATCCAATTGCAAAAGCTGAAGCATTGAACCAACAGTTCAAAAGTGTTTTCACCAAGGAAACTCCCATACCGAATGACTTACTACCGGAAACCTCAGACTTTGACGAAATGGAGGATATTTTGTTTACATCAAAGGGTGTAGAGAAGTTGCTTTGTGGTTTGAAGACATGTAAGGCCCCTGGACCGGATGGTATAACTCCACGAGTCTTGAAGCAGCTGGCAAAAATTCTGGCTCCAATTCTTTGCAATATATTCCGGTTGTCGTATGAATTAAGTGAAATACCAAATGATTGGCGTGAAGCAAATGTTGTACCAGTCTACAAGAAAGGTAATCGATCTACTCCTGTAAACTACCGCCCCATTTCGCTGACATGTATTTGCTGTAAACTAATGGAGCACGTTTTAGCCAGCAAAATTATGAAACACGGGGACGAAAATAACATCATTTTTCCCCTGCAATATGGCTTCCGTAAGAACATGTCATGTGAACAACAATTACTTGGTTTCACAAGCGATTTACATAGGAACTTGGATGCAGGACGTCAAACGGATGTTATAGTCATGGATTTTGCAAAAGCTTTTGACAAGGTTGGGCATGAGCGGCTTTTACGTAAACTGGACTACTACGGTATCAGGGGGAAAAATCTGAAATGGATTCAAAGTTTTCTCAATGGAAGAAGTCAGAGGGTCGTTTTGAATGGTATTAAATCTTCTTCAGTAGCGGTAGGATCTGGAGTGCCTCAGGGGTCGGTTCTTGGGCCTTGCCTCTTTCTACTTTACATCAATGACTTGCCTGATGGTCTCGCGTCAAAGGTTCGCCTTTTTGCCGATGATGCAATTTCTTACATGACCATCGACAATCAACATCATACGCAAAATCTTCAAGAGGACCTAAACAAAATTGGTGACTGGGCGAAAAGATGGATGATGGATTTGAACACAGATAAGTGTAAGGTTTTGACAATATCCAGGAAAAGAAGTAAGGTGCAACACGTGTATCATCTAAATAACGCCCCTCTTGAATCTGTTGAATCCGTGAAGTACTTGGGTGTAACCATAACTTCTGATTTGAAGTGGACCCAACACATCAACAATACTGTCAATAAAGCCAATAACGTGCTTTCATTTCTAAAACGCAATCTTCGCATAAAATCTTCTGATGTTAAAGCCACAGCTTACAAAACGTTGGTTCGACCAATTGTTGAGTATGCTTCCACAGTTTGGGACCCATCTACAAAGAACCTAATCCACCAAGTGGAAATGGTCCAGAGAAGAGCTGCGCGATTCACTTTAAATCGCTACCATAACACCTCGAGTGTCACCAAAATGCTACAAGAACTTAATTGGACATCTCTGGAACAGCGCAGAGAAAATGACAGGCTAATTATGATGTACAAAATACACAATAATCTCACTCCTCTTTCAGCACAGGACTATATCATCAAACAGGCTACTCAGTTAACGAGAGCCTCGCAACCACACTCCTATCAGGTACCATATTCGAGAACTGAGTCGCATCGCCATTCGTTCTTCCCAAGAACTGTAAGAAACTGGAATTCCCTGTCGTCAGAAATTGTTTCAGCGCCATCTGTGGGATCATTTCGAAACCGTCTAACGGTTGATCACAGTGGCTAGTATTTTCGTCAAATTTTCTATGTGCTTGTAAATATCTGTAAATAAATTGTATTATAATGTAAATAGCACCAGTCTGCAAGAATCTTCAGTCTATTGAAGGAGGCAGACTTAATCAGAAGAAGAAGAAGAAATTTGGCACACATGACCACTATGGTATATAGATATGGAAACAATGTGGTGAGCAATACGTTGCCATGGTAACAGCTTTTTTTAAACCAAAAAACATACAAAAATATTGTGGATTCAGCTAACTTCCTTTAGTCTTCGAGCATTTAGCTAGAAATTTGGCACAAAAGACCACTGTGGTATGTAGATGTGTAAACGTTTCTTTCGTGTCGATCAATGTGTTGCCATGGTAACGGCATATTTTGAATGAAAATCATACAAAAATATTGTGGATTCAGTTAACTCCCTCACTCTTTGAGTAATTGGCTTGACATTTGGCACATGCAACAACTTTAGCATATAGATGTGCAAACTTAATCTTTCATCAATGGTGAACAATGCGTTGCCATGGTAACAGCATCTTTTCACTAAAATGCATACAAAGATATTGTGGATTCATGTAACAACCTCAGTCTTTGAGCATTTAGCTTGAGATTTGGCACACCTGACCACTATGGTACGTACATGTGCAAACTTAACCTTTCGTCATTGTTGATCATTGTGTTGCCATGGTAACAACATAGTTTGAATGAAAATCATACAAAAATATTTTGGATTCAGGTAACTCCCTCAGTCTTTGAGCATTTGGCTTGAAATTTGGCACATGCAACCATTGTGGTTCAGAAATATGCAAACTTCATATTTCATCATTGTTAAACAATGTGTTGCCATGGTAATGGTGCATTTTCAATGAAAATCATACAAACATTTCGATTCTCCTGTCTCTGTTTAGAGCATTTTGGCTTCAAATTTGGCACATGTTACCTCTACATTACCTAGATGTGCAAAAAATCTTTTGTCAGTGTGGAAAATGTGTTGCCATGGTAACAGTATATTTTGCATGAAAATGATACACTAATGTGAATTCAACTAAACCCCTCACCCTTTTAGCATTTAGCTTGAAATTTGGCACATATGACGGCTATGATATAGGGCCTATAGTTGTGCAAACTTCATTTTTTTCTTAATGTCCAACATTGTGTTGCCATGGTTACACAATTTTTAGTAAAAAACCATAGAAATCGTCAGTTTATTTATCTTGCTCACTCAGTTTTTGAGCACTTGATTTGAGAGGTGGAACAGTGCATTGCCATGGTAATTTTTTTTCTTCATTAAAAAGTAAGAAAAATAATCCTGGTTGAGCTAATTCCCTCAATTGTGGGTGGGGGTATATTAATCACAATGAGTGATAATTCTAGTTAAAAATTCAGATTGCATCACTTCAACATACATGTAGTGCTTTGTTACGAGATATGACATCAAAGTAATTAAGAAACTAGTGGTCCATCTCACTTGAACAGTCTCTTGAGATGGTTCCCTGTCATCAGTTTAGATGGCTTCTTAAATATCAATAGATTAAGCAGGAATTTGTATATTCTTTTGTCAAACATTTTGTCTACCAAAATGCAGTATGGAAATGTACTTATGTAAATCCATTTCAGACAATCGATATTCAAGGAATTTTAGAAGTAAGTTTAGAATGTTAATTGTTATTTGAGCTTCTTAATGTTTTAAGGTGAATTTACTTCAGAGTTTACGTAGATCTTGCTCCCTACTGTTGTATGTAATACAGTTTGGATTCAATTGTAAATTTTCCCTATGGAATAGTGGAAAAATTAGGGAAGTCTTGTAAGAAATAAGGAAATGTAACACGTTTTCAGAAAACATTTCTTGACTAGTCCGTATGAATGCATGTATGCAAATACATGCAGGTGAAAAGTGTAAAAATATTTTGAAGGAATGACATCATCAATTCCCTCATTTGGACGTTCATAAAGACTGGACAAGATCTGTTTTCTGGAAATGTGTGAAATTGAAAAGAGGCATATCTTCCTTATTTCGTAGCTGATTTTCATAGTCTTTACACCATTCTGTGTAGGGAAATTTCTTCTCTTTTCTAATTTGATTACACTAATTTTGGCCTTTACTTCCCTCTTGATTAAATTTATACTATGCATCATTCCAAAAAAAATCAAATAATTCTTTAAATTGCATGCATGGGACGAACAAAGCGTGTAAATCTAAACGTCAACTTAATGGAGGCTGTATTGTTTATTACACAGCATCATTTCTAAAATTTAAGTTATTAGAATTCATGTATAATCTTATATTTGTTCATAGTTTCCATCTTACGACTTAACGATGCTCACCAGGGAAAGAAATACATAAAATGAAAGTGAATCGAGTCGTATGGAGTCATCTTGCAAGATTTAAAAAAAAAAAGTGAAAAAAGTAATCTATTTGGCAATGAAGGTTCCAGTCGTCTAGTAACTTGTTTACAGAACACAGTGAAAGAAGCATCAGTAACATGAATGTGAAGATGTGACCATCTGAGATTATTGCAAAATATGCTATGTTTTCATCATGTCGTATTTCATTTTTTCTGGAGCCTACATGTGTATGACAATCATCTGTATATTTTGTAACTTATCGATGTTTGTGAAAAAGGATCAGTTTGATTTTGTTAAAATAAATAGACCTTTACATGTGAAGAAAGTGCATCAATTGGCTTTCATTTTCAGTAGTCTGAGTTTAAGTCCATGATGGATTTATTTGAAATAAATCCAAGGAAGGCTTAAAATAAGTCTTTCGTCGTTTAAGTCCAAGCTGGATTTATTCAAAAAAAAAGTCTAAGAAAGATTTAAATGTAATCTAATAAGACTCAAAAAATAAATCCTATAGACTTGAAATTTAAGTCGAACATAGACTTAAATTTTTAAATCCTAGCTAAGACTTACTTTTAAGTCCTAAGGTTTTGTCCGTATTTACAGTCCGCTAGGACTTAAAGAAATAAATCCTTAGGACTTAAAAATAAATCCTAGAAATTAAGAGAGCACATCTTTTAGACACATAGATTCGTTAATCCTATATAATTATTTAAAATTAGGGCTCGTTGTCAAGTATAGCAATTTCATTTCAGTTTTTTGTTGTTGTCGAACGTTTGTGCACTTTTTCGACGTTTACTTATGCAAGGCATTATACAAAAAAGGACATCAAAATTGGCATTTTCATTGCCGAGAATCTTCCAGTGCTCCACTACTCCGGGTCAATTCTTGTATTCCTTACACCTGATGACACAGTGAAGGCGTTAGCGAGTCAAGTCTCGCGAAGGAGACCATCATGCACACCATGGTACCAGAGGTTTTATGCAGGAAATTACATTCTCTCACGGAGATTGGACTTTGGAATGACCATTATTCATCTATTTTTATCTCTGTTTGTTCTGTGATATACGTATTGCGGAGTTTATTCAGGTCAACGAAATGGCAGGAACACCAAAATGCACGTTTCATGAGTACAAATATGCATTATGTATTAATGCACATGTCGAACGTAGTGTCAAAGTGATCCTTCGATTATATAGGTATGTTATAGTTCACGTGTCGACACGGCACAACACTTGTGTAGATAACGCATCCCATTCCGTAGGCTGTGCATTCTCATAAAACATTGTCGGAACTCGGTGACCACGCCGTACTTCAAGCTGTTTTACAATGGAACCATGTGTGATTCGAAGGGGGACGCTGTCGGATTTAACTCCTGTTTTCCATTTTCTACAAGAGATGGTCGTTGAAGAGAACTTGGAAAATAAATTCTTGAATTCCGAAAAAGGTACTCGCCTAGTGCTGATTGAATCTATAAGATATTGATTTTTTTGGCTACGTAAGACATTTGAATCCCTGACGTCTCGTGTTAGTGTTTATTAATAGTTCTTCGTCATCTCCCTTTCTATATTATACCTATATAAATGTATGGTACACGATCTTGAATGTGTGTGATTTGTTTCCTTATTTCAGGAAGGACTTCATTTCTGCGCTTTTAGTAAATAAACAGCCTATTGATATATGCACAACATTTTCCAACATACAGCTCATTAATTGCAGAAAGAAAAAATAAATATCGGATACAGAAATGATAAACTATAGAAGTGCAAGAATCAAAAAGTATTTCACGACAGTGAACCATAACAAAAACAATGAATATACTGTCACATGTTACCACTTCGACCAATCACAAATCATGTTATGAATACACTATTTACTATGATAATGATAGAGATCATTTTATTATGGAAATACCATGGGTATTGACATCACTCACACATGCAACACGCAGAAAATCATACTGTCGCCAAATCCCTATAGGAAAAACGGGGAGGGGGGAACTAACTTTTAGATATAGCACTGTATATGAATAAGGATGAGGATCATATATTGTTCCTCGAACCTTGCCATCTTACAAATCAGGAAATGGTTCATAATAGGAGCGGGCTATGACCATCGAGTTCCATCAATTTCCTTCTTCCGTAGGAATACGAGACGATTTCAATAGCGGGCGTTTTGAATTTCTCGTCGCTGAGGGGGTAAGCAAAGTTGGCAGCTCCTCCAGCAAAGTCGTGCTAGGATGCTTGTTGTATTCCGTGGCTTACGAGTACATGGTTGGAGCGACCATGTTCTTCCAAGGCTGTTACGTAACAGCTGAATATAGAGGTGAGCGTTGACTTAATTCACCAATATCAACACAATTCGAATTCTGTTATTTTTTTTTTCGTGGCAGATGTTGTTTCCGACCTTATGGGAAGAGGAATTACCCAAAGCTTGCCCAACAAGCTATGATTAACGCCAAAGTGAATTTTAGTATTAATATGTTGTTCAGGAGGAGCAGATGGATACAGGATAACTCGGATTACAGGTGCAGAGAGAGAAAGGGGAGGGAGGGAGAGAGGGGAGATGTCTGACAGCCATACAGCTTGTCTATTAAAGTTCAAATGACATAGTTGTGATTAATACATGCAAATTTGATTCAAAGTACTGAAATATATTTCTGCAAAAGCATGAATCGAAGTGCTTGCTCTCATATCACTGTAGGAAATCATATTTGATTTGAGTTAATGATATCATTACTTTGGGATGTATTGCAGAAAACAGAGTGAAGAAGGGTTCGATGATAAGAAAAGAAATTCCATAAAGCATAACAAAAGGGAAAACTGCGTTTCTCCAACAATCATTTCTTATTGTATGTCAGGTCACAGGCTTGAAAAAGACCTGATCCTGGAAGCAAAACGGGTAAGTTTGTTTTAAGTTGTTTGGTGTTTTCCCCTCTCGGCAGAAGATCCTACTCTGCTCTAGGATTTAGAGCATGTAGTGTTTAGTTGGAAACTATAAATATTTTCCTTATTTTATAGTGCCCTGTAGTGTTTAACATGACCCTAAACGTTTTGAAGTCTATTAGCAACCACTAAGCGCACGAGTTTAGACACCTTATTTGTCTCGGAAAATACAGTTGCAGTTTTGAAGTTTCATGCAGGCTTTTAAGGCATTTACAAATATTGACTGCAGAAATATGAGCTCAAATCTAAAAGACTTAAACATTATATCATATAAAACAAGTGCCTGGTTGAATGATTTCGCTGTATAATGTCTTTGAATACGTTAAACACACGAACAAGGAGGCACACAAACAAAAAACAAAATGTTGTACATGTACAGGGATATGACATTAATGATGTATTATCTTTATTTTGGAATATGTGCACATACTGTATACAACCATGAGTCATTGCCTATACATCCACTCACTGTAGAATTATTTTACTGCATACACAGTTGGCTTCAGACGCTAGGATTCAGACGATGATCACTTTCACCACAACCGGCAGGGCCTCGCCCATGAAGGTTCTCGTTGATGAAGGTGCGAAAGATCTGGACGCTAACTTGGGTCATGATGTATTCTTCTTGACGTACAACCCAGTGACAACGACAGCATTCGTAAGAGTTTAACCCCTTTAGAATGATTCAAGCCAAACATTCTAGAAAGGGATTTTTTTTTCTACATCCGTTTGATCATTTTAATGTTACAATTTAAACTTCGTATAGTTGCCATTGCTTGCAGGCCTACAATAATGATAAACGTTTATACGCGTTACCATATTTTCATAAATACATAATACAAATTTAGAAAACCAACAACTCAAACTTACATTACGAATTTCAACAGGAGTGCGAAATAACACTGACTTTCTGATCAGACCCTCTTTTTCTGACTTGTGTGTTGAAAAGGATCGTAGCGATTATCTTGAGAGAAATATCGCATGTTATCATCTCTTCGTACATAATTATTATGTTATTATCTCTCTTACATACTGATGAGTGCCTCAAGACGTCACAAGTGTCTTGTTTGTCGACAGGATGACCACTCTGAAACTTTCAAAGCTCGAGAAGGGAACAAAGGTGATATGAGCGCAATTTATGACCTTTTGAAAGAGCTCACAGTCGTGGAGGGTATGGATCACGTTTTCGTCGCCAGTAGAGAAGGTATACGCCATGTTTTCTTGCTGAAAAATTATTTGTTGCTAAAAATATAATTTAGTTCCCCCCCCCCAAAAAAAAAAGCCATTGTATTGTTGTAATCATTGCAATTTAGTTTTGGTTTTCTTTAGTTTTTTTTTTTTGTTAACACAAAGTGGAAATGATTTCTAATCGAAATAAAAAATGATTACTGTACAGTTGCTGGGATCTTAGAGACGAAGAGACTGATCATATACGTATATAGCTGGTATAAAAAAAAAAGTCTAGTACGTGGTTAATAACATTCGTAACAATGCTCCTCTTAATATGACATTGATATATAAGGACTATGTTGTGAAAAAATGAACACCATCGACTAAAAATATTGTCTGTTATATCACATGCATCAGCTATCATTCTTGTTTCATATTCCCGTATATAATATTATGTCTGTGTACCTGTTGTCTGTAAACAATGCATTGATGGTGCTTGTTGATTACTCTCAACCAGTCCTTTCAGCCGAAGTCCTGCTATTCAGTGATCTTTTTTTTTTTCTTTTTACCAGTGAATATCTATACTTTTTGTATAAGACGATGGAAAGAAACACAAACAGCTGTCAAAGTGAATGGAGTGGGCAATTGTCTGACATTCTAGACTATGCTCTTTGCAAGTATTCGTGATGTATAAATGTGCAAAGAATAAACAAGAATATGATTAAGAAGACAGACAGACAAACAGACAGGCAGACAAACAGATAGAGGTTGTGCATGTTCTAACAGATTCTGTGCCCATGTTATCGTATACACAGAATTCTGTGGAGCGAGCGGCGTCAGTGATCTGTTTCAGACGGTCGTCGTCGAGCACTGCCCTCCAGAGCGACCGCCTGAAATTATCGGATGTGCCATCATCTCGAAGTTCTACAACTACCTCAAAGGCACGGTGCACTATATCCAGGGATTATATATTCGACCCATTTACAGAGGTGAGGAGGAGTTAGGCTAGTTTTGCTTGTAGCCCATCTCCCTATAATATCGATCTATTTCAAGAGAAACGCTTCCATAGGAATTGAATCGAATGTAACACCTTTATACAATTCGACAGTTCCGTACAATACAATACAATACAATACAATACAATACAATACAATATAGGTACAGCGCTCTTAAAACATGTTAACATGTATCATAGCGCCTCACACACACACACACAAAAAATAATTATGATATCAAACTTTCATTAGGGGAGTATAAAAAAGCAAAAAAAAAAAAAATGTTCACAATGAATGGCAAGTTGTGGCCAAAGATATATATCATGTTATATTATATTATATTATATTATATTATATTATATCATATTATATTATATTATATTATAGTATATTACATTATATTATACCATATCATATTGTATATATATATATATATATATATATATATATATTTTGAACAAGTAGTTCCATAATGTAATTATGCATATTTTTGTTGTAATACATTGTACGTTTTGTTTTCATTGAATTTGTACGACAGCAAACATGTGTTATTGGAAATAAAATTTCATTTGAATATATATATATATATATATATATATACATACATATATACATATATATATATATATATATATGTGTGTGTGTGTGTGTGTGTGTGTGTGTGTGTGTGTGAATAACAGCTAAATATAAATCAGCTCATATGATATATGCGTTATAAAATGTGTGCTCAGTTGAACAAAGATGATCACAATGAAAACCGAGGAGGCTCACGAAAATTATGCATCATCGGAAAACAACTCCATGTCAACTGCAGCCCAAGAATGCCGTTTACAGTAAGAGTAAAGATATTATAACTTTCAATACATAAATTCACATCCTTCTGCCTTAACCAAAAGTTCAAAATGTATTCAATGCGATTACTGGGCTGGCTGATGGCATTCTTTTCCTACATACGATTTTTTTAGATCTTTGTTTAATAATCCCCCTCTCCCGGAAGGAATTTATTTTTTCTTTATTCTTTTTTTTTTTTTTTTTTTTTTTTTTTTTTTACATCTATGTCTCGAGTATGCTATGAAATGATCACTGGCAATCTGGCACTATCTGCTCTTTTCATCAAGATAAAATGATCAGACCAAAAGTAGTCGGATTTTTTTAAATGCCACCTCTCTACTTCAAGAATTACACATTGTATAATTGGTGTCTTCAACAAATGCATTCCGCGTTAATTTTTGAGGGATATTGAAAGCACACCTCAAATAACAAGTGTGTGTAGCGAAATTCTATTGAGTGTTAGAATCTCTTTAAGACATTTACCATCGACAGCCGTCACCCATGTCTACTAAATTTGTATTTTATTTCACACTCTGTCGTGGATGACTGATTTCCAGATTTCCCAATCAAAATGCAGGCAGGCTCTTCAAGAACACTATATCAATCGGATGAGCGACCTTAAAACATGTTCGGAAGGAGTCCTTTCTTAAATTTCATTAGGCATGCCTATGATGCTGAAATCGTGGATGTCTAAGATTAAAAAACTTATCACTCTGTCGAAACAATTGCACCAGTTCAGCTTCAATTTTGCTTACATTAAAGACTATCACTTTAATTTCACTGATAATTCATCCACCGCGAGGTGGTTGTCGCCGTCCAATTGATTTCTGTCTCTATCATTTAATGATAGAGCTGTCTTAGAAAAGCAACTACATGTACCATAAAATGCAGCGTACTTTGAAAAGAAGGGGAAAAAACGACAACTTTAATCTCAGTCATAAGATAGGAGATTAATCACTCTAAATGGACGATTCCCATAACGTGGTAAAGACAAAAAATTAGATACAACAAATTCAATGTCTGAAGGTCAGTCTGAAATAAGCCGCAAATTTTCCGTTTTGCTGTTGCTTTGGCGATATTGCGTATAGGTATCAGTTATTGATGATGGGATATACGGGACTTTTATCCTGTTGTTGATGGCATTATTCATTCATTTTAATGAAAGTCCTTAATAAGGTTGAAGTTTTGTTGCTATCCAATTTTAAACTGAATAGTAAAATTGCACTTTTTGCAAGATTGGTATGGAAGGGGGGGGAACCTTTTGAGCTCTTCGATTATGGCCGATGGTTATATTATCCCGTTGGGATTTTGAAACTAGTATAGCTCTTGTTAGATCAAACTAATGCTTTTATCTGCAAATCTCGCAAAACACTAAGTTTGTGAAAGATTTTTGAGCCATGCTGTAACATGTATTTTCGTGCGTAAATTTTGCATAAGGAGGCTATGTCACGTCTTGGTAAATGTGCGGGTCTTTTTTTTTTTCCAATGGGATGCTTTAGATCGGTGTGAATTCAGGGTGTCTTAAAGGAGTTGAATTGAAGAAAAAAAAGAACGAGGGGATCAGTGGCACATGCTCAAACCGACGCCCTGGACAATCACCTCAGATCCTTCCCCTGACCCTAAATCCACATCGGTAATTAGTACAATTTTTTGTAAATCTTGTGTATGATTTTAATAATCATCCACGGAGTGAACAATGACGCGCGCAGTTAAACAGAGAGAAAGCATGAGCACGAAGAATCTTGCTTGTACTTAAGAACACAATGCAATTTGCGGTTACGATGTACATTCCGCATATCAAGCTATAAAGGGTCGCCGTGTCATTCTTTACGGAGTACACCAACACCATAGCGATGCTCCATTTAATGACAGCCACTGCGTAGACGCTGGTAAGCGCCACGACGGTCTTCACTCCCTTATGGCTCGAGGGTCTATCTTCCCCTCTGCGCTCTTTGGGTTCCTGCGCAACGTGGACGACGTTATCCCGGATTGCCCGCACTTGGCGGAACAGCGTCTTCACGAGACCAACGTAGGAGATCGTGGTGACGGACACAGTCAGAATGATCGGGCTCATCAGAAGGATGAAAATGGCGACATCGATGTCTTCAGGGAAAGCATCCAGGAGACTGACAAGCTTGTCTTGCCCGCAAATTCCCGACAGCGCCAGACGCGTGGAGCGGTGTCGGTTGAGGAGCACTGCCAAGACTGCGGACAGGAGAAATGCCGCGGAGACAAAGAGCTTGGCGCGGAACGGCGTGACGAGCAAGTGGTAGCGGAGGGGTCGTTTCACCATCAAGAGTCGATCCACATTCATCGTGCAGACGATCATGGCGAAGAGATACACAGCGAAAGACATGAAGAAGTTGTCTGCCATGCAGAGGGCTTGACCGAGTCTCACACGCGGGTAGATGATGGGTAGACCCATTACCGGGACGGTGGCGATCAACAGCAGCACGCTGAGCGTCAGGGTCACGAAGAAGATGCGAGGGGTCTCGAAGAAATCCCTCACCGTCCCAAGAACGTACAGCGTGAAGAGACCAACGAGCAGGTTAAACAGGAAAGACAGCGACAAGATGCACGTACTGATAACCTGGTTTTGATTAATAGAGCTAGAAATATCATCTGCTTGTACGGTGTTTGTGGAGTTCTCCATCCTTCAATGGCGCAGAGAACTGATTGTGTGTATCTATAACTGATGAAAGAAATGGCACAAAAAAAAAAATGTATTGTAATTGGTAATACATTATGTGCAATTGATAACCACAACATACTAGTAATGAAAAACAGCAGCAATAGGCAGTGTATGACAAGAATGGCATTCCTGTTGTTCTTGTTGCTGCTGTTGCTAGCTGCTGCTTTTGGTGTTGCTGGTGTTGTTGTTTTTGATGTCCATCTCTAAAGCTGTATCATTCCAGTTTGGAAATGCAAGCATAAATTATATCACAAAAGAGTGTAACCAGTATTTATATGCTCACGATCAGGGAATATGCCACATTCCTTATCTGCTTATGATACTCGACAAAGGAAGATAAAATGGCAACGGCTTGTTACAGAAGAGCAGAAGGGTAAAATCTCACTATAAATTATGGTATTATTGCAACTAATAACAAATATCACAATTTCTGGAATAACTAGTACCAACTCTTAAAACATTTCGTTAAATAAGTTACGTGATGTATCTGGGAGATGCTACTTGTTGTTCCAAAGGTTTGCTGTTCCGAAACACATAGATGTAGGCCTACATTCCATATACCTATAGATGTATTAATCTGAAATTGAAATAGAGTTCGTTAATCCGAACATTTGTGTCGTTATTCCAAAGTTCCATTAATCCGAAAATGAATTGAAATTCATTATTCCGAAGGTTTATTGATACGAAAATGATTTCTTAATCCGAAAATGAAAACGGTGCATAGTAATGAAGCTTCGGAATCACGAATCCTACATCGTTTTTGTATTACCAAACCTTCAAAATAACGAACCTTTTTCATTTTCGCATGAAAGAGCCTTCTGAATAACATATTAATGATTTAATTTTCGGGTCAACGAACCTTCTGAATGACAAACTCTATGTGATTTTCGGAATAACTAACCTTTGGAATACCAAAATGTAACCGTACTTGTCTTTATCCCCCCCCCCCCCCCGAAACCTGGATTATGGGTTAAAATTAAAATTGCCGATTGGGGAAAACAAGTACACAGTAGGCCTATAGCATACGATATCATACAGTCTATATTCATAGATTGTATAAAGCCAGTAGCAGAAAACAATTTTACATAATCCCAGACAGATGGGAAAAACATATCGTGTAGCATTGATTTACAAGATAGAAGTAGATATATGGAGTAATCCTGTGTCAACTCACTTACCGGCCGCAACCCCAGCTCAGTTCTAGAAATTAACTCGATATCTCGTCCCTATATTATTCTTTTCACGAAAAGTTAACAATATCAGCTATATACATACCTGATTTCCCGAACTCTCCAAATCTGTTGCAACTCTATCAGTTTGTGCGACCTTATGGGGCTGAATTTAACACAGTTCCTCTTAAGATTCAGAGAGGTACTTTGTATTCATCCCAGGGGAAGGTTATGCAGAAGACGAGCGCACTCATAGAATAATCTTTATGTTTTCACATTGTTATAAAGGGTGATCCTTCCACTCAAAAACACTGAAAAATATAATGACGCATTCATTATCTGTACGGGGGTATAGGGGCAAACTATACAATGCACCGCAGCACAATATAAAGAACCCGACTCATAGAAATAAGATACTGATGTCCCATGATAGTAATGTAGGAAATTAAATCTTCGCTGCAGGAGAAAAAAAAAAAGGTCCAAATGATCTGTATAAAATATACCCAAAGGGGTTCATTAACGCTCGATCGAACGACAACGGCCATTGACCCTGTTATAGTATATACTATACATCATGGTCCGCATGGTACATAATGTTATACATGTATCATGGGCACCCAATGGGCTCATTACAGCTCATTCAAAAGACGATGGTCCTTAATTCTGATTACGCTTTCGTCCTGCTCTGACTTTGATACACATATCGTTTTCACTAACCCGAGTCGCATGAAAGGAAAATGAGATATGGGAACCTTTGACTCATTTTTTTTTCAATTAGTCCTTCGAGAAAAAAAGAAAAGAAAAAGGTAATGATCAGTGAAAGTTCACATTGTCTCTGAAGGGATGCACCAATTTCAGGAATTCAAACAATCGATTCTTTTTTGAAGCAACGTATAACACCAAACAGGTTAGAGAAAGAGAATGCATTGCTATACTAGAACGAACACACAAACACACACATACACACACACCACATATGTATATATATATATATATATATATATATATATATATACGAGTATATAATACATTATATCTATATAGCTCAGACTGCCTGAAATAACAATCATTGAATCATCATTGAATCATAATCATTAATAAAACATTGAGTGTAAAATTCGTGGCACTCGATTAGTATTGATATATTGATTATCATATTACGCATAAAATCACAATAACTCTCTTTGAGACAATCATTCGATATGACTGTGACCCCTGCGGTTGTTGTCTTGCTGCAAATATAATTTATCCCCTTTTTAATGTAAAATTCTGTAAGAAAACTTACATCTCTGTTTCTTTTTATATTTTCAGGAAATGGAAACGGCAAAAGGCTCGTCCGAACAATTCTTGAGGTGAGCGAAATATCAAAATTAAAATGCGTAGATACTATGGGGGGGGGGGAGAAAGGGGGGATTTATTTGTGGATTTCTTTCTTGTTACTTCACTTTCAAAGAGACAAAAATATATAAAAGGAGAGAAGAAGTATGGCAAATTAGAATGAAAATCATTCAAATTGCAAAATATGTTTCTAGCACAGGAAGTGTGGTTTGCCTTCAGATCTATCTTTTTCAAAGCGCTCTTACTAATCATTGGCTTTATTACGGCCGCCAATCGCTCATTTTAGCTGATTTCAAGTTCATTTCCATCCGAAATTGAGGAGTTTTGTGTGTGCGTGTGTGTGTCTTTCACTTAGGAAATATTGATATTGTTTTCATGCTTATTTGGTCAATGTCGTCCTGTATCATTGCAGGAACGACAATTTGCTCAATTCAACAAAATTGTATAGGGATAAGACAATACAAGAAAAGAGAAATAAAAGAATGAAATGAAATTTAAAAAAACAAACAGAAATGGGTATACCACGCATGCGCCTGCATGTGTGACCGTCAGTGGTGTAAAAGATTGATCGTTTCTTGGTTCTGCTTTTTGCTACCGCAGATCTCTCACAGACAAGGTGTGGATGAGCTCTTGCTGATGGTGCAGCGAGGCAACGGGAAATCTCAGGCTCTTTTTAAACGATTCGGCGCCATCAACATAACTACGTCAGAAAACCGTATGGTGTGCATGGCTTTCACGGGCGTTTAAAGGGGACTGTCCGGCCATTTAAGAAAGACTTTTGTATGTCTGTTTCTGCGTTGAAAACACTTGCCAATGAAATATCTTGAGCACTTCTATAGTATGGCTGTAGTTTCTGTAAAGATTGATGTCAAGTACGAATATCCTGCTGTAAAGAACACAGTGTCCCACAGTGTGAAACACAGTGGGAACACATGTGAACACAGTGTGAAATCTCTTCACATTAGTAAATTCGCTCGTTTTAACATTGCGAACGCATTGTGAACCATCAATTCACTCTGTGAAACAAAACATTGCTATGTGAATACTCTGTGAAAGAATCACACCACAGTGTGGAATCATGTTTCACGCTGTTAAATTCGAGCGTTTTCACATAAAGTCGACTATAATAAACTTCCCCTAATCTGATTACTCACGGGACCTGCGGCTGTACAAGCTAATGCTTTTACGCAGGCCCCATCATATTTTTTTCGCATCATGACCACAGTTTAATTCGCATGCATACAGACCTTGTGTTTATACCAAATCAAACTTCTGTACATTCTGTACATTCATCTAAATTATGTTTTGTATAATTTTCGTATTTATATACTTTATTGTGATATGTGTGAGAAAATATGAAAATAAATTGAAATGAAAATAATACTGTAAACAAAAAGTGAACACACTGTGGATCACCGTGTTGTATCCAGCAGGAAAATTCCTTTCTGGACATTAGTCTGTTTCACAGCTTCACTAATCTTGCTACTTGTAGGAGTTGTTATACAGAATGATGACGATAAGGGTCTTATAGCGTACAACAGGCAATCCACTGTTAATTAAAGGGATCAATACATTTTGATTGGCCAATAGAAATGACAAAATATGTGCGCTGAGAATCTGAGTAACGTCTAATTCTTCAAAGCCCTGAGAGGTAGTCCAGTCAAAAACTGGAAACGGGAAGCGCTTTGATCATGAATAAGATTTTACAAGGTCTTACTTGGACCGCTAATATGTGTGATAACAGTTCGTTATTCCAAAGGTTCGTTATTCCGAGGATTCATTAATCCGCAAATGAAATAAGGTTCATAACTCCAAAGGTTCGTTTGTACCACCCCCCCCCCCCCACCTTCATTTCACTTTCGGATTAACGAACTCTTCGGAATAATGAACCTTGGTGGGTTGTTTTTTTTTCGGAATAACGGACCTTAGGAATAACGCCACAAAATGTTCGAATTAACGAACCCTATTTCATTTTCGGACCAACGAACATTTTATAAGGTATATGGAATTACATCGGATTAACGAACAACACCCATTAATGCGAGCACGCTATTCCGTGTAATGACTGTTAATTCGTAAAAGATTTCTGAAGATGCTACCCTCGGAAGTGCAGTGGACATAAGTCCTCGGGACCGGCAGTTTTCTTTCGTTATATCGAAATTTCGTTATACCGAACAAATAAATAAATAAACAAACAAAAAACAACAAGTAAAACTACAGAGCGGATAATGTTGCGGCTTGATTTTTTACTTCGTTGTAACCGGAATTTTTTAAAACTGTTTTCATAACATAACGGGAGTGCACTTCACGAGATAATTGGTCATTCCACGGGACCGGCACCTACGAGTCATACAGCCAATGAGTTCGACACCATAAAAACAGCCCACGAGATCGACATTACAACACGGGACTTAATGTGCGGGTGTTGTGGGCCTTGTTTGTTTAGTGTCAAACTCATGGGCTGTATGACTCGTGGGGTGTATGACTCGTGGGCTGTATGACTCGAGGGATGTATTCATTGATGTCGAATTCGTGACGTGTACCGGTTGATCGTTAACCGGAATACTCCGACAGAGTTTAACCCTTTTGTTGAGGAGGTGTATTTGCTTGTTATTTCGTTTCATAGATGAAAGAAATTTGCTGACTTGATAAGAATGTCGATTATATCATAAAATGACTCCAGTCTTAGAAATTTAATGATATAACATACTTTTTTACGGTGCAAGTGTCAAGAGGGTTCTTCCCCCTCCTGGGTGTGTTAGCGTGTGAGTGTGTATCATAGAGCTGTAAATACAGCTCTATGGTGTGTATGCGTGTGTGAGTACTATTGGGGGAGGGTGCTAACTATTGCTGTGTATTCTTTTTACATCGATCCGATCGGTTTAGAAATAAGTTTCGGTCTCTCCGATCTGCTGATTGGATAGTGAACAGTAACGTCGACTTCTCTCTTCTTTCTTTGAAAAATATGCGTATACCTTGTAAATTATGTAATATTTCCGCATCTGTGTAGGTCATCCTATTATATTCCTGATACTGCATTAAATACAAAGCGTATCCTCCGAAAACCCGACACGAAAGACGGTGATTCTTCTGTATATTGTTCGTTTTGTGGAGGTTGTGAATGTATGTGTGTGTGTGTGTGTGTGTGTGTGTGTTGCCACTCTTCAACGGCACGACACCAGCTGTCGCCCTACGTCTTGTTTCTTGCAAAGAAGTTTCCGCCACGCACCCAGCCTTCCCATGATAATGCCGAGTCGTTGTAAAAAGGGTCACAGTTACATTATAATTAGTCGTGAGGTGAAAGGTCGCCTTCCCTGCTCTCAGGATGTTACTACAACCTGCACGAAGTTTTTCATTTTGAGCTCATCAACAATAGGGCTCGATCGTTCTGTTAATTTTCGAGGACCAGGAGTAAACTCTGTTTTTGCCATACCTTTCCGACTTCATGCCTCTGGCAAAGTTCAAGATCTTTTTGTTTGTTTTATAATCTACCCCTCTCTCTCTCTCTCTCTCTCTCTCTCTTCTTTTCCATATCAACAGTGTCTTATGAGATTGCGTTAGCGAATAGAATACAAAGTCCGACACGGCGATCGGACATGGACGCCCCATCCCCCCCCCCCCCAAAAAAAAAAAAAAAAAAAAATCCTAAAAGTAAGCTGACGAACAGGCTTTACTCCCATGTGCATTGTCTTACTGGTAGAATGAGATGACGGACGGTAGTTCAGAACAAGACGTTGCCCTAGCTCAAACATGGAACCATACGTGATTCGCCAGGGAACGGTGGCAGATTTTCCGTCCATGTTCCGTCTGTTGCAAGATATGGTGTCAGAAGAACATCTGCAAGGGGATTTCACGAACTCCGAAAAAGGTATATATACCAAGTACACTGTAGTAGTAATCCCAGCAGGCCGCACCTGATATATTGTAGGGGCAATCATTGAACTAATAATCCATAGTATAATAGTATACATGAGCCTGTATATCACACGATACATGTCGTTCATCTGGTGTTGATGTGTGTTATCTATCACAGACTTGATATAGACTATATCAAGTCTATATTAATGTTAAGGTTATTAATGTTCAAAATTAAGGTTATTAATGTTCAAAACGTGCATGAATGCTTCTTTTACCCCCCCCCCCCACACATACACACAGGCGCGTTTGTGTGCGCGCCTGTGTGTATGTGTGGGGGGGGGGGGGGTAAAAGAAGCATTCATGCACGTTTTGAACATTAATAACCGACTCAATTTCAAGCAAAGGGAACGATGGTTGGAACGTGCAGAGAGAGTCATCGGGACGTCAGTACAATAAATGAAAATAAACAAATTTGCATGTTGTTTAACATGCGTTTCATTCATGATTAGGAATAACTTTTTTATTTGCAATCTTACACCTGTTGCATTGTTTACCCCACGGATTGCACTGAAGGAGATAGAAAAGGCGATTAAGTGAAAAAAAAAATTGCCAACAGTGACGAGATTAATCTCATCATTTCACAATATCTTTTTGTGTTATTTATTTACCAATAATTATTCGGCAATCAAGTTACGTAATTACTGGCACATAAGAAAACGCATTATAAGTTAAGTAATATAATACATAATAACACATGCTATTAAAATAGCAAGTAAGCCCATTTCAGAATCATATTCAGTCATGTTTTTATACTTCCATGATGTCCGTCTATGAGCATACTCATTTATATATTAAAAAAAGAAACTACAATTCCAACAATCAAAATCATTACACATAAGCAATATCGTTTAACAAGTTAATCTAAAAAGAAATTGGAGGTATCACTGGAACCCCCATTCCTCCCTTACTCCATCAGGTTAGTAAAATACATAATGCATACACATCTTCATCATGATATTCTGTATGTACGTAAGCCTGTATACACACATGTGTGTATCAGTTTGTATGTGTGTTTGTATGTATGTATGTCTGTATGTATGACTATAATAATTGTATATATACATTCCCAATCTCTCTTCTGTAGGCTTGCGGGATGATTTCACCAGCGGACATTATAACTTTCTCATAGTTGAGGCCACGTCTACCGAGCAAGTCGACTCCGGGAAAGTACCAATAGGATGCATGTTGTACTCAATCACTTACGAGTACGTGGTTGGACCAACAATTTTCTTCCAGCGTTATCTGAAGGCCGACTACAGGGGTAATCATTATCACATCGATATGAAAAACGCGATATTATAACTTAGGCCCGTAAACGTAAAAAAGAAGAAGCAATAAATGAGAGAAAATTCAACAAATATATAAAATATATCGTGAAAATATCTTACTGTAAAAGAGGAATATGTCAGAGCTTATCTATCTTTTTCTTCTGTTATCTAACATTTTTTTTCTTATTTTCATTTATCATCATCTTCACGTTTTGATCTGACGTCTTCACAATTAATAGACTCGGGTCTGTACATATATTATGCAATCTTACATCAATAAAGAATTAAGAATAAAGAAACATCTAAAAATCGGTTATCAATGACGTCTCAACACCAAACCTATCAGCCAAAAGTAATATACTCTCTTCAAAATTCAAGCTCACGCTCAGTCGTCACCGTAACAGGAGCAAAAGGTGAGATAAGTGCCACGAGAAATATATCCACTATACAAAGTGATAGTATGTACATTGAAATGCAAGTGCTGGTCACGCGACGTATGTTTTCATGTTTTCTGTTTAAAAAAAAATGCAGAAATGCACAGAACTCATATCCAAATTACTCTCTCTTCTTTACAAGGTACTGATGTTGAGAAGGATTTGATTAGCGAAGCAAGAAGGGTAAGTCAGCTTTTGAAAACTTGAAGAAACCCTTTATCGAACTATTTAGTACAGTGTACAGCAGTCTTTGGCTTGTCTGTTTTTGTTTCTGTGTTTGTGCTTGTTTTTATTTTCTTAACGACGGCAAGTGGTACATACACAGATGAAAATTTTCCTTTAACATTCTAAAAACAGTAATCTGTCTGAAGATTATAGATTATGAAAGAGGTGTATGGTTTTGGTTGAGATGGGAAATTCAGATTTTAACTTTGTGCGAGATGATTTGAAATCTCTTTTGAAAAAGATTATTGGTATATGAAAGAGCATACAATTCTAAAAGGTATTTAAAGCTTAATTTTGATAAAAATCGGTTTTGAAATGGCTGAGATACATGTATAAAAAAAAAACACCAACTAAGTAAAACAAAATGGTCATAATAAAAGGTGCATGGGTCTCGCCCTCATAAGACCTCGTTGTTTCTGGATATGTCAGCCATTTCAAAACCAATTTTCATCAAATAAACTTTGAATTCCTCTTAGAATTGTATGCTCTTTCATATTTCATAAGAGGTTTTTCATTGTCTCACACACACACACACACACACAAAAGTTGGAAACCTGAAGCCCATCTCAACCAAAAGTATACCATCCGTTTACTGCTTTTATATCACTGGTCTTGTGATTATTAAAAACTTATGTACACCGATCTGCACCCCAGGGTGTTCTTTCCTTTCCATTGAAGAGATCTGTCATCGTTATTTATACTTGCTGTATGCTTTAAAGGTCCTGTTTACCTTTGGGAGCAGTGATTTAAAAAAAAAATGTTCAAGATATCACTTTTGATGCATATGTGTAGGTATAAGATGTATCACAAAACATCTTACCATATAAAATGTTTGCAATAAAGCCTAAAATATAAGGAGATATCAATATTTTACCCATTAAACCATAACTGTCGACGGTTTAGTCTGAAAACATTTCTATTATAACTATTGTTCACATTTTGTAAATTGTATTTAACAATACTTGACATCGATTATACTGGTTCAAAATTTTACATTGGTTGTTTCTATCCCTAACTCACATTTTAGAACTATTTTTGAAGCACTAATGCTGGGTTTTTGTTTCATCTGCAAATGGTAATCTGTTATGCCTTTAAAGTGTCTGGTGGTGTCTGTAATTCAGACTGGACCCTATGCTAACGTGCAGATCTTTCATTAATAAATTATGTTCCTCCTCTAATTCGGTGTGGACATCGAAAGGACCGCACCAACGAAACAGAAAGTTGTCGCTTCAGATTATGATTGAAAAGTAAACCTCCACTTTACCAGATACAGGTGCATATTTTCTCCATCTTTAATACCCTCTCATCTATAACTCTCACTTTTTTCTTGTCTTTTCTTGTGACTTTATTTTATTCGTAATCGACCTAAAGACCGACCTGTGCCAAAAGTTTAACTGAAGTACAGGGCAGAGCAAAAACATTCTTTTTAGCCAAGAACAGTTCTAGAAATGGTACATCAGCAATTTTATACCAAAATTTGAATTGTGCTAGCACAAAAAAATGACAAAAAAATCTCTATAATGCCGCGAGGCGAAAGTTCTTTTTGTCCATCCGTCGCGGATAGCTATAACGGTTGTATCATTGTATTTTATGCGTTAAATTTCGCTCATGGAAGTTAATACTGCATGGCTCATCACCATGAACTTTACTGTCATAACCGAGTGTCGTGCTTGCCTGCGGGTTTTGACGGAGAGCAACGTCATTATACCTACCAAAAACGAAATGATTAAAGCAGAGTAGATATTGTCAGTGTCGCGGCACAATCATTCGGTTTCAATCATCTCCACCGATAACTTAACACAACGAGAATTAAATACAGCAACATTATGCTGCAATTGAAAATAAAGCACATAAAATTAAGTTTATTTCACTCCTGGACACGACTATCGTGTAGCTTGAGTTCTGGGAATAATAATTTTCGGGAAGTCTGTTGTAGATTCCTAAAATGTTGAAGACATTATCGACATCGCATTATACGTCTATCAAACAATTTGTAGGTATTGTGTAATGGCGCAGAAATCATAGGCGTGAACTTCTGAAAAAGAATCAAATTGCTTTTTTTTTCTATTTAACCCGCAAACTTTGCTCGTTTCTGTGTAACTTCTTTTAATCTATGGCTGGGTTCTTTTTTTCGAGAAAGATAATGCTGCACTTTGATCATGCAAACTATTCTATGTACCTGCTCCTCCCGAATCAACTCTTTTGTTGCATGTGTGAACTAATAAGGTGGCGTCGGATGCGCGAGTCAAAAATTTGCTGACCTTCACTTCTACTGGCAGTGCACAACCAATGACTGTCCTGGTGGCACACGATGTGTTCGGCATGACCTTCGATCCGGCCAAAGTCCAAGGGACGGTGAGTTGAGACCCATTTTCGCGGCTATGTGACGACCTTAAAGGGGAAATCCAGTCCAAATATAAGTTAGTCTGATAAGAAAGAGTGAAATAGGATGAGTCCAACTTTGATCGAAATCGGATGAAAAATAAGGAAGTTATGACATTTTGAAGTTTCGTTATTTTGGAGGGAAATAGTTCCTAAACAGTCAATATGAATATGCAAATGGCAAAGTGAGCATGACATCCCCTCACAACTTACCATAATTATAGTTTGTACATATTTTTTTTTTTTTACATTTTCATTTTTTTTTTCATCCAAACGCAATTATGCCCGAGGCTCAAATCCTCGTATATCTTACTGATCACTATATATTCTAAAGTTATTCAACCAGGAATAACGGTAAACTGGCACCTCGTCTACAACCACACTGTCCACTGTTCACCTAGTCTAATGCCATCTCGTCTAAACTCGCTTCGTCTACTACTAACTCGTCTACCAACCATTTTGTCTAAATGCCAATTAGTCTAATTGCCATTTCGTCTACTAACCATTTAATCTAATCTCTAATTTGTCTAAGTCACATTTCGTCTAATACCCATTATGTCTATCGACCATTTCGTTTATTAATAATTAGGTCTTTGAATGAAATAGTCTACAGCTCAGTTTGTCTAATAGCCATTTATTGGTCTACATCCACCTTATCTAATACTCAATTAGTCTAATAACCATTTAGTCTACTCCCAACTGGTCTACACCCAACTCGTCTACTCCCAACTCGTCTATACTCCCAACTGGTCTATTTCCAACTGGTCTACACCCAACCGGTCTACACCCAACTGGGGGTCTACTCCCAACTGGTCTACTAGTTATATAGTTGTTTTTTGTCTACTCCAAACTCCTTTCTCGTGTTCATCCAGTTTCCTTTCCCACTGAAATAGGTTGAACACTCTTGGCGCCCATTTGGTTTAATTTTTTTTTTTGTTCTAATTATGACAATTTTATTACTTTTTATTTAAAAAAAAATGTCACAGTGTGAAAAACTTGCTGTGTTACATGTGCTGGATGTGTAATTCATATCAGAAGCAATCACGCAGCATTTATATGTCCAAACTTCAACACTCCATCCATTCACCTTTGATACACAATCATAAGTATGGTAAAAATACGGCCAGGATGTTGACTGGATAGTCGTGTCTCACCATTAATATGTCTTTATATTCAGCATGTCCGGAATAATTAACAACTTTTAAAGAATAGACTATTATTGATTTTTGTACCCTGGCAGGGTTATGAATAGTTCGTGACAGTGAGACGGACTGGACACTAGATAAAGTGGTATATTCATTATTAGCATGACCAGATAGGAATGATCAGTTTGGGTAACTTGTTGAGAGTATACCAGTTGGGAGTAGACCAATATTGGGTATAGACGAGTTGGGAGTAGACGAGTTGGGAGTAGACCAGATGGGAATAGACGAGTTGGGAGTAGACCAGATGGGACTAGACCAGTTGGGTGTAGACCATGTTGGGTGTATAGACCAGATGGGTATAGACCATGTTGGGTATAGACGAACTAAGGGTTGGACGATATGATAACTAGACAAAGTGAATGTAGACGAGATGACTTGTAGACGAGGTGGGAGTAGACAAAGTGGCAGTAGGCGAAATGGATATTAGACGACATGACAAGTAGACATTGTGAGTATAGACGACTTGGTTATTAGATCAATTGCTCAGTAGACGAAATGCTCCTTAGACGAGTTGGGTATTAGACAGTACGGGTAGTGGGCAAAGTGACTACTAGACAATATGTGTACTAGACAAAACAAGTTGTATACCCAATGGGTATGAGACGAATCGGTAATAGACGATTTGCCAGTAGACCAATTGGAAAATAGACAGAGTGGCTGTAGACGAGGTCACTATAAACCGGAATAACATCATGTTTCAGACTTAAATGACAAAAACATTCATTTTTCGTCATTTTTTTTTTGTGTGTACACGATCAATGGAAAATTGTGAGGGTAAATGACATGGTTAACTCACTCATTTGCATATTCATGTCCACTGTACAAGAACTGTTTTGCAGAAATTAGCAAAACTTCAAAATGTCATAACTTCCTTATTTTTCATTTGATTTCAGTCAAATTTTTACCGTTTAACTCGTAAGATTTTACTCTTTTTATCAGAATAATTTATATTTGGACTGGATTTCCCCTTTAAACGCTCGAGCACCCGTGACTGATTACCTTGCTCGTCGTTATAATGGTCGTATACTGCCTCATCAGTCGGACATGAGATCAGTGTAGCAAGGCGATGTTTACTATACAGCAACGGTCTTTGAATCGGATTTCGATGTATGCGTAGGCCTATTTATGTTCTCATTATAGATCATTTTTGATAAAAGACATTGTACTGACTTTCTCTTTTGGAAGATATATTTTGTTTAACAATATCAAACACGTTGTTATATTGTGATATTTGCTACTGGCAGAATCTACTGGCAGGCAGGGTAAAATGCAAAATAGTTGCATACATTCATCATGAATTCACTTTACTTGTTTATTCAAATTCCCTTCAAAATAAATCTCTACCCTATTTATGTATTCACTTACATACCAAGTCATTTATATCATCTATATTCATGTGACGAATAGCCCTATTCAGCTTTAAGTCGTATTATACAGGGCCATACACACCGACGCCAATAAAAGTGTAAAATATTAACGTATCAAAGTTTATCAAAATATCTCGTGATAAGGTAAAAGAAGACAGAGCAAGCATACGTAAGACTTGTTGTGACATTTTTGCATTATAAAAGTATGAAAATTACAAAATCGCGACGTATGTTCAGTCGACAAAAATAAAAATCTAGTAGCTTATAAGTGAAGTAGGAATTGTTGATATTTAATATTTTGATTGTAGGCTGATCTGAGTACGGGCAACTATGCGGTTCGAGAAGGAAACCAAGGAGATTTAAGTGAAATTCATGATCTCTTGACAGAACTAGCTGTCATGGAGAAGATTGATGGCGAATTTACTGTGAGTAAGGACGGTAAGTCGCATAATACTTTAGTCTGTGTAAAATACAAACTGACGAACGAACAAGCAAACACATTTGTGGATGCAAAACTTCAGTCTGGATTAGAGCTAATCAAACGAGGACAGCCTAATGGGGATTTTGTCAATTAAGTTGACGATGGAAGTGAGTGTACAACGGAACACTATGTCAGGAAGATTTTGGGCACACCAAAAGCATTTCATAACAATTAAATCATTCTGTCGGTCTTATCAAATATCATAAATGTGTGTGTGTATTTTCCAGTGATATAAAAAGGAATCCGCTGTAACAAAGTGATATTCATGGTCCCAAGGTCCTTGTTATACCAAGGTTACACTGTATTTTTGACGATGGTATTACAATTGCGAATATTTCTACTTTCAAAGATTAATTTGGTCGTCCATTAGTTAGTGTTAATTTACCAGCTGCATTGATTCCTGCAGTTTAAAACTATGTGTACTTCAATACAACAATATTATCTAAGTTGTACCCTCCTAACACGCTGTAGTGTGCACTTTCAACACGGCAGTAATCCGTCAATTTGATAATAAAATCCGTGACGCCTAACATCTATTAGCTATACAGGTGAAAGGAGGTGAGAACTGAGAAGTTAAATTGGGAGCCCTTCACAATAGTGTATGGCAAATTACCACTTCATGCAAAATGCCATAGCCTAAATATACTGCGGTGATTGACGTATATCAATCTTGTAGTTCCAGAAATGAATCGTGTGTCACGTGATATTCCCAGAATTCTGTGCAGCGGGAGATGATGACCGATACCTATTTCGGACGGTCGTGCTCGAGTATCGATCGGTCAATCAGTCACCAAAAATCGTCGGCTGCATCGTTGTTTCCAGATTCTACAACTTCCTGAAGGGGGAGACGTACTTCTTGCAGGGTCTGTACATTCAGCCAAATTACAGAGGTGGGCAGACGGCTTTTAAATTGGTTCCCTTTTTTTCATCCTTTACATCTCTTTATAATGTGTACAGTCTCCATAGCAAATCCTCTTTCTCGCATGCAGATCTTCACTAAGATTCTGCTTGAAACGAATTTTAAAACGAAATCGTAAATAGGTTGCCTATTTTCACTTAGTTTCAATATATAAAATATTGTGATGATCAAGCCGAAACAATTTTAATGCGTAATACAGTTATATGTTATTGATAAAGAGTATCAATTGTGACTACTTTAATATACAAGCCAATGGAAAAGTCCAAATGCGATCAGATCATCGCTTCATCCAAGTCGCTTAATCGTGAGCGCTTTCACTATTTCGTGAAAATATGTTAACTCCGAACTTCCTAAGCTTTCGTTTTTTACGTCAAACTGTAATGACGCTTATACAGTTATAATTCGGTTGCTATCAACGCCAATTTGAACGCTAGACCTCGAGGCACCGTCCAAAATTCGTATATAATTACTGATATTATATTTCGGATCAAAAATTTATCCTCTCGTGATTGGTTGAAAGAGCTTCAAGTGATTATAGGTATCTTCAGCCATACCAAAGTGTTGGCAAGCTTGACACTGTGGCGTTCTTTTTACAAAATGCCTAATTTCGAGTTTCTGGTGAAAACCATAGTCCTCGGGAGCGCCGCGCGCGGCGCCTCCAAAAGTATCCACCATTCACTTCGGAGCTGCGTCCCTCAGTGAATAGTACTACAATGTACATGGGGTCACAACTCTCAAGGCACTACATATTATACAACTGTACTACTTATATGAAATGACGACACTACTGTTCCGAACTATACATTGTAGCCCTTTTTTCTGCTCAGACTGGCTGATATCTCATACTGCGGTCTGCATCGTAAAGCTATCACGGATTTATGAACGTTTTAAATGCATGACATGATTAAAATGCGATACAATGTAACTGGTTGACTTCAGGGAATGCTCGTTTTGTCTCATTCCGAACTGCTATACCGCATTACATGTGATTCTATGTCATGTACCTATAATATAGTAAGTGAAAACTGTATATTGTGTGAACCCTTGATTCCTTTCCTTTCTACTTTCGTGTATACTTTCTGTCCAACAATGCTTACATTCAGTGACTTTCTAGCGTGTTTATATCTTCGTTCTTGCTTCTGTTTTTTTTTTAATTATCTCTGTTTTATTCATCTTTGTCAGGCAAAGGAAATGGCAGCAGAATGGTGCGGTCTATTCTTAAGGTAATAGTTTCACTGAAATCACGCACGCACGCACGCACACACACTTGACTGTGACGGCCATCATGACAGCAGAGCAGTCGGTGAAAATCTGTGCAAAATCACACAAAAGGACTTGGCATTGCTGAAGCCTTTGATAATTAATACACAAAACATAATTATTAACACTATTGTACTATCATCATCAGATCAACTCGATCAATCCCGATCAAGCTTTTTTGGCCTGGTCGGGCTCGCTCGGCACTGGTATTCGGGGTCGATCTACCTTGATCGGCACCACAATCATCCCGACTCCAGAGTGAACAATGCAGTATTACTGCAATGGTACACAATGAAAACTATTACAAGTATAGCCCTGAATCATGATAGTGTATACGGAGATTGTGGTAAACATTGAACGCATGCATTTATTGATATGCCTTTGTGACCATGTCCCAGATTTTGCTGCTTCTTCCTTGCTTGGATCATGCCCTGATGCCGGCGATTCATTCAATTGCGTCCGCCAAGAAGGTTATGGTTTTGCATGCGTTGGTTTGCTTGTCTTTTATTGTTTGCAAAATTATACAAAAAGTTATGAATAGATCTGGATGAAATTTTCAAGGATAAGTTTGATAGTGAAACAATAACAGATGAATTTTGGTGGTAACCCGGATCACCGTCTGGGTCTAGGATTCTTTTTTTATTGGTTAATAGTGTCATTTTCAGCATATGTGCCTAGCGGAGGTCTGTGATCTCTGAACACTGTAAAAACATCGGTGTTAGATTTAACACCACGGGCGTTAAATCTAACACCGATCAAACTTCAATAAAGGACCACACCCACAGGTGTTAAAAATGCACTGTGATGGTGTTGAAAAGTGTTCACCTGACACTTCGTGGTGTTAATTTGACACTATACCTGGTGTTATTTTGACACTGTACTGGTGTTAATTCAAAAATGACACCACATGGTGTTGGTTTGATATTTGCTGGTGTTAATATCAATGATTTAACACCCGTCCAGCTTCAATAAAGGACCACACCAGCTGGTGTTACTTTGGTGTAAATTTATTTTCACATTTTTTCAAAAATCTAGTATTTTAATGTAAAATTCTTGATCGTCTTGTTTAAATTAAAAATCAACAAGAAGTGCAGTTACTAGGAAACTCTTCAAAAAACAGTTTAAAACTTGGAAATGACACCCGTAGGTGTTAATTTAACACCATAAATGAGCACCGAAAATTTAACACCAGCTCGGTGTTCACTATTTAACACCGGACTTTTTGCAGTGAATGTTTTCCTTTTCCCCCAGCTATCTAAAAATTATATATGCATTGAAGAGGCATCAAACAAATCACTTATACACATAAACATACAAACAATTTCATTCACACACGCATACATACAAGCATAATGCATGTAGATACATTAACATGATACCACATGATACATCCCCACATTTGTTACATATATAGATTTGTTTTATTAGCCTGAGAATGCCTCAAAGAACCGATTCTTTGTCATGTGTACAATCTAACACCAATGATATTTTTTAATTGCTAAAGATTTGTTAAAGTTTAAGATGAATTGTTCATCATTCAAAAGATTACAATCAAATTAATGATCCTCTTTGGATAGGACTGGATTCATCTTCAAATGTAATGTACTTTCAATGCAAATTTCAATGGCTAGTATAATGTTAAGCCAGAGTTATTCTTCTTTAAACAAGTAGTTTCAAATCAATTGCCATTCATTTTTTATCTATCATTTGACATGGACAGATGGCATTTGTGTGATACTGAAAATATTAACACATCCGTACAAGGTCACAGAGCTCTGAATTTTGATAAATGAAAAGTGCAATATTTGGGGCTGAAGTCAAAACAAATAATGCACCTTCATTATATCATACACTATTATAGTAACAACCCCCTCCCCCCCAAAAAAAAAGAAAAAGGAAGAGACCAATATCAGGGCAAACTTTGTGCCAAAACCCAGTTTCATATTGCACTCCTCACTATACTATTCTTTGCTATCACTGATTTCACCTGATCCTAGCTGAAGTTATCTTCATTTCTATCATTAGTACTATCAATGTCACCCTAAGCAACCACTGATAGTTGCAGCAGAAATAAGGGATGCACTGTTACCAAGGAGCTATTTCATTATTAAAGCTCTAAAATCAACCCTAAGTTCTATTCAACTGATTTTGGGGACATTTTTTTAGATCAATCCGTCCTAAAAGGTAATGAGCCATTTTAATGAGCCATTTAGAAACAATATTTCATGTCCTTCTTGCCACATTCTAGAATAGATCGTGAATGTTCATGCATCCTTCCCAATTTGATCTGATCTTAATTTCTTTCAACTTTGGGTTTCTCATTTGGCCCGATATACTCCCTATGCTCGTGAAACAGGGCCCAGAAGTGTCAGCAGTGTCATTCTCATCATAATAATTCGTCCCTGCCACCTCTACACACAACATCACTGAAATCATTACACCTGGTGGGAAAGAATGAAACCAACTGAGATGAAATAAGAAACAATGTGAGGTAGAAGGCAGAAACTTGACCGCATTTTAAAATCATATTTTGTTCTTAATAACTGCAGATCTTCCAAGCGAAAGGTGGGAACGAGTTCATGTTCATGATCCAGCGAGGCAACACCCAATCCCAAGCCCTCTTCAAACGCTTTGGCGCCACCAACAGGACGCTATCAGAGAAGGGCGAGGCGTGGATGTTTTTTAATGAAATCTAGCCGGCACGCAATCCAGTGAACATCCTATGCTAGTACTTCAAAATTTCCCCCCAAAAGGATTGATGTTATGTGCATCCATCCATTCAGCAACACTCTTTTGTCTATATAGACTTGTCACATAACTATACTACTTGTACTTCACCCCCAAGCATGGGTGAGGAGATACGGATTATCTCTTGTTTTAAGATAAACATTCTTGATTTGCATGCAATGAAATACAGTTAAACCATACAAAATCTATAATATGAATATATATGTCATACATTATATCTATAGTATTAATGTTTAAAATGACTGAAATTCCTTGGATAGAATCAATTGGCGATGATTGTCTACAAAGTTTTTAAAATAAGTTGGGCAGTACAAAAAACAGTCGCATGTCAGAGCACAGTGTGCTTTTCAAAGGCATTCATTTCATGTCAGTTGACATTTTTATCTTTAAAAAAGCTCAATTATGTATACAACTGAAATATCAAGAGGTATTGCAGAAGCATATGAATTTACACTGTATATCCTGCAAGGATGAAACCTCATTTGAAGATCTTTTTCTGCATTACAAGGACTACTACTAGTCCAATGCATGGTGTCAACCTTTCAACACCACTTAATAGCAGTACAATACATTGTACATACACTTGTGTATGTGACGGGCGTCATCACATTACCCGTATAAAGTCTGAGACCATGAAAGGAAGAAAAAATGTGTATAAAGCCAACTTTGGCAATACTTGTACAGCCATAACAGTTTTCTAACTTTTATCTTATTCTTTTGAATATTTTCATTGTAATGAGGTAGGTGTACTGGTAGGCCAATTATATACAAAATAAAGCATAGCATCTCCCAAATGTATATCTGTGGAAAAAAAAAAGAAGAAATATATGTAATATATTTTCTAGACTTTTGTGATGCACCACATATATTGACTGCACTTTATATTCCTCATTACTAAAATTCCCAAGAAAATTCTGTAACTTTTGTTGCTGTGTCTGCATGTATGCATTTTCAATACCACAATGTGCACTGGACTTGCCATGTATGCCACAGACTTGGGGTAGCTCCATTATTATTCCCAAATGCATACCTCAGACAGGAATGTGCAGCGATAATCATTTTGCTATGGAAATTATTGCCAGAGTCAAACAGGTAACTGGTTTAAAAATGGCCTGCAGGAGAAGAGCCCTATAAAAATAAGAAAAGAAGATCTTTTATTCATTAAAGCCCATCACTTTCTGTTGCAGCACACATTCTCCATAGACTCAGCCCAGAGAGGCACACTCACCATACGATGCGGTAATTGGTACCCCACCGTACCAACTGAAAATTCACCAGTTTGTTGAATGATTTATTTATTTTTAAGTACTGTATCCTGGGTTACCCAAAAATTGTGTGAAAGTAGATTTTAGTGGTTTATGCTAGAAAATTTTGTTGTGTTCAGCAATCTAGCAAAGCATTAAAGGAATATTTATGCACAAAATATATCCTGTAATCTGTTCTTTTTTTCTCTCTGTTATTATGGTACCAAACAGTAAGAAAAATGTTCTGCCACTGTAGCGTGGTACTACTGCACAAAGCAGTACCGCTATCAGTACATGCACAGAAACAATAATGTACTGAGCTTCTTGATTGAAATGATATCATTCTTAATAGCTGTCCAAATTATAATAATGTTTATGGAAAAAAAAATCATAAAAGATTTATCATTATTGTAATTACAGGTAACAAAAGTACTGGTATTGAATTCGTCATTGCTGATTGCTAAAATTTGGCCACTTTCATAGTACGATACCAGTACACCAGTGTGGCACTGCAAATTGTTGTAACCCAGGTAGTATGATGGCATCCAGGGTTATGGCGTGTTGAATAAAATCCTAATGCTATAAAACGTCTGGAGCTAAGATATGACAATCTGATGCAGAGATACAAACCTTGTATGAAACAACATTGTGGTATTCTGAGGGCTGGAAAGGCACACATTTGGTGAAAAAAACCCCAGCATTTGTACTCTTACTGCAATCAGAGACTCCAACTCTCCCGTTTTCGACGGGAGATCTCCCGCCGAAAGCCCATTTTTGCAAAATCTCCCGTTCTCCCGCTTGAGATTTAATTTCTCCCGCCCTGGCTCTGTGTCTCCCGCTTGAAATGATTTCTAACTTAATATCATTGTATGTTGAAAAATAAGCCTTAGATAGCACGAGAGAGCATCTAAAACCCTAGAGCTGGACCCCGGCCGCAAGGAACTTCGCACTTCGCGCACATCAACTTGGAGTCTCCCGGTTGCTAGGGGTTTCAGGCGGGAGAATCTCCCGATCAGAAGGTGCTTGGGGTTGGAGTCTCTGTGCAATAGATACTTGCAGTCATACAATTTGGAATAACAGTATTTCCATGATACCTGCAGTATGTTTGTAACTAATAATAATAATAATAATAATAATAATAATAATAATAACAATAATAATCATAATAATAATGATAATAATAATAACAATATTAATAACAATAATAACAATAATAATAATAATAATAATAATAATGATAATAATAACAATAATATTAATAACAATAATAATGATAATAATAATAATAATAATAATAATAATTATAATAATAACAATAATAATAATAAAAATAACAAATAAATTGTACAAAATGTTGCAAAATAGACAGTAGCTGTTCACATCTCTGTTAATAGCATGTAGATATGTAATGATACAAGATCAGGACTATATCCATCTAGAATAAAGCCCGCCACACATTATACGACTCACGACTACACGACTGACACACTTTGGATCCGAAATAGGTCACAACAGCCTCAGAATAAACACGCTTGTTCATTTCAGATCCAAAATCTGTCAGTCATATAGTCGTGAGTCATATAGTGTGCAGCAGGCTCTAACAATGATGGTCCCTGTTTGGGCTAATGTCTCAAAGTTGAACCAATAACATACCAAATGGAAAGTAAGTTATCGGTAAGCTGTTTGACAAAAACAGAGTGAAAAATAAAAACTCTACTCGACAATGCTGAATGAGTGTCCAGTTGTGCTGGTTGTATTACAGGAATAGAGAAACACAGATAATGCCCATGATAAATGTTTTCTGACCCTGCACAAAGCTACCAACAATACCTTACCATGTGGTTGTAAGGATAATTATACCGAAACCATGGTACAGTCATTCTTCCCAGAAAACTTGCTCCTTTCTGCCATATGTTGCCGCTACATGTATAAATAGTGTATAGACACTTACAAGAAATTAAACCCTGTTCTTGTTCAGTAAATTGATTAAGTTTAATTACAACTGTATGTCATATTTCATCATTCATAACTGATGCCATACTGTAAAGTTAGCAAATTTTGTGTAAATTTAATTTTTGGAGTCAACTCGTAAGATGAGACTCACATTTTTCTTTTCAGTAGTGCTATGAATTAAAGTGTTTTAAACAGGGTGCACAAATTATTGCACTGTTAGCCTACTGTGAAAAAAACAAACAAACCATGAAATACATCATGTTTATGGTGTTTGAGAAACAAGCAAATATCATAATTACCATGCTGTGTTTTTTGGAATGATTTGCCTAAGTTTTAAATTATCTTATAACCATTGTGTCACTGATCAACTGGTGTAAGGATACTGATGAGCCAAATGAATTCTCTCACAGGCACCTCTTTGTTTATGATTTGGATTACATCAGATCTAGAAACTGACAAACTTAACCCGTTTCTTCCGCAATTTTCTGAGCGCCTCGAATGCCCCAAAATGAGATTCTTTTTGCCCGTCGACAGAGAACAGACAGGTTGGTAATCCACCCTTGCAAAAGCAGTCAAGCGGTACATGTATCCCCTTTCCACGGTTAACTACATGTGCCATATAAAACAATGAAAATAATATCAGGCGCGAGGTATGAATAGACCATGTGCTGATGGGCTCATAAACTCTTTTGTTCTACATGAGCACTTGAATGGGATGACTGGGGTCAGCGAACACAGATATCTACTGAGCTCAGTTTCAATGGCTATGTACATGTTCATACAAGTTTTATGGCAGAACAAGCGGAAAAGAACTCAGAAAAAAAGTAAACACTGTGATACTCGCATTTTTCCAATAGAAAGAAAACATATGGTGATAGAATAAACTCTTATCTTTTTATCACACCCATTTTTCTTGGCATTATAACACAAAGAAACATGAATTTAGGCCACAAAAGCAGGCACTCTTGTCTTCATCTTGGGAACCTGGTATACCAGGTTCCCGTAAGGAACGGATTAAAGTCCATGGCAAGTTTACCCTCCAAATCATGACTCCTGGGCAGCATCGCAGGGGTCATCTGAAGTCGGCTGATCCAACAATAGTCATCCCCCTCTGCTGGATGGACTGACTGGCCGCATAGTGACCACATCTGATACAGTCTTCTATGCCCTTGTTCTTGACCAGCTGGGAGAGAAATCCTGCAATGGGTGATATAGTCATGAAAACAAATTTACACTAGAGCATCAATGAATTTCATACAACAGGGAAACCCTATTATAACGAGATCATTTACACTGAGGCTCAGCAATATTATAGTTGTGGGTGAGACAGGAATTCAGATTTTAACTTTTTGTGAGATAATTAGAAATCATCTATACAAAATATTAAAGAGCATACAATTTTAAGAGGAATTCAAAGTTTATTTGATAAAAATCTCTTTTGAAATGGTTAGAAACAATGTAAAACAAAAGTGGTCCTAATGGAATGTGGGACCCACCTTTTATTAGGACCACTTTATTTTGCTTTGTAGTAGCACATTTCAGCCATTTCATAACTGATTTTTATCAAATAAACTTTGAATTCCTCTTGGAATTGGATGCTTTGTAATATTTCACACAAGCGATTCCTAATTATCTTCCAAATGTTAAAAACCTGAATCCCCTTCTCAACCAAAACTATACCATCTCTTTAACAATGAACATATTTTGTGTGGATAGCTAGTGGGGAAAATACACATGACACAGTTTAAATTATAGAATAGTTTACAGACTTACCTCCCACAAATGCATCACCAGCTCCACATGTGTCCACTATGTTCTTCTCATCCACTTGGGGCACCTCAAATGTTTTCACCTGGTTTCCTGAGTGAAGAATGATTTACTCTTGATATAAAGTGAGCTAATATAAAGTGGATCATTCATTTTCTTCTCGGACCATATTTTCACTTATTTATGCCTTCAATTATAATAATAATAATAATAGTGGCTACTTGTATAGCGCACAGGTCCACTTTTCAGTGCTCATGGAGCTTCAAAAATGAAAAAATATCATATATTTACATGCATATACATATTCAAACATTTCAACAAAGAAAAAAAAAAATATGCATCATAAGCCCTATCTACTCATTCTGTGGGCCAAACTTATATACACTGAGCTGTTTTGGCCTTGCTTGACAATAGTAATTATATAAATAATCAATAATTACCACAGTTTATATAGCGCATAACACATAGTGCATATACATGTCCCTATGTGCTCAAAAAAATATCAACAATTATGTGACATGAAAGGCTTAATCCTCTACACTTGTATTTGTCATATTTTCCCCAAATCATGACATGGATATATATCACACATTACACTGACACTTAAGGTAAATACCATAAGCAACACATGGACTTGTCTTGCTTTCAACAAACTTACAATCAATCGCTAAGAACAGGGCCCTTTATGAGGGTTTTTTCCCCAGTCTCTATGTAGGTATCCACTCATTCTTACCTGTCCATAGTGATCTATCACAAAAATACAGATCTCTAATTTGAAACTGATGCAATAGATGTATTGGATATATCTGATGGGAACTCAAATACTGATTATCATTCTCCTCTTCTTTTGATTGATACTTGATATTTGAGTGTGTTTTTCAGTTCATAAAGAAGTAACACAGACCCCCCCCCCCCTTTCTCTCCTTCTACAAGAGATGTCATTCAAATTCTACTATATTTTGATACTGTAAAATGAGGAATGTTTGCGTGCAGTTTAATTTCAACAATTTTCGCACAAGAGCCAAGATTTGCGGAATTGAAATGCACTCGAAACTTCTTGTCGACACTACATGTGTTGAATGCTAGTGACAATTCGCAAAAATTTCATGCTGCAAGAAAGGCCGTCGGCTACAATTCGCAACAATTCTATGCCTTGAAAATATCGTGCTTGCAGATATATGCCGGTTAATCATATACATTTCATGAGAGCCTGCCTCATCTCCCCCCCCCCCCAACTCTTTCCTTCCTTCATTCGAATTCCATCTCTACCAAGGAGTCCTTTTTTTTTCTGGTAGCATTCTATACATCTACAAGCCAGCCACATTAATGGGGGACAACATACCCTGACACCAGACAGTAGGTTGAGGTCCGTGTGTAATGATGATGTGCCTTCCTTTGCAAGGAGACGATTTGGAGGGAATGCTACTCAGCTTCTGCATGGTTGCATGTGCATCACATACCTGCAGAAGGGAAATGAAGATAATGAGTATGATTTAGGGAATAATTCACTTATTTCTATGATTTTTTTTTTTCTATTATTTTTACTAACAATTTCTCTCAACTCAGTAATTCATTCAAGCATATGGCACAATGTGTCTGGTTGATACCGTTTGCTGAGCTATTGCTATACATTAATTTATGAAGTGGCATACACACTCCAAGGCAGACATTCTCAGGGTGACATAGAGTGCTATATTTCATATCTGCCACCACCACCACTACCAACACCAGCAGCACCATCAACTACAATGGCATACACTGCAGTATGATGCAGCAAAATTCCATCTCTTGTACATGCATCTTAAAATCGTTTCCACTCACACCTGATATGGCCTGTGAATCGACTGGCAGGACAAAATTTTGAACTGTGAAGTCAGCCCTTCACAGTGAAGAAGATGAAGCTCTAATCTTCAAAGAAAACTTGGCTGTTTGTGCGCAGATATTGCATATGTACCAGTATTCATAGATTTATCAAATTAATGAAGTCAGGAATTGATGAATAAATTGATTGATAATGGATACCCACCTTCCATCCTAGGGCATCCACCAATGCTTGAAATTCCTATACAGGGGAAAAAATTAAGACAAAAACACATTGATAGGGCAACATCATGGTAAATAAACAATAATAAATGCACTGTCTGATAAGAAAATGTATAACTGTACAAAATAATGCAAGGCTGTAAATGTCATAAATCAAAAGGGATGACTGTAATCACCAGCAATTACTTCATTTTTTTTTTTTTTTTTTTTTTGGGGGGGGGGGGGGGGGGGGAGACGTTTTCAAAAAAAAAGTGGAAACACATTTTAGGTCTTTTCAAAAAAAAAAAAATCCTTGCATAAGCCTGACATAAATCAAATGTTAGCCATGTGTTTTGTCATTGTCGCCATTTAATAGACCACTACCAAGCATGCACACGATATATCACAGCTGCAAAGGGTTGTGGTTAGGCAATACTATTCTGAAAGATAAGATTAATGTTTAAACAAAACCTCCTTCATCCATCATGTACATGCAATCTCAAGGGGCAAAGCACACTGAAATATAGAAGACATTTTATTGAAAACCTTAACCATCATCACCCAAGATTGAATACAATTTCTGTCTTCTTAGAATATACTCTTTGCATTGTATTTCCCCTCTTTTCTGTGTAAGCATCTGACAAGAAGATATGAAATAACTAAACACATATCGTTCACATGTCCATAACTCTTTGGCAATAGAAATCTATTGGTGTCCATGCTCACCATTTTGTTGCCGAAGATAATGTCCGCATGTTCTATCATTTCCAGCATGAGGCCTGTGGACTGCTGGCAGACGTACGCAGCCGACAAGTTCACCACGAGGGTCTTTCCGTCTCGCCCTGCAATGCTGGTCAAATGTCTGGCTATCTCTGGATAGGTGTGGATGAAATAGCCCTATGGATGAAGAAGAAAATGCGTGGACTATACATTGCAATCTGACGTCAAGAGTTGGATCATTTCCAATGACAGGATATACTGAAGTATTGCATCTACTAAAATTGACACAAAATTACAGACACAAAAGATAACTGAAATGAGATTTTCCTTTACATGTGGGATCAAGAAAAAACAATCTCCATATTTGTTTTATTTCATTCAAAAGAAAAAACAATGATGCATTTCAAGTTCTGCAGAAAGCAATTATGTGCCAGCACTGGAAACAAAACATCTGACACGAGTACAACCTATGAAGGTCTTTATTCCTACAAGATGTGAAGGCCTTCATCAACATTTTCATCACAGGATAACAGCAGACAATAGAATGGTAATCCAGTGTATATATGAATCATACTGAAACACCAGCATTTGATTTTCAGTGCAACTACCAGTGAAAATACTGGTGACATGAACAATGTGAGCGGCATAAACAAACCCCGAGTGAATCAAATGTAAGACTTTGTTAAAACAGTTAGATATATACCAAATAATGGCATCCACAAATGGCATAGTCTAAAGGTCACAGTGAATACTTACAACAACATATAGACAAGATGCACTCTGAATGAGCTCGACCGATTCTGGGTTTTCAATGAATTCCTGAGACAGCTGCTTTGCTGCAGCAAAGTTTGCACATAAACATCTGGAAGACAAAACAAAAAAGATTCTTCACTTGATGTACAATAAATCCTTGGAATTAAACAGTAGTTCTCGGAACTAAATGATAATAAATCCAGATACAGTAATCTAATTTGTGTTTCTTAAGAGAAATTTTATTTCCTGAAGGATGTAGAAAACCAAGACTTCACATTACAGGGGAAATTGCTTTCCATAAGATAGGTAATATGATACCAACAAAACTGATAGTCTTGAACAGTTCAACAATCTTATCAGACAAGGTCATATTTACCACCAATTACCACCAAGGACAATTACCAATTACCCCCCCCCCCCCCCCAGCTAAATATTGGTTAGTGATAGGGTTAGAGTAAAGATTAGGATTAGGGTTAGGTTTAGGGTCAGGGGAAGGGTCTGGGGTAATCGTCCTGGGGGTAATTGCCCTAGAAGCTACCAAACATCAGGAAGAATACTAGTACCGCCGCACAGTCACAAGCAATATCAGGAGAGAAGTCGCCAAGGTTTATCCTTACAGCCTCTCCCAGGTCTACCTGCCTATTTTGTCCGGTGATCAGCACAGCGCAAGATCCAGTACCGACGGTAGGATGGACTAGGTACTGCACATGCACCCCTTCAGACTCCGATCTGGTGGTGAGCATACGACCAAAGTCGTCATCGCCGATGCAACCAAAGGAAATGGTGAGCTTTGGAATCTCCAGAAGCCACTAAGCACCAAAAAAAAAAAAAAAGGAACAAGATTATATATGTTCACACAGGAAAACCACATAACAATAACAGGTGCTTAGTGACCCAATATTATTGTTATATCAGCAACACATCTTATTCCCATAGAAGTCACTTAATCCAAAGGTCTATAGTAACATACATTGCATGCATCTATTAACACTGAGAAAGCATGAATGTTCTTTCTTTTTGGGATTTTGAATTTGAAAACAAACATTTTATATCAGTTGTAACTTGTACCTATACTTTAGATGTCAATGTGGGGGCACAAGCAAAACCAGAACACAAATATATATGTACTCTCCCCTTTACGAAACCTATTCTAAGTTTGCGCCTGGGAGAAAACAAATAAGCACAAATGTGATTTGTGGCAGTTTTATTGTTCTATAGTGTTTCATTTCCTTTTCTTTCATCATGTAGCTTTTATCATTAGAAAATGTTTGGAGGGTACATCCTCCAGTGATCTTCCATGCCCCATCTCTTGTTCAGGAGTTTGAGTTTGAAATACCTGGGCTATTCTGAGAGCATTTGGCACCGCACCGCCCGGTACAATCTGCACCCCTGGATGCTTCACGAGCTCCACATAGAGACCCAGTTGGTACTGAGTGGCCTGGGTGGAGTTGTTGCTTTCCAGGTGATATCTGTTGATACACGAGAAATCCATGGCAAAATGAACTACAACAGAGGTACATACAACTACAGCTCTATTTTGTGAAGCTTCTAGCTCCAAATAGAAACAAAGATGACAACTTTGTTCATCAACACTTGCAGATTCCCCTCTCCCCCCCCCCCCCCCACACACACACAAAACAACACATAGTAAAAGCAAATCTACTTTTTACATAAAATGTATTCTACTGTGAATGTCAAAAGTCATTCCACATCAATGTGATCAATTTCAACTATTTTAACCCATTGAGGACGGACTGGTTTTGCTACAACATGCACTTCCCATAGACGCTTGCCCGAGTATACTCGGGATGGGTGCCGTTCGTTATTCCGAAGGTTCGCTATTTTGAAGGTTCATTATTCCGAAGGTTCGTTAATCCGAAACACACAAATTCCCTATACCCAGAGGTTCATTAATCTGAAAATGAAAAAGGGTTCGTTAATCCGAACATTTGTGGCGTTATTCCGAAGGTTCGTTATTCCGTAGATTCGTTAATTTCGAAAGTGAAATTCGGAATAACGAACCTTCGGAATAATGAATCTTCGGACTAAAGAGCCTTCGGAAAACCGAACCTTCGGAATAACGAGCTGTAACCACTCGGGACTGGTCCTCAATGGGTTAGATAATCTACCATCACTACACTTTAAGACATTGCCCCAGTATACTCAGGACTCGTCCATTGCCCGAGTATACTCGGGACTCGTCCTCAATGGGTTAAATAATCTGCAGGTGTACCATCACCACACTTTAAGACATTTCTTACCTGTCAGTGTGTTCTACACCCCCTACCAATGTCACTGTTTATCTAGCAGTTTGACCCTCTCCATTCATGGTAAACTCTCCTCAGTTTTCAGACTTGCGATCAGCAACAGATACTCACACAACATTAGGGCTTCTTACATACCCCCACTAATTTTTCCATTTATACCACTCTCTAACACTTGCTAACTCATATGCACGGATGCACGAACTCACAGTCCAACACACATTATTTGGCAAGTGGAGGTGGGGGGTGGGTATGAGTCTGAGGGACATAAGGAAGTCTTCCCAACAGATCTGCCAAAAATGGATTCCCCAGAACACGGGGTGAACGAACCTTGCTAGGAAGTCTTCATCTACCTCGGCAATGAAGTCCAACAGTGGGATGCCGAATCCAGCTATTTTACCTGGACTATATAAAAGTGATCACATAAGAAAACACAAAATAGATAAGAATATCCATAGCATTTGCATAAACAATAAACATAATTATAAATCATACATTAAATGTACACACTTACTGTACATGTTATAGGGCCTACTCAAGTGGCTGCCATAAACTCATATCATGTATGTAAATTTTCAAAGCATCAAACACACTGAAATATAGTTATTTTTTTTTAAAGATATATTTTGGTTCATGCAGGGATGGTATAGTATTGGTGGAAATGAAGATGGGGCTGTTAACCTTTTTGTAAGATACTTGGAAATCACATATGAAATAGCACAGAGCATACCATTCTAAGAGGTGATATTCAACATTCATTTGATGAAAATCGGTTTTGGAATGGCTGAGACATCTAAAAACAAAGTAAAACAAAGCGATTGTAATTAAAAGGTGGATCCCACCTTTTATTAGGACTGCTCTGTTTTGGATTTATCAGCCATTTCAAAACCAATTTTCATCAAATAAACATTGAATTCCTCTTGGAATCACATGCTCTTTCATATTTCATTTAAGGTATCTTGTTATCTCACCAAAAATGTTAGAAACATTAACAAAAGGCAAATTCTATCAACATGGTCAATGAACAAACTATCAGATGTGATATCAAAGCAAGAGATCAACTCGAGTTTCATATGACTATATGCATGCTTGATGTGTTTATTGAAGAGCCCTACTATATAGACCTTTATTATGCAGACCACTGCCAGCCACTGTTAAGTCTAATGGAAGACAAGTCATTGGCAGTTTTCACCAGCTATAGCACTGCACTTGAACAAAAGACATCAGGAAACAAGAGCATTGTTCTCGATTTTGACGCAATCAAATTTATACATAATTATTTCTTATGTCTACTGGAGGTGTTTTCTCTCCCCCCCCCCCCTCTCTCTCTCTCTCTCTCTCATTTCTCATGTTTGTTTGTCAATATTTACGATGGGTTTAGATGGACACTTGCGTTGCGCTTACCAAGTCTTGGTCGATCATCTGCACTGGTATAAACTACACTGTATGTGCAAACATACACACCAATTTGTCTTAATTTCAAACGTTTATTTGTTAAATTGGTTAAACTTAGTTAAGGGGCCCTCGAGTCGGGGGGTGGGGGCTAGAAAATCCGCAAACGCTGTAACCAGTTGGGTAGTAACACGAACGTATTGGGGTCGCGGTTATAACATACGGTACCTTGAGTCCTGCCCTTCTTGAGAATCCATTGCGAACATCGGCGGTACAGCTGTACATCAACAGTTCCATGGAGTCTCTAAACCTCTGAATGCCTAGCCCACTGATCTACTGACTTATAAAGCTACTCGTACTCTGCGTGCGACCGGAATGGCGGTAGCTATCGCGCTAAAGCGGGAGCGATCTAGGTACGTACACGTACTTCCGCTGGGAGAGATAACCACTGCACTGAGATGAGAGAGATAACAATATTCATAATATTGTGGTTGTGCACCGGTAACCAATGAAGCCATGTGACACACGTGGACTCGACAGGTACTTCCCGAATATCACGTGACTGTAGAGAGCCTGCTGCAAAGAGGTTCTATAATAACACCCTCTTTGGCCTGCTGAAAGGTACGGCGCGCCCCCGCGGTTCAGTGTACCGGTGTGGTGGTGTGCAACTTGGGGCCGTGCAACTTGTTGGCGACGGCGAAAGACCCTCTAATCTGCTCCTGAAGACGTCCGCGTCCGTTGCACAGTAAATTACAGGTGCAGCGCAGGTGTGCCAAAGGAGGTAAGGTACGGGGCGAGCCTCCCGGTGGGAGTGTGCCGTTGCCAAGCTAGGCCTCTCAAAACGTGGCTATGAACCTGCATTTTTCAGTTGGTTATTTTTATCTCGCCAGCACTTGACACTTCAAGGCGATTGTAGCCAGCAAAATCAACAGGTGTCTATTCAGTGGCCACGCCAGCCAGCTCCAGAACTACCGGTGAGATCGTAGAACTAGAAGTCCGTAAGAACCTTCAGTTCAGAACTCTGCTCTGGCTGGGACTGGGACAATCGACGGACTACTGCTCCGGATGTCTCGTTTAGCTTCTAACGTTAGTTGATTTACAGTCGTCCCTCGCTGATGTTTGGGTATTGATTATGATACTATTAATGTCATAAACCGGGCCATTTGGAACTCGTGAGATTGTTCGAGGAGACAGAAAGAAATGGAACTCCATTTAGATTCAGCTTGTTACTCGCTCGATTTCATCGCACCTGTGTCAATCTTTTATGAATGCTGCCACGTAGTCGGTTGACAGCGCAGCGGTTCTTTAGTTGCCGGAATTAAACAGGCAATCCTTTGCGCCGGTTGCAAAGGGAGCGTATATCGTGTCCCATCGAGATGATTGTGTGAAATCGACTTTCATGCTGGAGTAAATTTTAGGACTGATTTATGTACTTAATATTACATAGTAATGTACAATTTTGCTGAAGTGCTGATTATGTATCTATGCGAGCATGCAGTGTTTACTAGATCATAGAAAGGTGTCTGCAACATCATTACATAAACGCCAATGATTTATAAACACGATATCTTGTAGAGTTCTAGCTAGTTTATGTATTTATGTTTGTTGTTTTAAACATTTTGTCTGAGTAGGCCTGTCTGGAAGGAGCATTGTTCTGCTAAAAATGATATCTGTGTAAATTGATTCAGAAGATATATTTGCTGATATAATATCTACACAGTTTGAAAGCAGAAATCCTTATCTATTGTGAAAAGATAATATTGGCACATACTAAAATAGCAGGTGTACCATTTGATGATAACTCTACTGAATGTGAAGTTTGTCAATGTATAAAAAGTCTGTCATATCAATTTCACATTTTGCTCAAAATCTTAATTGAAAGGCAACAAATCTGCTGTAGTTGCTTGAAATTTCATTGATTTCATCAACAGCAACACTCAGATTTCTGAAAGGGAAGTAGACTTATGAATGTAGAAATTGGTTATTGTGCAAAGTATATTATGACTCATGGTAGCTGATAAAATGACATTTCTGAATTTTATTGGCAGTGCTGAATGGAATGCAACTCATCATGTGCCAAGTATACAAGGCTAGGTTAATTAGTAGTGATGTCATGAGTGATTAAATGTATACACACTGACAAGTGATGTCATATGAATAATAATACAATTGGCACATTATTGTACAGTTCAGTGTGTGATGTACACACTATACTCTTGGCCCATGTACAAACATGTTTGACAAAATGCCAAGTTTGCATATATGTACATTCTTGTATATGAAGAGTTTGTTCGCAAAAACCGATAAGTCCACATTTGCCAAATGGAGATATTTGCGATTAAAGGTCAAGAAAAATAAAGAGAATAATAAGAACATTTTTGCTTCTTTTGACCATAACTTCAAAAATGTACCTTTATATGTAGTGACCAATATATCATTTAAAAAGGTATTATTTTGTACTTTATGACAGAGTCCGTACTTCAAAATCTTCAAAAATGGACTTATCGGTTTTTGCGAACAAACTCTTCATATGTCTCTTGCTTTCTAAAATGCAGGTAGTCTGCATCAAAAGGAGCACTTAAATACAATGTAGCTGTGTACACTGATACAATAAGTTACCTCTACAGTTTGGTATGCAAGTAGTGATAGATAACATGATACAGCAACACTAGCATCGTTGTAGCTGTGTATGAACTTAATGTTCTCCATCCTTGTTAAATGGGTTAACATAAAATTCCACCACCCCACCCCCTTGCCTCGTATCAGTAATGGGTTCACATGGTACATGAAGAATTTATTAAAACTTATGTTTTCACTGTCATTGGGACAGTGCAGTCGGGAGCATTAATTTATGAAACCTGGCAATATCATTTAATTTCCTGGTCAAACTTGAGTGGTAATCAGTTGAAATTGAATAGTTTTGATGAGAAAAGTTTATTTCATTTGCCAAGTCTGAAAACAGAATGATACCAAATGGCTCAGAGCAGAGCACTTGATGCTGAATATATGTCACATTGTCGGGGGCAGAATGTAAAAAAAAATAAAATAAAATAAAATTTTTAAAAATCAATGATATATAGCTGTGGCTGCCAGTGGAAATAGTTTCCAAATACCAGTCTCATTATAACATATATGCCAAAAAAAGTGAAATAGACCATCAAGTGAAGGACTGTTATATATTTGTATTTCAATGCATTGCATTTTCTTTGTGTCCCTGTCCAGTTCAACAGATTACCGGTAAGTGCATCCACCAGCTATAACGATGAGTGCTGCGGCGGCACTGTTCTACGGGGTCTGCTCTGGCTCCATGTCCTTCTTCAACAAGCTGCTCATGAACACGTACGAGTTCAACTACCCCGTGGTCATCATGCTCTGCCAAATGAGCTTCACCGTGGCGATACTTAAATTCCTCCACGTCCTCGGACGGTTGGAGTTGCCTGGATACGGCGGAGAGAACGCGCGGCGCTGCCTTCTCCCATCCCTCTTCTACATCCTCAACTCCACCTTTGCGCTTAGCGCCCTCAGCGGCATGAACATCCCGATGTACAACGTGCTGAAGCGGACGAGCCCTCTCTTCTTCATATTTCTGGCGGTGTTTCTGCTCAAGAAAGGCTGGCCTTCTAAGTCGGTGATAGGTGCAGTCTTACTGACAACTGGGGGCTGTGTCATTGCTGGTGAATAAGCATACAATAATTAAATTATGATTATGAAATATTAAGAAGTATATTATACATATGTTTATATGTTCATGTAACATATATAATTATGTTCATTTATATATTTTTTTTTTTGCATATTACCAGTAATATTGATATATCAATAAGTCATATATGAAGAAGAAGTATTGTATATTTGTTGTATGTGTACTTTCTTATTAAGATAATGATTTCAGTATTTGAATTCCAGATGATTTGAACCTTTTGTGAGTTACAATGATATGTACTGTTTGTTCAAAAATGAAAATTAATGATTGTAAATGAGGGATTATAACATTAACAGTGACTACAGAATAAGACTAGTGGAAGTGATGGGTTTCTAAGACAACAGGTGTTAAGTTTTGCCACTGTTTTCTGTTTTAACAGATATGTTCATGTCATACAAAGCTTTATTGTTTCATTAAGCTGCTATTGGCTCCCTATGCCCACCGTACACCTTTTTGAAGTCTTCTTGGTTGATTGTATCAAATTTCGGCACACAAATCCCTTCAGTGGTATGAAATCTCCTTATTCTCAAATATTGATTTTGTCACCCTCTGATCTTAAAGCCAGAGCAGCTCACATAATCAAATCAGTAGTTGTTTGTTACTATAGGAGTGAAATCTTTGCCATTTTTGTTAGGATAGCTGTATTGTCATCAACAGAATTCTTACATTTATTTCAAAGAAACTGATTTTTAAAGTAAATCGTGATGAAAATTCCAGTGACCTGCCAGAGTGGTTCTGAAAATGGAATGTGATATTCAATAACGTTTGGACATCCTTTTGTTCCCCATACCAGGTTTTGGTGACTTGTCCTTTGAGCCCAGGGCTTATCTGTGCGGTATCAGTAGCATCTTCCTCCAGGGCGTCTACCTCACGATGGTCGAGAGGCTGAAACTCAAAGATGATATGTCGACCAATGGGATCCTCTTCGTGAACAGCCTAAACTGCATTCCGTTTCTCTTAATCTACTCGCTGTGTACGTTGGAACTGCGCGATTGTGCCAGCCATCTCGCCGGCGGGTCGTTGGAGTTCTACACAACGTTTGCTTTCGTCGTGTCAGCGGGCAGTGTGCTGAACTACTCCATGTTCCTGTGCACGACGATGAACTCGGCGCTCACGACCAGCATCGTTGGGGTGATGAAGGGCGTGGTCACCACCATCATTGGAATATTCACGTTTGGCGGGGTGACGCTGACAACTTTTTTCGTGCTCGGCACCTCGCTCAACATCACGGGAGCACTCTGGTACACTTATGCAAGATATGTGGAGAAAGTGGACGGATCAACACACTCTCACAAAGGGCCAGTTTTGAGCAAGAGTGAAAAGAAAAGTATTGAAAATCAAGTTTAAGGTGGAAATTGATTATATATCAGCACTTCTGTATTGGCCTACCTCAGTTTCATACATTCTTCAATCAGAATTGCATGGAATGTCTTCCTGCCACAATGCTGTGCATCTAAGATGTGTTCCAGACATGGAGCCATTGTGCGTGGAAAAACCAATCTTTAGGAAAGTGGATAGGTTTATATTATAACACACAAAGTCGGGGAAAGACTTTTGTATCGAAAGTAGTCTGATCCAGACATACCTGTTGTGTCCAATTTGGAAATGCTCGTTATGATCCCACCAAGGTCCCATTTTGTGAAGAGCTTTTGCACCTGCTATTATCGATGCACCAATTGCAGTTCCTATTGCAATCGTTGGAAAACAACTTGCCACCTGTCACTGTAAAAGTCATAATGGTATCTGCAATATTTAGGAATTACAATAAATGCAAACATCTTAATGGAAAGATGAAATGACCCATAGCATTCAGACGAGAATTGTGTTTTACAAGGGGCTACAAGTATATTTATACCATTGATGTCATGAAGTATTGAAACCATTGATTCCCTTGATAATACTGTTTGTTTTTTCTTTTAGTATTCATTTTGAATAGGGAGTTGTTCACTTGATACTCAGTATATTTTGCTATGCTTGCATCATGAGAGATGAATCATCTTGTTAACCCATTGAGGACAGGCTGATTTCGCTACAACACACATTTCCCATAGACACTTGCCCGAGTATACTCGGGACTAGGCATCAACGGGTTAATAGGCCAAAGATGCTGACAATTACACCTGCCTATGGCAACCACATGGAAAATACCCTGCATGAAAAAAAAAAAAATATGGTTTAGGATCTATGTATAGTGACCATCTTCCTAATGCAACTTGAAACACCGCTTGATATCCACTGGATAATCTTAAGAGTACCAGTATGTACAATGACCACTCGGTCCTTCAAGGACCACCATTCAGCCTGACAGTCTACAGTGGGAGATCCAGAGGGGGGTGCAACGGGCACATGCCCCCTCTTTATTTTTTGTTAAAGCAAAAAAAGCAAAAAAATGGCACGTGTCTCCCTCCCTCCCCCCCCCCCCCCCCCCCCGTACTTTTTTTTTTTTTTTTTTTTTTTGTAAAGACACCTTCCCTTTATGGAATTCCTCAATCTGCCCCTGGTCTACACTGTAAGATTTTTTTTTTCCAAAAAGTATATGAAAAATAACCCAAATTGCTGTTTTTAGGGCTATCACCCCATCAAAACTATTTAGTGCCTTTTAACCCTGACAACCCTTTCTAGAGCCATTTAACTAATTTGGTCCTTGTCAGGGCTGGCAAACCCAGTGGTCCCTTTCAGGACTCACATGAAATTGTGTGAGAAACATCCCCGAGGTAGTGTTGGTAATGCATTTATCCAATTTGACTTATTCTCAGTCAACTCAGAAATGAAAAACATTATGACATGTGACACACACAAAACACACACACACAAATGCAAACAAAAGAAGCAAATAACAAGGACAAACACACAATAGCTAAACATATCTACAAAAATATATGTCGCATGAGATATGTTTCTAGATTTAGAATACGAGGTATTTTGAATGTGAGCATGTCTATGAAGGACAGTGAAAAGACAAAAGTGGTCTTTGAATACATGTACTGGGCATTTGTTGCTTTTTAGTTTATGTAAATGGCTTTATGTATGTGTATACATTTGTTTTATTGTGGTGTCCATGAAATTATGATTATGAGACTTGAAAATATCTGTAACAATGACCACTGCATCAAACGTGTATACAATGAGTACATTTTCTCTTGAGCAGTCATTGGAGAAAGTTTTGACTGTGCCTTAAAATGATAGTTATCAAGTTTTCCTCGTGATGCTTCAGCATGGGACTGTCATAGACAATGCAGATATGGATTCATGCCAAGCTGTCTTACATGTAGCTTCCAATGTCAGGATAAAAACACTAGCAATATGTGGTTTTGGAAGGGGAAAATGTGTATGTGTGTGTCTGTGTGTGTGTGTATGCTTATGTGCAAGTCAAACTTTTCATAGACTTGACAATCAGGTGTCGTGGACCAGTCTTCATGCACATTACCTTGGTGCTGCTGGCACCATCAATTTTCTGCTTGTGAATTGTGAATGAGGCTGCTTAGAATTGCTGTTTGTGGATGACATACAGTCAACCTTGCCTAAGTCGAATCTATTCGGATGGAAGAAATAGCTTTGACTCCGAGGAGATTTGACTTATGAGGGATTGAAATCAATAGAATATAAGGAGAAGAGAACTAGAAAAGACCTTCGACTTAGACAATTATTCGACTTAAGCGAGGTCGACTTGAGCAAGGTTGACTGTATTCATATTATTCTACTGTCTTAACAAACTTTTTAATACCATTTGTATGTTATATTATTTGTACTTGTATTTTTCACTAATGCACTTGGGCATCAAATGATTTTGGGTACACAGCATATTATGCTGTATGGCATTAGATTTAAGCAAATAATTTATAACTGCGAAACCATTGATGTATTTATGGTCAGTATTAAAAGATTAACTTATTCCGGCTGAATTGTAATTTATCTAAATGTGATTTTTTTTTTTTAATCCTGTAAAAAAGAATGACTAATAAATCTTGTCAGATGCTGAAGTAAAGTTCAGATGCATACATACTTTTCTTTATCTGTCATTATGTGTTAAAGTCCTTGCAACAGGAGGGCTCAAGGAGTGTGGAGGAGTGCAGATTTCATGAATAATCATTACGTAAACCTCAACAACGAAGTAGCTGGACATCCTGCCAAGACTAGTTGTAAGTTTCAGGAGAGAGGGGAGGGGCGGAGAGAGATACAGTGAGAGATGAGGAGAGAAAAGCTTTGGGGATAGTGACTGTTCCTGTAAAAAAAAAATATAAAAAAGAAAGGAAACTTGCCCAAGTTTTGCCTGATATATACGGCAACTAATGCATGCAAACTAGACTCAAAGTATTGAATGTATAAGCATTGAGAACAGGGGTATTGATTAATTCATTTCTCTTGGAAAACCTAAAGGGGAAACCCAGGAATAACTGGCCTATGAAAAAATGGAAATAGACAATGCATTACAGTCGACTTATTTGGTATGTTGTACTCTGCGACGCCAATATACAGGCACACATGCTAATCATGTTCAAGGCAGGAGACACGTACAACAACTATAATCACAACAATAAAATTGCTTTCACAAAATGTGCTCCACATAAATAACTGAACAATGGGGAAAACAACCATGAATCCAGCGTATAACACCTCACCCCACCCCGAGAAACTGATGAATGGATTATTGATGGTGCAGACCTTTTTCCTAATTATAAATGAGTTTCAAGAAGAAAGAAACACTGAAGTATGTGCCAATGTAAGTGGCGTCCAAATTGTACATGTACATCAAAAATTGAACTCTGGCCTTCGAGCCGTTCATTCTTTTTACTCCTTCACATTTAATAGGCACCTACTTATTATGAAGGCTTCTTGCGTGCTATCCAGAACGCTTTGTATTTTAGATGATTTATCATTCTGTGGGCAGTGTGCAGCATGCACCACTTACTCGTTTTACCTAGGCCTGACAGATAAAAAGAAAGAAACAGAACGTGAGCAAGAAACAGAACAAAATACCAAAGCAAAACAACTTTGATAAGATACTTTAGCATATAATGGGAATCTGGGATTTTTCATTTATTTATTTGTTTGTTTGTTTGTTTTTTATTTCCACGAGTGCTTACCAAAGCTACATAAAACAAAACAAGATCTTTAGAAAATGAGAAGGTATTTTGTTGAGTTCTGGTTTCCAAGACTCATGGGAAATGAAGTCATTATGGATGACCTTCCGCCTCAGTTAGTCTTCGGGATTAGTCACAGCATTTCTTATTTTGTGAGTGCGTCTGAAATTTCGTTTCTTCGGAGACTGCATCACAGCGAGTACCACGCCTCGTTAGAATTCACGCGCAATTTGTTAACGAAGTCTAGTCAAGACGTCATTATTTAAATTTCGATGAACGTTGGCTTTTAACACGATAAAATAAAAATGGGGTAGTTATGGACGACCTTCCACCTTTTCGAGATTAAACAGAGCATTAGTATTTTGTGAGTGTTACCGTGAAATCGTGCTCCTTTGAAGACTGTACCAGAGCGAGTCCCACGCAATGTTAAAATTAGCGCGCAATTTGTTAACCACTTGTTAACTGAGTCTTTTGTCAAGACGTCATTAACATTTTAAATTAAAAAGCAGAAAAACAAGAATGGAGGAAATTAATGTTGTCAAGTGGAGAAACTTTCGAAGTTTATAGCAAGACACTTCAACTACTAATAAGTCTGTTTACAATGTAAACAGGTCCTTCCAAACGTTAAGTTTGCCCAAAGACTCACTGCTATCAGCCTGTAAATGCAGCGGGCAAATAGACGAATTTGAGTATTCACATGTTAGTATGTCTTCATACCCTATTTTTCATTCTTATCGTCTGTCCTGTCTACACACATAGTTTTTTCATTTCGTGTCTTTAGGGTTTACAAACATTTATTGCTTAAACTTGAAACAGTGGCATATGTCTCACCACTGATTAATTCAGCTGAAAACTAAATGGATCTTTCTTTTCTTGCCAGTATTTGTTATTTTCAGCATCTATTAAATTTCTTCATTAAAGTTCCACTGGTTGTAGCATCATTTTTTTTTTCGAGCAAAAACAAGAATGGGGCGCGAAAATTGGTGCCGTTCAACGAACGATCATTATTTTGAAGTAGTGGCTCCCCCCCCCCCCCCCCCCCCCATATACACACACACTTCATGCAGTGCTTTGCCTGTACTCGTTCTGCCGGAGCAACAGTGTGAGTCTGTGTAATTTCTTCGTATAAAGAAGAAGAAGACGACGAGGAAAGAAAGAGAGAGAGAGAAAAAAAAAACGTAAGTATTGGTTCTGTCGCGATAGTATTCATGAGGAATAACTCGTGCCACGCAAACTGGGTTTACTTTCCATCGTGGACGTGTAGGTCGTTGTTATTCACTGCACATGTCCTTGTGTGGGTGTTCCCTTTTTTCTTACCGCCTTGTATGCATGTAGGCAGAGAAAGATAAACTCTTTATCAAACATGCCATTTGAGTCCTCTTCAAAGAAGTCTCTCCTTCAGTTGAAATAATTTGCTGATGGGCGTTGACGACTGTTATTTGGAATATTCGATTGTGTAAGAACTGTGTAAGAGTGAGTTTAAAAAGTTAGGACCTATCTATACTATGTCTTAAAAATACAGGTTGCGATTTTTTTTTTTCAGTTTTGCCCGCGATTTCACATTGCAGTTTGTGATTGATTGCGTAAAAGACAGTTACAGGACTCGACCTAAGGCTCAGGAGTAGTAGCAGCAGAAGAAGAAGAAGAATTAGAAGAAGAAGAAGAAGAAGAAGAAGAAGAAGAAGAAGAAGAAGACATAGAAGAAAAAGAAAGAGAAGAAAAGTAGTAGTAATGGTAGTAGCAGTAGTATTATAGTAGTAGTAGTAGTAGTAGTAGTAGTAGCAGTAGTAGTAGTAGTAATATAGTAGAAGTAGTAGTAGTATCAATAGTAGTAGTAGTAGTAGTAGTAGTAGTAGCAGTAGTAGTAGTAGTAGCAGTAGTAGTAGTAATATAGTAGAAGTAGTAGTAGTAGTATAATGCATGTAGTAGTATAGAAGTAGTAGAATAGTATAGAAGAAGGGAAAAGGAAAAGAGAAGGAGGAGACGAAAAGGAGATTAAGAAAAGTAAGAAGATGAAGAAGGTGAAGTAAAGCTATATAGAGAAACAAATATGCGTGTGGAGAGGAAAAGGAGAAGAAAGTGAAGAAGGCGGAAAAGATGAAAATTATATCAAGAAACGGAAGGAGAAGAAGAAGAAGAAGAAGAAAAAGGGAAGTAGGACTGAGAAGAGTAAGGACAAGTTGAAGATACCGAAGAGAAAGAAAAGAGGACGAAATATGGAGAAGAAAAGTCGAAGAAATTTGATACAAGCAATTTTGATGATGACTAATAAGGAAGAGAAAGAGATAGAGAAAAAAAAATAAGACGAAAAACAGACGGAGAAAGACTTAATGATGGGGCGTGGAATACAGGTCTCACCATGCTTTTGTAAAGGGGGTCACCGCAAGGACTTCCAACAAAATGCATGGCGAGGTTTACATTTCATTACCTTTGTCGCCTATCTGCGATAGTGGGGGGGGGGGGGGAGGGTTTGAGGTTACTAAGCAATCATCGCAGTTTTGTTGGCGATTTGTAGGTCCATGGCGATACGAACAGAAAAGGTAAGATGGGCTGATTCCTGAATGGCCGGGTTTAGGGCGTTTTCCCGAATCCAAACATGGCTTTTTAATCTGAACGTCACACCCGCGCCCGGATTTTAGACACAGCCAACAATTAACTTCTCTCCTATAGTAACTCCCAAACATCTCTAGTATGAATTCATCTGGTGCTTGGTGGGGCAATGTCTCTGAACAGTGTAAACAGTACTTGGATTATTTACATACGCATTCGCATGTACCTGTCTTGTCTTTGATGTCGCACTTTCCGCTAATGTTACCGCAAAGCAAAGGGTGCACATTACAGGGTGATCGAGAAGAGGAAACAAACTTACTAAGCAGCTGTGCAACGGCGTAAATCCGTACTGAGGAGTGGGGGGATGATCGGCGATAGTCACCATTACCACGATTACAAGCCCATAACTGGACCGGCGCAGCCTTGGGAGGGATGGGGTGGAGAAGCTTGGTGCCCCCCCCCCCCCTCCCTCTCAACACACATACACACACACACACACACACACACACACACACACACACAGTGGAGTACCGTGGGTCAAGACATTGGGGGGGGGGCACCTCGTGGAAAAGTAATTTTGAGGGTGTGTATGCTTATGCGTGCTTGCGTGTGTGTGTGTGTGTGCGCGTGTGTGCGTGCGCTGTCAGTCTGCAGACTTAATGGGGACTACAATACATAACGATATGTCATACATTACACAGCGCAGTCATTGAGCAACATTGTAAGTTTTTTAGAATGACGGTGTGAAACAACAAATTACTTGGAGCCACATCAGGAAAATTGCATAAAAATTAAATGCGAGCGAGCGTTGAAAATTTTGACATTTTACAGTACAAAAACTGCCGTTTGTAGCTATATTTTTTCGCTCAACTGCTGGCAATTACCGGCAGCAACATGAGGAGATTGGCATAACGATTAAATGCGAGCGAGCGAAGCGAGCGAGCTTGAAAATTTTGACATTTTACAGTCCCCAAACTGCCGTTTGTAACTATATTTTGGATATTAAGAAGGAGGGGAGGGGGCGCACGGGGCGCAACTGTTGGCAATTGCTGGCAGCAACATCAGGAGAATGGCATAACGATTAAATGCGAGCGAGCGCAGCGAGCCAGCTTGAAATTTCGACATTTTACAGTCCCAAAATTGCGTTTGTAGCAATATTTTTTTGCTTTGGAAATTAAGGGGGGCGCAATGAGCGTAACTGCTGCCAGTTACTGGCAACATCACGAGAATAGCACAACGATTAAATGCGAGCGAGCGAAGCGAACGAGCTTGAAAATTTGGACATTCTAAAACCACAAAACTGCCGTTTGTAGCTATACTTATTCGCTTTGGAAATTAAGGGGGCGGGGCACACCGGGCCTAACTGCTGGCGATTACTGGCAGCAACATCGGGAGAATAGCATAGCGATTAAAATTAATGCGAGCGCACGAAGCGAGCGAGCTTGAAAATTTTGACATTTTACAGTCCCAAAACTGCCGTTTGTAGTTATATGTTTTTTATCGCTTTGGATATTAAAGGGGGGGGGGGCGCATCCGGCGCAACTGCTGGCAATTACTGGCATCAACATCAGGAGAATAGCATAACGATTAAATGCGAGCGAGCGAAGCGAGCGAGCTTGAAAATTTAGACATTCTACAGTCGCAAAACTACCGTTTGTAGCTTTATTTTTTCGCTTTGGAAATTTAGGGGGCGCACCGGGCGCAACTGCTGGCAGTTACTGGCAGCAATATCAGGAGAATGGCATAACGATTAAATGCGAGCGAGCGAGCAAAGCGAGCGAGCTTGAAATTTTTGACATTTTAAAGTACAAAAACTACCGTTTGTAGCTATACATTTTCGCTTTGGATATTAAGGGGGCGCACCGGGTGCAACTGTGGGCATTTACTGGCAGCAACATCGGGAGAATAGCATAACGATTAAATGCGAACGAGCGAAGCGAGCGAGTTGAAAATTTTGACATTTTACAGTCGCAAAACTACCGTTTGTAGCTTTATTTTTTCGCTTTGGAAATTAAGGGGAGCGCACCGGGCGCAACAGCTGGCAGTTACTGGCAGCAACATCAGGAGAATGGCATAACCATCAAATGCGAGCGAGCAATTAAAGCGAGGGAGCTTGAAAATTTCGACATTTTAAAGTCCAAAAACTACCGTTTGTAGCTATATATTTTCGCTTTGGAAATTAAGGGGGCGCACCGGGTGCAACTGTAGGCAATTACTGGCAGCAACATCGGGAGAATAGCATTGCGATTAAATGCGAGCGAGCGAGCTTGAAAATTTTGACGATTTTACAGTACAGAACTGCCGTTTGTAGCTATATTTTTTTCGCCTTTGAAATTAAGGGGGGCGCAACGGGCGCAACTGCAGTCAGTTACTGGCAGCAACATCAGGAGAATGGCATAACGATTAAATGCGAGCGAGCGAAGCGAGCGAGCTTGGAAATTTTGACATTTAACAGCCCAAAAAGTGCCGTTTGTAGCTATTTTTTTCGCTTTGGAAATTAAGGGGGGGGCGCAACGGGCGCAACTGCTGTCAGTTACTGGCAGCAACATCAGGAGAATGGCATAACGAATAAATGCGAGCGAGCGAAGCGAGCGAGCTTGAATATTTTGACATTTTACAGTCCAAAAAGTGCCGTTTGTAGCTATTTTTTCCGCTTTGGAAATTAAGGGGGGAGGGAGGCGCAAATTGAAGGTATCTAGATATCTCCACCCACGGATCTTTTGCATTTGTTTAAACTGAAGTAACAGACCTGGTGCACACTTTAGATGAAACCTTTTAAAATATGTTAATCTAAAGTGTATTTAGTAGAAAGGACTGAACGGGGAGGGTATAGGAGGCATGGGGTAGGCCTAACCCCCTCTTACACGAGGGAGATTTTGTATTATTTTGCAGAATTGAAATTCAGCCATCTTTGGATGAAATGTTTAGACAGTTTTCTATCAAAAAAGTAAGAACATTTCCACATCTCGGGAGTTACGAGGAGCAAAATGATATGTTTGTCCCCAATACTTTTATGGGGTACCATCCCCCACCCCCCCCCCCCCACCCCCCATCGACGCCTCTGCATATGAGGGAGCTTTTGTAAGTGAAAGATCTGCTGCACGCTCTTTGATAAAATACTAGGAAATACGTCAATCTCAAAAGTGTTCAAAGTCTATCGAAAGGGATCCAGTAGCGGAGCTTTTGCATGCTTATGATTGCAATTCAACGATCTGGTGCATAGTTCTGGCGGTATTTGGACAATTTTCCACAAAGAAAATTCGAGAGTTGTCCTCATCTCGGGAACAGCTTGGGGGACAAGTGATTTGTCTGCCCCAACACTTCCGCAGAAGTGGGGCAAATGCCTCTTTGCCCCCCCCCCCCCCCCCCCCCCGACATAGATTCGACGCCCCTGATCATCCCTGGGTATGCCCATAGATGTATCAGAGTCATCATCGTTTCAGGAATGATTCAGGAAAATGGAGGGGGTTCAATTATGACGGTATGGTTTTTGTTATTGTTTGTTTGTTTTCGTACATAATTTGCAGATAGTCCCGAGTTGCTCGCGTCATAGCATGTTTACATGTAAACCTATGCTATTTGACGTTGTCAACGTCTGGACCATACCTTATGTCGATATTACTTTCTTCGCGAGCGAGCGAAGCGAGCGAGCGCTTGAGAAAATTATGTAAACATCATCCAACAAGATAGAATACTGTTCAGCTCTGTTACCTCTCTGAAGGCGGGCGTACGAACGTCATGCAATAAAAATATGTCAAAATTGATAAAAGCACATTTCTGCTTCCTCCATTTTTTCCCTCAAATTTCAGGGGGGGATGATTGTACAGGCCATCCCCCCCTCCTCCATTTCAGGGGGGGATATATCCCCCCCATCCCCCCCGGGATTTACGCCCATGACCACTAGGTATTATTGTTTTTTTTTTTTTTTTTCTAGTGTTATCATATAGGAGACGTCGGGGAATATTTTGTAGGATACTGGACGTCGGATTCTACGGTGGAAATCGGACGTTTATTGACGGTTTGGTCAAATTGATGAAGCATGGTTCATGAAAATAATACAACCGTACATAAAGCAGCACCGTCAAATGTCGTTGCACTACTGGCAAAGTCTGAAGAAAGTGAACAGCGAGAAAATATCAAGGAATACAACATCAACATTAGTCATATCATTAAGTCAGGGCTTGAAGTTAATATCAAGGACTCATTCACGAACATTCGGAAGATAGAAAACAATTTTTCTAGTTTAGGGTTTACCGACCAATTTCGTAATTTTGTCATTCAATTATAAATTACTGTAAGCATTCGTTTTCGTGAAGTATGTTCATGCATCGAAATATCGTCATTTAAAATCGTTTTTATTCGTTCAAATTAACGAATGTGGCAACCGATTTCACATTTCGGCGTTCTAATTCATTGAATGCCGAATATTCAAATTTTCATACAGGGAAACAAGTTCATCATATGAGAACTCAAATAAAATCTGCAGGGTATCCATTAACAACGTACATGAGTAGTCTTGGGTATACTGTATTTTAAAGTGAATGTTAAAGTACGTCTTTAAACGCATTGCACATATAGTGATGTAAATAAATATGTAAAATGAAAATCACGAAAGCGATATGATAATCATATTTAAAATAAAAATAAAGATTTCAAATCAAGATTATAAACACAATGAGTATGATGATCGTGATGGAAATGAAAACGTGAATTAAAGATTACAGAAACAATGTGATGGTCATGATGAAAAGAAGGATTTATACGGAAGTTCACGTTTTATATTAAGCAAAAGAAATATGTTGTGTAAGAAAATACTTATCATGATGATTATATCAAAGATAAGAAGTAAATGTCACATTGAATGAGTGAATGGACAAAATCACTCTTGCTTAAAGTGTGCATGTATACAATTACGAAATAGAATGCTGAATTGAGAATATCGATCCCCCCCCCAAAAAAAAAAATCAAAAAATCAAAAAATGAAATTGAAAGTGCTTTTAAGTGTTTACCCAGTCCTTCGCACTAATTTGAATGCACAAACTTGGAAATTCATGCCCAACATGATATTAAATGATTACATCCGAATTTGAACTTTGCCACCATGTGGGTGCCTTAAAAAATTGAAAACACTAAACGTGCAATAAAGTTATTGTGTGACCCAAGTCGCGCCATCGCTTGAAAAATTGAATGCACTTAAAATGAAAACGGATTACAATTTTTACGATATTGGCCGAGGAAACCCTGTAACTTAAGGGGATGGCCAATGAAATTGATGGCATGTATAGTATGACTGCATCATCTCTCTTTTTTTGTATTTTCCGAAAGTTGGAGCCCCCATCTCCCTCTATTTTGAACCAACAATTTGAATCGACACTGAGCTTTAGCATTGTTTAGTGACTATATTGAATAATCATGCACTAGCAGCGTGAACATTGTATCGTACTGTACACAAGGCGGGTGGAATTTGCGACCTATGCATAAAAATCATTGTAATTTGTCTGTACTCCACACCGTTTCTTTTTAAAACACTGATGGGTCAACTTTTGTTGCCACAATGATTGATGGTTCGTTTGTCGAGGCTCTCAGCTGACGCACGCCCTCAAGTGTTTGTAAAAGGTCATTTTGTTTGACGAAGGAAATATTTAGAGCAACTAAGAAAAGTAGTAATCATCTTGATCAGAGGAGAGTTCAATATGAAAAATATACCCATATGATACAGAATATCATATAGAATATGAACGAGATATGTGAGAGGAAAATAAGCACAAGATATTATTCTTTTGTTATTAAAGAATTTTATTGCCATAAAAAGTATCATTATGTAAATACATACATTAAAGAGGAATGTAAAGTTGTCAGAAGTTACATAAGTAAGACTGAGAACAAACGAGAGTTGAACAAATGAAAAAAATGCTCTAAAAAGCAAACATATTTATGTAAAGTACATTACGATACTTCTTACTGTGTAAACATATTGACGAACTTGTGATTACATGCACTGTACTGTAGCTTTACTGAAAGAATTTCTCAAGTCAATGTTGATATTTTTCGAATTTCGTCAACGGGCCAATATTTATGACCCCGTATCATGGACTATAGGAAATAGCATTGTAACAATCAAAATGTTCAAACAAATGGCATGAAAAATGAAATCAATTTCATTTCCCAACTTCTATCTGCGACTTCGAGGCATAAAGAAATGTTACCACCACATGCAATACGAATCACGAAATGATTCCTGAGATTATGTAGTTTCATCGTGATTGTTCTGTTTGATATATGAATCTAAAATCGTGTTTGTCTGTTCCCTCATTCCTTCATTACAAATGACATTTTATGTTGGAGCTCGTATGAATAGACTAGACAATGTACATTCCATGCACACAATATACCCACGTCATACTCAACAATGTTAGACTTGTACATGTAAAATATCGTTATGTCGAGTCATCGTCTAATACCAGCAGCGTCGATTATGCCTATACTTTTAAGATATGGAAAACAGGTGAAAATTTAGTATTTTCACTTGACCTTTGACCCCATGGCCTACTCTTGACTTTTCCTGCATAATCACCGTGCGGTAATTCATAAGCAAAATTGTATACACCAAGTTTAATTACACTACTATATCATGCCAGCCTATGAGTATACAATTAATCATTTCCATGATAATAGAGAAAAGGTGAATTTCAGCATAAAATAGCCATTTATCTGACCTTTGAGCTCATGACCTAAACTTCAAAGAGAATCGCTTTCAAGGAATACATGTTCATTACGATCATGTACTATAAGTTTCACCAGGATACCCTGAGCCATTTCCTGAGATATGGACAAAAAAAGTGAAATTCTAGCATTTTCACTTAACCTTTGACCTTATGACCCAAATGAATATTCCACATAGAATCTTAAACTGGCAATACTAGTACATCTGTACATGACTATTAAGTTTCATAAAATGCATTCAGGCATTACATAGATACGAGAAAGTAGTGAAATTTAGCATTTGACCCTAGACCTTTGACATTTGATCTTCAGAATGTACGCCCGAAAGTTGATAGGCACAGTGTCGCACGTCCATTCATACATTGTTTATGTATATGCCAATTTCCCCATGGATACCTCAAACGGTTCCAAAATTACGTTGTAAGTCGTCCACAAAATCGATTACGGACTGATGGACGACCCTAACGCGTGATGCTTCAGGTGCCAATTCGTGGTGGAGGCACAAAGATGATAGTTTACCCGTTATGACGATTGGGCCTGGAGATGAGTAATGTGTGCGAAGTGTCTTGTCCTTCGTACTGTTGTGACTCAAATTCGACCAGACTTTGTATAGTTTGATGAGTCCATGGTCTTCTACGAGGGTCGGTTCATCAATGCACATCTTGAAGACGAAATCCCTCGGGTCTAAATCAAATCGCCTGCAACCTACAACAGTGACAATCCTGTTATCTGACTCAGGACTACTACTATCAGTGGCGTATCGGGGGGGGGGGGGCAAGGGGGGCACGTGTTCCCTGCGCCACTCCTTGGGGGCGCAAAAAAAAACGGGAAAAAAACGAAGAAGAAGAAGAAAAAAAACGAAAAAAAACGAAGAAGAAAAAAAAAAGAAGAGAAGAAGAAGAAGGAAAAAAAAAAGAAGAAGAGAAGAAGAAGAAGGAAAAAAAAAAAAAAAAAAAAAAAAAAACTCGCCCGGAAGGGGAGAGGGAGAATGGTGGGGGGGGGGGGGGGGGCAGAAAACCAAATCAAACAGGATAAAATCAAAACATGATGATGACGCGGACAAAATGACAATGTTTATTGTGTTCACACAAAAATTCCATGTTCTGTGAGCTGAAATACAACAATATTTTCGGCTCGCTCGCTGCGCTCGCTCGCCAAAATTTATATAAAAAAGAAGGTAAGAACAAAACGTGATGATGACAAAATGACAGTGTCTATTGTGTTCACACATGTCATTTTATATCTAGCAGGCAAAATGTGTCACGGAGCAGCGGCTGCAATTTCTTTCGTTCTGAAGCGATCGCCAATTGGATCAAAAGAAGGCGCCAACGGGGGGGGGGGGGGGGGCGCAAAAAACCCAAATCAAACAAGATAATAACAAAACGTAATGATGACGCGGAAATATACAAATTTCGGCTCACTCGCTCGTACTAATTCTTTTTTCAAGTCCTCAGTTTGTTGGTATAAATCGTTATCTATAAGGCCGTCACTATCTCTTGATTAGAATTGTAAGATTCAATAAGCCAAAAATGACAAGAGTTTCATGATTTGTAAGCTGAAATACAAAAATTTTCGGCTCGCTCCCCACGCTCGCTCGCCAAAATTTGTATAAAAAAAGAGAAGAAGATAAGAACAAAACGCGACGATGACGCGGACAAAATGATAATGTCTATTGTTTTCACTCATGTCATTTTATATTTAGCAGGAAAAATGTTACACAGAGCAGCGACTGCAATTTCACTCGTTCAAAAGAGGACGCCAACGGTTTCGAACATACGGGGGAGGGGGGCGCAAAAAAAATATCAAAAAAGATAAGAAAAAAACGTAATGATGACGCAGAAATATACAAATTTCGGCTCACTCGCTCGTACTAATTTAGAGTATTTTTGAAGTCCTCAGTTTTGTCGGTATAAATCGTTATCTATAAGGTCGTTACTATAATTGTGAGATTTAATAAGCAAAAAATTACAAGAATTCCATGTTTTTTAAGCTGAAATACAAAAATTTTCGGCTCGCTGCGCTCGCTCGCCAAAATCTATCAAAATTCATTACATTTAAATCACCCTCAAAAGATCCCTTTTAAGTGCTTGAAAAAGCATCATGTGGACTTAAAGTCCCTACCGGGATGGGGATGGGGTTGAACACTTTTTCAGAAATTAGGGGCGCAATTTTCGTGCTTGCCCCGGGCGCCGTTTTCCCCAGATACGCCACTGACTACTATGAAACGCCCTTGTGCATCTAGTGCAAAATAGTTACAACACTGTTGTAATGAAAGTGTTTTAATAAGCAGCTCATAAGACATTCACAAAGTACTGAAGTAAATTTCATCCGTGTTATTATTAGTACATCTCCACAGGGTTACAGCGGAGGGAAATATAAACTCAATTAACTAAGTTTGGCACGACCCCTCTTTAGGTTTACAGTTATGCATCATAAAAAGTGTACATCGTTCTCTTTCAATAATATGAATTAAAAGAACCCAAAGACATCTTTATCTCTCAAAATAATAATCACATTGAAGTACACTGGACAAACAACAGGACATAACGTGTCGCCACTATGCAAAAACAAGTAATGGAAGCATCTCGACATTTCAAGGCGTATAAACAAGAGGGGACTACGTGTCTTGTACTATTCTGAAGAAATCACTTCAGAGCGAAAATGAAAAATTAACAATTCTTCTTCATTTTAGCAATTACATGTAGGGTCTACGTAGCTGACTGTATGTACGGCCCTAGTCCATGCAACTTTGTGACGCATGCTGTTTTGATTTTTTTTAATGTCATTTTCTGTTCGAACTGAAAATTGTATCACATCATTTTCACATCAGTTATGGAGGCAAGATATGATTTTAGACCACACATTTACAAATGCTATACAACATGAATGCTATTTTTTTTTTCAATTTTGGAAGTAGATGGACACTTGGAAGGAAAAGCGATGAGATAAGAAAGACAGTGATGGGTATTTATAATTTTAGGTGGTGTGATTACTAAAATTTTATGTACTGGTCATATCTTCCTACATCATCAACTGTTATGATGATATACCACTAGATAACAATCAATAATCGCAAATTGTCACAACAGCCAATTGACTATGAACATTTTTGACTGCATAAATTTTCATACATTTGTAACATCATCACCTAATGGCGTATATCGTGTACAAACCATTTCGTAGGCCTATAGGTGGAGATTATTGTCACAAGGCAATTAAAGAGAACAATATTGTAAAAGGCCAAGTGAATCCCGGGTCATTTCATCTAGATGCTTGTCATAAAAATACATAGTAAAAAACACATGTCTTTCGTTCATATCAGAAAAAAAAACAAAACATTAGAACATACAAGCCATCCATTGCTGCAAATGTCTACAATTTACGATCACAATTGCTTCTTTCATATTTTTTAGATTAGCTGTTTGGAAGAACTTTCCTGGCGTAGAATATGTCACATCCCAACTGTTTAAAGTATCTGTAGCACAAAATGAGGTAATCTGTTCTTTTAAAGAAAAAGTCAGTGTTTACTGTCATCTTGTTCTTGAGAGACATTTCTCGGGGAATCTTCACCAACGTACCACATGCCCACTCCTCTGAAGCGATCCATTTTAATGTCGTAACCCTTAATCCAGTTGTTGTGCACCATCACTGGCATCCGTGTGATATGACTTCCCCTCCATGTGGCATTGAAATAATCCAGCCCGTTCACAAACAGGGTTCTTTGCAACTTACTGATCTTCAGGGATCGGTAGGTCTTCCGGTCCTTGAGGATCATGTTCAGCAGCTGCTGGTCTGGGATGCTTGGGCGTTTGTCGATCCACTTTATCCAGCGCCTGACCAATCTTCGCGTTGCATCGGTGGCGCTGTAGTAGGCGAAACCCGCGCAGATCATATCCCGCCCGCGGCCAACCATTTCCGCCGCGTACCGGTCCACTTGGAGGTACAAGTCGAACCGCTCCCGGAAGTACGGCATCGGATTTTGGAGGAGCACAATGTCGACGTCGGAGAAGAGCACGTCGATCCCGTGGTCGAGGAAGTCCAGAATGTAGGCGGGCCGCTTGTTGACCAGCTTGTTGTAGTCGGTCGAGCCGAACTTGAGAATGCTCTCCTTGGCCTTGGCCTGAGGCGCGAGTCGGACGTGGAGATTGGTCTCATTGCGCTTGCGCAGTTCCTCGTACGAAGCAATGTCCTCGGCGATGAGCGTGATGTTCTCCTTGACGCCGCTTCGCTTGAGGCTCTCCAGCCAGTTCTTGGCGAAGATGATAAATCCCTCGTTGGTTGTGGCCAGGAAGGTGAATGGCCGCGAGGATTGGCCGGCCATTCCAGAAAACGCATTTGCCTGCAGCATGGGAAAATGACACGACAATGGTGGAATGAATGAGTCACTGAGTGGCTGCAGAATGTAGAATATGATGTAGATGAGAAGCCCTTTACAAGGACAACATGTCTTGTCTGAACAAGCGATGTTATAATAATTATATGAGAAACAAGGAAAATATGCTAGACCATAAATATTTCTCAATTCATTCTTAGAACATTTTGTTTGTTTGTTTTGGGAGAATTTGGTATCTTTACAATATCTCTCCATATGATAATCAGGTCATCACAGTAACATTATGTGTAGATACAATGTATATTTTATACGCTCTCACGGTCGTGAGATACATTATATGGCATTGGTGGCTTTTTTTTTCTGCAAGCTAGCTCGATTCCTAACTCAATTGACCACGATACTAAAATTCCGATATGTGAGCAAGCATGCACTTTTCTTGACAAAATTCAAAATGCCATAACTTTCTTGTGATCTTAAGGGAACAAGGATACAACTAAGAAAAAGAATGATGAACGGACGTACATCCGACAGATAATGTCGTAGTGGTACATTGTACTAGCTTCCACGAGTGTTGCTTCAATGTTGTGTTCAGCACGTACAGTATTATCGCAATATTTGTACATCTAGAATAATCATGTTGATACATTAATGTACTCATACATTGTAGGGCTGACATACAGCACAAAAATATCAATCTCAACATATATATATAATTATATCGATATATTGATTCCTCTGATTTTAGGCTGTGATTAGAAAGTTGTTACCACAACTTGCACTTCTTCCTCGATTATACTCCCATCTGAGCTGAGTTTATAAACAACCCTTCAGATGTACTATGTGAGAATAGTTTTGAAACCAGTGTGTGCAGTGTATAATTTAACATTAATTTGAAGTTGAATACTCTGTCCACAAAACTTCATTTTTATCAATGAGACATCTCTCCCTTCAGAGAATGAACAATAAGTGAAACATTTGGGTCATCGTTCAAGATTGTTCTTGTCATGAACTGGCTTCAACTCAGTTGGTGTAATACTACTGTCTAGTTAGACGAAGTAAGGGTTCAAGTTTGGGGTTGGTCTCTCCCTTTAAATTCGGTTTATTATGTGCACATGTGATCTTACTTAAGGAAAGCAGCAAAGACGTCTTAGACGTATATCGTCATTTTTCCTTTTCATTTCATCATGACATATAGGCTCATATGCTTCGCAAAAACAGGTGTCACTCCAACACGAGAAACGTTCGAATTCCAAAACATATTTTCAATAGATATTTTAGTAACATCCAAGCCAGCTTTATTTCCAAAAAGGCGGAAGAAAGCGATTCAGAATTTTAGTCTCCGAGATGATGTAGCGACCTCGCTTGCTATCAAACGACATGCAATATACTTGTAGGCGTACATATTCTATAACTGCTGTTATCCCTAAACTGTTCGTGCAGAACCGTCGGATCGCTCGAAATAAGCATATTTATAGGTGGGCTTGATTCGTTTTTACCCCTTCGCTCGTGTGATTTCTCGACAATCCCATTGCTACTTAAAATGTAGGCCTACGTAAGAAAGCAAGCATAGTTATTCATTCGAGGGTTATGTGCGACTACAGAGATTATAATACCCTGCACTGTACACACTGTGTCAATATGATTTATACGTTGTATAGATGCGGCGCGCCGATGTGTACGCATTTCCTCATCCTGTACGTCTTATCATGGATACAGTCATACAGATGCATGTGATGTGCCCTGTCATAGTAGCATGCAAGATGCGGATGAATGACACGAGCTACTCAGTATATACCCCGGATTGATCCTACCTACGACACACCCTATTTAAGGCCGGTGTGTGAACAATACAAAGAACGCTTAGCCTTGAGTTGGATTCCCATTCTCTCTGCAAATCCCCCCCCCCCCCACCATTCTTTCAGACTTGGGAAGAGCAGGTCAGCGGCGCTTGAGAATACAGTGTAAGTCAGTGTGCCAACCAACGATAGCACGCATACACAAAGCATGAATTGATTTCAGATCGAGGCCTGAACGTCTTGACCAACCCTGAAAGCAACATAAGGATTTTTTTTTCTTGAATCAGTAAAGCAGGACTTTCATATTGAAGATTCAATGATTAGACCTATTGTGTCTAAAATAATGTGCCTGATAAGGAGCCAACAACTCAATGAACGTGTTTCTATACGTGCTTTGTTTGATTGTTTTTTTTTTTCCTCCCTAATAGTCAGCGGAACATTCGTGTACTGTAGTGACTGAAGTGTTCCACAAACGAAGAGTAAAGTCTTTGGACAAGATGGCACAAGGGTTTATTAATGTTCAACTAGAATTTGAAAGATAAGACATACAACTGTACTTTTGAAGTGGCAGTAACCTTTGTCGTCACAATTCGCAAATGTGCCAGAAACGAATTGCATGCTCCTCCCGCATAGAAGTATAGGAACAAGAGTGGACCTACATTGTACTACCATCCGGACTACAAGCTAAGTGTTACTGGCCAAAACTTTCCTGTAACGCATGTCTCTACTCCAAACTTCCGGTATTTTTTTTCAAACAGACTTAATCGACAGTGTTCCTTAATAGCCTTACATACACAGTACTCTCCATGGTAAAAGTTTCGTAATTGTATCCTGATGCTGCATTATCTCTTCGGGACAAGCAAGATTTTCAATCACACTTGGCTGTCTGCATGCTAGACAGAAAGCATTAGTTGTTTTACTTATGATTGGATATTTTAAAGATGCAGTATGTCTTGATGAAACAAAAGCGTGTCAAGCATAGATTATTATCAATCTATTTAGTCTTCGTTCAGCACGGTTGCATGAAGTAACATATGTGTTGATTAAAGAATTTGAAAAAAAAAATCTTTGGATTCTTCCGGACAAACATGGTATTAAATTTTGCTAGCCTAAATCTAGGCTAGCAAAATTGATATCAAATTTTTCAGTTGTAGCAAAAGGAACGCTATATGTAACAGATAGTGCACATTTAGGTAAGCAAAATAACATTGGTGACGCCTCGATACCATGTTTGAATGTATCTTCTTCAGTATTCAGAAGCAGGGCTTGTCATTCAAATAATCATTACAGACACCCAAATCATTTTGAAAATGAATAAGCTGCTAAATAATAAAATAAAGAGAAATTATAAACAACATCTCTTTTTATTATGTTACTATTGCAAAGTTCAGACGCTCAAAGCCTCCCTCGGTTCACCTCCCCCGCACTCATCTTGTATCCCTCCCATAATTTTGATGAAAAAAAAAAATCCTTGATTGAAATACACTTGAGTCGCTGTATGAGTTTACCTTACTGCCTCTTGTAATTATCTGTACACATGACAGAAGATTATTTATGCTTTTGTTTCTGGCCTACATGCCGAATGATGTCTTTATAATATTTTTCTTTTTTTTTTCTATACATGCTATCTATTATATATATATATCTTGTTCTTTTTTTCTTTTTTTTTTACACATGTATGTTTAAACCTTTACACAATTTGTATACCCTCGGGGGCAAAATACATTTTCTTTCAATAATGTTCAAAAAAGTTTAAAAGGGTGTATAGCATCTCAACTGCCTCGCTCTTACCCATTGCCGCGCTGTTTGTAGCCAATAAGACACATGAAAAAATCCATACCATGTCGGTTAGTTTGAAAAGAAAGAGAAAAGTCTTAACAGCACAATACTGAAACCTTGATCAAAATGGGATAAGAATAGGGGACGCTGTAAATTGTGAAGTTTCGTTAATTTTCACGACACAGATCTTGAAAAATCAGTAACTACGAGTATATATGAATATGCAAATCAGTGGGTTGATGATGACATCGCCCAACAATACATGTAGTTTGCACCCCAAAATCTTGAAATTAAAAAAAAAAAAGAATTAACACTTTATGCCCCAGAATGGAATCCAAATACAATGTACATGTACAGCTGTATATCTGACGGATCATAATCTAAAGTCATTCAACTAGGACTGACATTATTGTTTACACTTTTAGAGCAGAAAACTTGAACTTCGTCAGTTTTTGTACATAATCAATGGAAAATAGGAAGGTGATGACATATTCTATCAAACAATTAGCTATTCATATCAAATTTTCTAGAACTTTATCGAAAAAGTCATCTTTAACATTTTTTCATTTCCTTGTTTTGAATATGATTTTGGTACATTTTTAATTGTCATTATTTTGCTAGTAAATTGTTTCTTCCTTTTTTTTTTTGGGGGGGGGGGGGAATTCAAGTTATTTCTGATCCAGAATTTTCTGTAAAAGATTTACTTTGGATATGCTTCATCAACAAACATGTACTTGTAATATCTTTTCCACTGTAACTATGACAAGCAATAGAACATCTAAAAATTTGTTTGATTTAGCAGACCAATTGAAACGTGGGCTGTACCTGAGGTTGAGCAGGGTTTTTTGAGTTGATAACACGTGGACCAGTTCCTGAACTGTTCGTGATCAATTGCTTTTGGACCACTTGCGCAGTCTGGCCTTTCTGTGGCAATTGTCGAGCACCGTCTGGTTGCAGGATATTGTTATTCATCCCATTCTGCTGGCTGGGTTTTGCTTGTCCGCTTTTGTCACTGTTCTTGATGGCTTCGTTGTTCGCCATCCCGTTGTTTTTTGTCTTTTCTAGTCGGTTTAATTTGGGATCAGCAGGTGGCTTTGGCTTTGGCACGTGATCAAAAAAGGCGGAACCTTCTCCGTCCTTTTTCATGTCTAACCAACCGGACGGCGACTCGTCAGTCTCTTTTGCTGTCGATTCCAGCCAACTGGCCAACTCCTTATCGTTGTTCCCGATTTCCTGGTCCCCGGAGGCTCCTTTAGCAAGGAACTTCTCTTGCCGCTGGATGACGGCGACGGGGGAGTCCCTCTCAACAGATTGACTGTGGGCCGTGTCTTCGTAGCTGATAGTGCCCAGGTGAGGAGGTTGCACCACCATGAAGAAAAACACGGCCCCCGTCACGGCGCCAGCGATAGTCCAGAAAATGAAGCGCTTCACCTTCAACATATTCCTGGACGGCGTTGAGACCTTCATCTTGCCTGCAGAGAAAGATACCGGTATTAGAAAGACAAATACTGTGTAGGAAACGACGTTATGCCAGGAAAACAAAATTATGGTATAGACAGTATGCATGTGAATGTGCAGTATACGTGTTCAATTCAATTCAATTCAGTTCAATGCAATTCGTTTAAATCGTCCAATTAAAAAAATAAATACAGAAAAATTCAATGAAGAAGAGAAATAGTTTATTGGTGAATGTGAGCGTGTGTGTGAAAAGGAATATAGAGAGAAAACAATAGAGAGAGGAAGAAGAGGAAAAAATGATTGCAAGACAATGGAGGATCACAGTTGAATACTTAGAAAGACGCAAGTCCATTACAGAGAATTTCGAGAAAATGGAACAAAATTACCAATGACATTTTAAAGGTCCAGTTTACCTTTGGGAGCAGTGATTTTAAAAATGTTCAAGATATTACATTTGATGCATACAGTGCATGTGTAGGTCTGTTGTATCACAAAACATCCTACCATATACAATTTTTGCAATAAGGCCTAAACTATTAGGAGATATCAGTATTTTTCTCAATAAACCATAACTGTAGACGGTTTAGTGTGGAAGCATTCTTATTATAACTATTGTTTACAATTTGTGTATTTAACAATACTTAATGTTGATTATGGATTCAAATTTTCACAGCGGTTGTTTCTATCCTTAACTCACATTTTAGAACCATTTTAAAGCACTAATACTGGGTTTTTGTTTCATCTGCAAATGGTAAATCATGCCTTTAACATTTGCAATATTTCAGTTATGGAAATTTTATGGACATTGTATACCAATTGAAAGAAAAATGGTAATTTGAATGATTATTTACATAATATTTGCGTTACATATATGTACATGTAGAAAGAGGTCTCAATATAGCCAAATTTTGGCTTGGGCCATTCTTATAGTTACATAGGTATTCATTTGTATTGTGAACATCTATGGAGCTCATGTCTTTTCAAAATGTGTAATAATGTGTAGGGCCTATACGCATGTTAATGAATGCCTGACCTGCTTTGATGAGGAAATTTATGAACACACATATACAGCTGTACACACAGGCACATATAAAAATATTAATATACAGGGTTGCACATTGGTGTACATAATGTACATTTATGTACAGCTGTTCATGCAGGACATGTATATACAATTGTACATGTACCTTCCTGTACATTGTATCTTGCAAGTGTAATATTGGTTAAATGAAACCAAAGCCAAATATAAATGAGGAATATAAGAAAGCATCAATATTTCAAGAACACATAATTTGGGCAAATTGGGCAATCGACAGTTATGACAGTTATGAATTTCTCAAGTTGCGGTGCCATCATCGCTGGATACGGAGACTACAATGTACAGTCTTACGTCATTTTATACAATAATATATATTTGACGTCATTATATGCCAAAAATATAAAGAAAATATGAAGAAAACTCAACACATTTTAAGTTTTCACGATCTTTTTTTACTAGCATAATGACAGAGCACTCGACTTGCCTCTTTCACAAAGCAAGGGGCTACCATTAACATACAATTTGTAAGTGAGTATACAAGTCGCTAGAATGTGTACATGTACACGTACTTTTCATGAAAAATTAGATTTTGTGAAATTAGCTTTGTATTTATTTCTTTATTTTGTTGTTCAAAATAATGTCATAAACTGGAGTAATCCTCTTATCCAGGAATGGCGGCACTGGAACTTGACGAATTCATGATTCTTGAATTAATCGTCTGATTTTCATAAAATTTTCCGTGATGTGTTTTACTAATATTGCTGTCTTAATTCACTCAATTAACATTCATACTTTGGCTTTGATTTCCTTTAAGTATAATTCAGCACTCTTTTTGGCTACTTCCTGTGTTTGAAATTATCTTCTATTAGCTGAAAAAGGCGATATTACTTTGATGGAGTGAAAGAAACGTGTGACCACATAGGACAGTACACTTCCCAGGGAGATGCATGTACAGTCGTATACTACTGCATATGTACATGTAATTGACAAAGTCATGTTCAGAAACAATTCGCAGAGATACAAAATGTACGTTGACCTGGTGTGATGTGTATGCACTTAATTTCCTCATAAAAAAACAACAACAAACAAACAATCAAAAAACACCCTGGACTGAGATCGAAGCTGTCAAGTGAACGCTGGCCTTGGTAGACTTGACAACATGGATCTAATTACATTACTGGACAAGATGAAATATTGTACTACCTCACCTAGCGACATCGAATGTGTCGCTGTTGTAAACGAACAATAATTCATCAACAATATATAGAAATCGTTCCAGCCAAAAACAAAAACAAACAAACAAACAAACAAAACCAAAAAACAAAAGCAAACAAACAAACATGACATCAATTTTCAATAATCTTGCCACGTCGCCACAGATCTTAAGTGAGGCAAGTTTATGGTTTGCTTGTTGTTGCTTTTTTTTTTTTCGAACGAAGATGAAAGAAGCTTGAAAGGACACCCGGAAAAAAAAACAACAACAACAACCTTATAGATATAGACACAGATTGTCACTTTGCACGTCATTGTACACGTCACTGATCGGGTCATGCTGTGTAATGGGCGCATTACTCCTTATCGAGCGTCCTGCACAAAATTCGAGGAGAATAGACAATCATAGACTGTATACATTCTATTTGTTTACCTAGTCAGATTTTCGCTCGTCTTTTGCAGTAAATCCAGCTCATATCTTCTGTCAAGAACATGGACAACATCCTGATGATGAAGAGATTTTCCCAACACGGTACTATGTGCAGCACACAGATACGGCTCCTATATACGTCTTGTCTTCTTTCTTTCCCATTACACTCCACCCGTTACATTCCTTTACAGCGCTAAGTTCACGCACATCTTACATGCACACACCCGCACCAATACACTGTTCGAAGAAAGTGTCGCCCAGCATAAGAGAGGAGGAGCGGGAGAGCGTAAAGGGACCCTCTTTGTTTTCTACAACTGACAATAGGGGTTTACAAAGTGACGCAGACAGGTCGACTGTTACGCAACTTACTTTTTTTTTCTCTCTCTCTCTCTCATCTATGCCAAACCAAGTAGGGGCATACACATACAATGCACAGTACTCGGGCGGCAGAACTAGCTTACCTGAAAGATTCTTTGCCAGACAAATTTAATGGCGCCTTTCATGGGCAAGTGAACGGGAACAACTGCAGTGAACCTGATGACCGACGCAAACTTTCATATTTGGACCGTGTCCTGACGGTGGGACATTGATGTACTTTTCGTCCTTCTGTGACAATTGAAAGTGGGGGAAAATAATAAAAGGAGAGTATAGGGCTGTTACAGTAAGTTTTGCCTTGTAGTCGCTTTCATAAAACAGGTCAATCTAACAAGATGGGCATTAAGTTATTTTCTTTACCTGACACTGCCTAAGAAGATGTATGTAGTTCCCTTTCCATTTACTTTATAATTAAATGACTGAGCTTAAACCAACCTTAAAATTGTAGAGGGCAAGCTTTAGTATCATTTACTTTATGTTTGTTTGTTTTTTTCCGGCAAAATAAACTGGCTTTCGGAGGAATTGGAACTCCTTACAGACAATCACATACCTCACTATACAAACCTGCATTTTAAAACAACATCACACAAAGGAAACCTGCATTTTAAAACAACATCACACAAAGGAAACCTCATTCAACTATCAACTCATAGGCGGTTACTTAAAGGGAGGGATACAGGCTTAACATCTGTATGTAGTAAGACTTCAAAGACCTTGGAGTGTTTTTGTTCAAATGGAAGTGGATATCATGTTTCCGCGAGAACAATCATACGAAAATAACTCGAGTTTCGTCAACTTGGAACAGACTTCGAAATAGCCCTGATCGATAAACGTTACTGGGTCCTCGTGTCCGACATGCATGGTTTCGAGGAAAATGAAAACCGCATCGCATTAGCATGTGATGAGCACCATTGTTAAAGGTGACCAATGATATCAACTGTCCTTCATGTCCAAGTCAGCCAAGTCACAGTTCATTACTCCTGAATCAAATTGGTACAGCCAAGACCGTGATCCATTCTTTATTTCGAGACTTACCTGAATTCATCGGACGGTGTAAAATAATAGCAAGAGGAAAAGTCATCGTTGATGACAGCCCCATGATACTGGGGTATGGCTTTGACGAAGTATGGAGCTGCCTTATTCTCCCCAATTCATCGCGTCACAATGTTGCCGAGAGCGCGTTGTCGAGTTGAGGGTTTGAAGATTGAGCACGCCACTTTGTAGAGCATAAGGGTTTAATCGATGGATGATAACACTATTTGTCTTTAGACCGAAGGCAATCAATTAAGTGAGTGAGTGCTTCATGTCCATGGCAACGCCACTGCCGTGGTAGTGCTGAATGTGTAACAGATGATGGCCAGATAGGTTCGTTTGTGTTCTGGGAAAGATGCAAGGCGAAGGTAACAGTTATGGTGGACCGAGTTCTGAAGTTGTGAAGACGCCGGGCTCAGAAGAATATGGAGAGAGATGAGGATTGGGTGGGGGGGGGGGGGGGGGAGGGGGATACCTTCCCTTGAACTCATGACATCAAGACGACTGTATCACGCAGAAGGTGATCACTTCACTTTGCGTTTTGCATAATTATGTGAGTCGGAATGGATGAGTATAATTATGGAAAGGAGAAGGTTCGTAACGTTTAATTAAACACTTAAATTGCCACCTGCTGCTACACGGAATGCGATGCCAGTGATATTTGCATTGAGTGGTATCGAGATGGTTAATTGAAAACACGTTTTGTGTCCTAACAGTGCAATGGAGCATAACATTAAGTTAAAGGAAAGAGAGAGGTAGAAACAAAAATGTGTAGCAGAAAGTGAGGAAGAAAGACAACGACGGTATCAAGCATGGTGAAACTTAAGTTGCTTGTGAATAGGAACTAATAAAGCAGAAAAAAAAATCGGGAAGAAAAGTGTTAAAGGCGGTGAGAATTATAGAGGTATATACTTGAAAGGTAGTGGTGATGTAAACAAGCAAGCACACATTTATAGATGTGTTTATAAAAATGCGATTACGACAGCTTTCATGTATATACAGTCACATGCATAAGTTTAAAGATGCATTCTGTGTATTTACCAAATATGAATCAAATATATAACACGCAAAAGCTAAAATACTCACGTGTATTCCTGTTTTTGTTTATCTATTATCATTCGCTGCTTGCACACTAGCTCATATGCGTAAGACAGTATAGTATTCAACTGGTCAGACGTGTCAGACGTAGCGTCTTCTTCCTCTTTCCTTTATTTTGTATTCAAGCTTTCGGCCATACCATACTGTCTTACGCCTATATAATGTCTCCACCACCTGGAAGTTATACAAATTGGCACAACATTTCTTGCATCTATATGATTATATATATATATATATTTTTTTTTTTTTAATATAAATGCGATTGTTGCTGTGCGTACTTCGGTGACTTGTGAATGCTCAAACGCGATTATCGTGGAAGAGAGCACTCTAGATTTTCACAGGTCATGTCCTAGGTTCGAACGGTGCCTCACAACAGTAAATATTAACATTTCTGTGAATGGACAAGGATATTTTGCCAACGATAAATCCTCTTTACCGAAAAATACCAGTCCATAGCTGACAATGGTAATAATGACAAGACCCTACTGGAAGAACTATGTTGATACTGAAGCGACTATATCCTTGAAAAGGTATTATAGGTATATTGTTATCATAAGTTATCCCAGCAAGGTTGGCAATCAGCTGGACAGAGGATTCACTGTCAGCAAATGATGTTATACGCATTTAAGATTATAAATAAATTAGCACCATCAAATCTGGAATGGTTGATTCGTCGTGCAGAGGTTTAACCTCTGCAAGAAATAATCACGTTATTGATCGTGCCTCAAAGCTTTGAAATCAATTATCAATCAATTTCCAGGTTGTGCAAAGTTTCAAAGTATATGAAAGAAAAATATAAATTACTAAGTTTTGATATCTCTTAAAATGTTATATGGCTTTAAGTGCAATTTTCATAACTCCCCTTTAACTCCGTTTATTCTCACCTGTAAATGTCATGCGTGTAGGAACTAAAGTGTGCTTTTCATGTTTCTGGTGTTCACATAATACTTGACCTACACAGTGTGTCATTTTGCTCAATGAAACTTCTCAGACACTCTTAATTAATATATTGTATCTTATATTCTCCATTGTTACGTCAGTTTTTTCTTTAATTATCATTATTGCGTGTTTTATCTGTGTGATCTTTGTAATGTTACATCCTGTGATTGTCTTACACAAGACCCCTTGGTAGAAGAGTTGGCGAACTGAAAGGGCCACCCTGTTTGAAGAAGACTGAATGCACAACTAAACTATTGGTAAATAAGTTTTCCTTCCATTATCACTCTTCGAAACCCATGGAATTCATATTTGCAATTGGTCACTTTGTTCAATTTAACTTTTAAGATGTATAAAGTAAGATTTAACAAAATGAAAAGGATTCAATCAAAATTGCACATAACGTTAGAAATTCGTGGAATTTCATATCAATTTTCACATTTTCAAAAAAAAAAACCAATAATTAATTGCCACTTTATATTCAAATCCATGAGATGATAATGTTGTGGCCTCTCAAGTCTGTTACTCCTCGCTCAAAAATATTCACTTTATGTCTTATATTTGACAATAAATTGACTCTTTATTTATAGTAAAGCGTTTAGAAGGTAATTTCAAACAAACTACACCTGTATATGGCAGGTACTGTGTAGTTTTCGTTGCCATGGAGATGAAACTGTGAAGATAAATGCAAACAACGGCATGGCAGTGGTCGCAGATGAGAGAAATAACACTTTGCTTGCTGACCTTTGTTTGCTTTCCACATGTGTCAGTCTTCATTTAAAAAGAAAAATGTGTCTAAAGTATGAAGCGCCATATTCAGCGAGTGCGATAACCAACTCACTTTATGAACTGGACAGTGTTGCATAAAACTATGGGAACAATAATATCCACGATTTAACTTTGCAATCAACGGTAACTACCATAGCAGGACTATTCCACAGTCAATTAAGTGGTGAAACTGTATAGTCTATCCTTACGGACCTCCGAGCTGAGTTTGAACTGCACACCCCTTTGCAAATTCAGAACTAAAGTGACTTGGTTAGCAATATCACAGCATTGAATTTTTCGTGTATTTTATACATTCTGCTATATTTGCATTACGTGTGTCTGTGTTACCTAGTAATGGGTGTGAGACCAGTCTCGCATGTTCTCCCGCGCAGTTAATCATGGCTGACCACTCAAATGGACTTTGACTTGGATCTGACTTTACTTACAGCGTGAAACTATCAACCCTTATCAAATATTTGCGATCAATATGAAATGTACCATGCTAGCAATTTGACCTTTTCTTTCTCTCCCCTCCCCCCATCTCTCTCTCATGATTTCAGAAACGACTTTATTTCCCAGTTTTCGTGATACATGGGGCTTGCGAACTTTAATAACCGTTTAGTAGTTAGATTAGCATCTGTTATAATCATTAGATCATGATGATAAAAGTAACGCTATTTTTTTTAACATTGCGTATATCTAGTATGCTCATTCTACAAATCTTGATGTAGATTTAATATTTTACATTTCACATTCTTGTAAATATATTTTTCACGTAATACATGTCAGACAATGATATGGAAGAAAATTGTGGTGAGAAATATATAAAATGATATTAAAGGACTACCAACGAAACTAAATTGGAAGTTGAAAGTATTTCGACAGTTCCAAAAAAAAAAAAAATCTTTAGTTAACAACATTAATACGGTTTGTAACGTATAACATCAGTGACGTAACAGGAAAGTGAGACCAAAAAAAAAAAAAAAATCAAGTCGTCCATAATATTGTCAGAAATTTCAAATGCGAGGATTCTACTAAAAGCCGATAGATTCAATCGTGTAGGCCCTTCAAGATTTAAAGGAAGACATAAATAAATGGAAAAAATACACTGTATTCAAACACGACGGTAGATTATTGTAGCAGGTGAAATAATAGAACAGGTTCACCTTCATAAATTTAGATTTGGATTGAGTGAATGCAGAAATATCAATAGAACACATCAGTGAAAGTTTGAGGAAATTTGGACAATCTATTCAAAAGTTATGAATTTTTGAATTTTCTGTGCAGTAACTGCTGGAAGAGAAGACTATACGAAAGGTTACAATGTCACATGCTGGAAAGATAAAGGGAAAATATGAAGAGAATTTCACAAAATTTCATATTTTTAAATTACGTATTCCCTTGACTTGTCACCGACATAATAATGTTAAGGGTAATATCATTCCCCCTGCCTTTTGAAAGAAGCAAATAAAGCGTTCTTTTTAATTATGCGAAAATAGTTGAAATATGTTGAATTTTATTTTTATTTTCCTTGTATCGTTTTACACATGTGACATCACAAACTGTTGCATCCTTCTCATCCTGCGTTGGCAGCACCAAATATAAAGATATAAAAATTGATAACTTTTCAACGGATTGTCCGATTTTCCTCAAACTTTCACTGATTCACTAATATTGCTGCATTCACTCAAACCACGTATTTGGCCATATTATTACAGGGGGTGAAATTGACTTTCATCACATCAGATCTAGGACCTTTTACAGAATTCCATCATAAATGACGGTCTCAGAAACCAACTACAGTGTATAATCAATGTTCATGATGATTGGTATCAAGCAGAAAATTGCCACGTTCATTTTGAATGGGAACGAGCGAGAATTTTCTTTTTGAAGGTGACAAGTAACAAATCCAACAATTAATTTTGAAAGTGATACATATACAGCAGCACTTCATCTTCAAGGACAGTTTATCTTTAAAATTAAATTATAGTTGATCACTTGTTCAGTTATCGAAATACAAAGTTTATATAACAATAATTGTGAACAATGTAGTGTTGAAGCTTGTATGACTCGAAATTCCTTTAAAGATTCTGTACTCATGTTTAAGCGTTATGTACATCACTTTGTGGTTACTTTGTATGGAAATACGATTAAAATCATTTGAAAAAATTGAACTTATCTCCAAATGCAAACTGTAGGAGTCGTCATGATAACGAAACTCTTGTGCATGATAATTAACTGTTCTGATGTAAAGAAAATCTACGAATATCCATTGGAAAACACATAGATGAAAAAAATCTTCGTTGATTGGGTCTTTGATGTGTGAATATTAAAGCTTATTCATCAACCTTGTCACAACTTTTGCGGAATGTGCTATCGATAAAGTATGTTTGATCGAACACTATCAAAGACAAAGTTTCAAATGTCTTTATTGAATAAAGGAATACATAAAAGATTATGATATCATTATTAGCTGCACACAGAATAAAATTAAGAACTATAGAACAGGATGACAGATAGGATGATAATTTATTGCCGAGTGCACTGTAAATATGATCCTCAGCTTCAAAGTTTAATATAAGAGACTTTGAAATGTGAGACAAGCTTTACTCTTGATTACACGCACAATACGCCACACAGAAACAATATATTTGAGTTCTACTAAACCTGCTTAATTCATGCATACCCGCAAAAAAAAAAAATGAAAAAATGTACGCGAAATTTAAAAGACGCAAAAAATTAATGTACCGCAAGTAACAAATTATCAGTACAAGGAGAAGATTCTGAAAGAAGTGAAACATTAAGTTTGGGTTTTTTTTTTTTTGTCATGTATTAATTTTTTCTTTTTTGTTGAGTAAACAAAATAACGATGACTATGTGTTAATAATGTTAGGATAAAAGATATAATTTCGTTATTAATTGCACAAAGGAGATAGTTAAGAACTAACACAGGATACCGATATGTAAAATTGTAATTTGCTGTTGACTTTGGTAACGTTTTGATCCCAGCTTAAAAAAAAATGAACATGAGAAATTTGTAATGTGAAACAAGCTTTCCTCTTGGTATATGAGTCAAGAACCACAAAGAAACAATGTATATATTCGAGTTCTTTTAAACCGGCGTTATCAATATGGATAATAAGCCCACAAGAAAGATATATACAAGAACTTTGCATGACGCACCAGTGTTCCACAAGTAACATTATCAGTATTAGTACATGCAGTACAAGAAAGATTTTGGAAAAAGTGGAGCAAAGGTTGGTCATGTCTTTATTAAGCAAGACACGATTACACTCAACTACACCATGCAATAACTTATAACTTTACGACACGTGATCATAATCAAATGTAATTCTATCCATGGAGGTTTGTAGCTCAATGTTCTATCCTACAAAATGGGAGTAGAATTCCCTGAAACCATAGAGCTACAATTGTAGCTCCACGGTTATACTCACAAGGGAGTTTCTAATTTTTGAATACCAGAGTTTCAGTACATCATGCTCCAATAATACCACAGCACTACGACCCATAGACTCATAAACAGAAAAGACACACACAATGATAGAAAAACTTCACATAGAGGGCGTTATTCAGGATTCTGGCACCCGTACATTATATTTGTCAGCATGATGTCTCCCGGCGACAGGCCGTCTCGCTGACCGAGAAGATAGTTGTAGGTTGGATCCCTTGCCGTTAGAGTAGGGAGACCGTTTGAGCTGAACGCCTGCAGTGCGAGGATAAAAAGCATAAGAAATGTGATAGGTGATTGGTTAAAAATGACACCACGTGACATATCGTCACAGCCTTGCAATCACTATGAGATTACGCCAAGGAATATATATCATATTGAATTGCTATGACCACTCTCTGTCATGCATTGTTCACTACCACCTTATAATTGCACTGCCAAATGCATAATCAACACAAGTAACACTCGCGTAAAATTACTTTGGACCGATAAAGTATCCGTCTTGTAAAGTACATTTTGCAGGAAGGAGCATAGATATAGCATGAGTGCAGGGATACCAACGCAGGGCATCAGTGAAAGTTTGAACGAAAAACAAAGCAAATTTACACACACAAGATCGCCACATTTTATGAAGTATTTCATAGCGTTTCTCCAAGTCACTGTCGAAATAATGACTGATTTTGGCTCTGTGGCTAGAATCGTAAGTTGTTCTTCTGTTGTTTTTCTCCAAGACGCTTGACAGCGACCGCATGACCCGATCGTATGGGACCGCATCATGATTTAACTCCCTACATTCTGGGAACAAAATTTACACATCACTTACTTTGTCAATGCTAACAAACATATCTGAGACACGGCATATCAAGTGTTATTGGTTCCAGAGCCTGTTTTATCGTGAACTGAAGACGTGCAGCATTGCAACAAATTTAATACATCTCTAGATCTCTTTGTTGGTGTAACCCGGTTTGGCAATGATTTGCGACGCGATGGAACTTTTAATTTCTTAATGCTTTCCGTCTCCATTACTTCAATACGCCGATAAACTATTGGTCTTTTTCATGCACGATCAGAAACAAAGTCAATAAAAGAGAATATAATATGTCATAATAGTGTAAACATGTGATGCGTGTGTGGTGTATGTGTGGGCCGATTCCATTCTGCTTTACTATAAAAGTACATTTTCATTTGAATTTTTATTATTTAACAAATATGGTGCTCGCATTCTATTATCAAACTTTAATTTGTCACTTCTACAGTGTGAAAAAATGAATGTACCCATGAATGATGCAAATGATGCAAATATTTTGTTAGTTTGAATACCAGTTTAGCTCACTGCCCTTGTAATTGATTGGAATGAAAAATTATAAATGAAAAAGTGCGTGTGTTTGTGTGTGTGCTTGTGTGTATATGTGTTTGCGTTGATATATATATGCACTGTATATATAAATATATGCATATATATATATATTATATTACATAATATATATATATATATATATATATATATATATATATATATATATATATATTACTGCTGAGTATTTTTTGATGCCTTACCCTGGGGCCGTAGTGCATGATGGAACCCAAATCGTATGGAACGTTGTGAGTGGCTACGGTTTCCCACTCATAGGAGATGAACTGAGCCCTGTTCTCCCATTCGATGTTATCCCAGTTGATGTCGACGAAGAAATCGCGATCGGGCCGGGACTGCTCATGATGGAGTCCGATGGCGTGGCCGATTTCGTGTACGATATTTCCGAACTACCTCGGAAAAAGAGAACAGAAAATAAAATAAAAAGGAGTTGTATTTTCAATTCAATTCAATTTCAATTCAGAATGATTTTATTTCCATATAAAATGATACAAAGTAATATACATAACGCTTACATGAGTACATAATATTTAAAAGAACTTTGAATCACGTAAGTTTCAACAAAACATGAATACAATTATTATTATGATATCAACTCTGGTTTGTATAAATAAACAAGTAAGTAATACAATCTTAATTCATAACTCTTCATGGAAAAGAGGAATTCACAAGAAAAGCATAGCTTGTAAAATTTGTGAATTACTCTACAAGGTGAGGGCATCTTAAGATCCTTCAAGAACTCCATGTCTAAAATTTTGATATCCTGATGTCAGGCGAAATAATCAGAAAAAAAAAAGACTATGACAAGGACAAGAACAAAAGCAGGAACGGAACAGACAGAAAAAATCTAAAACTAACAGACAGAACTAACAGACAGAAACTAAAACTAAAACTAAAATAATGTATGATGTCTCGTAAAAAGAGATGATTCGATTACTGTTCTGTTCGTCTCAAAAACAAAACACCAATCACTAGCAGTGATTAGTGTTTTGTTTTTTATTTCTATTGTGGGCTTTTTTCTCTTTGTAGGTGTAGAATCACGCATTAGTTAATCCATCGAAAAGATATCGAAAAGGTGCATTAGTCAAAATTGTGCGTCTGTGTATGCGGGAATATTATGGTTTGGTCATTCCGCTTTCGACCTCCACCTGAACATCAACATGTTCATCAAGTAAAGAGTTCAAAATCACTTGTATTTTTGGCGAGATTTTGAAAGGGAAGAAAAGGGTAGAGAAAGAAAGAGAGAAAGAGGTTGTTACCCTAGCATTGCCAGGTACCCAGGATGGGTACCTGGCAACGCTAGGGTAACAACAATGGTAGGGCCTTCTGGTAGAACAGTGGCAACACTGGAGAGGCCATCCCTATCCATGAAAAAAAAAGGACCATGATATTTTCTCCCTTAATGATTTTAGCATTAAAGGAGACGGCAAACCCGCCAACTCACCTGGTTACAATTTTCCCCTATGGAAATATTCTGTCTGCCTTCAAACACCCGGCCGACGCGCGAAGAGCAGCCGGTGGGATCAGTCCTAAAGTAGACCCGAGAACTGTGACCTAACTGTGCCTCGAGCTCTGGTGTGTACGTGAGAAACTCAAGACACGTGTTCGCCATCCAGTGATAAAGAGCGTTGATGACGCGCTGCAGTAAGTTGTCGTTTTCTGTAATTGCTGAGGGAGCACGTTTGCAAAAAGATATGAAATAGATTGGTAAGTGATAATCAGGAGAACTTATAATTGTTTTAGGCCAGCGCACGCTACACGTCTTCACCGGCCGTACGACCTAAAGACCAGAAGTGTGACGTCACCAACCTTGCCAGTTTACAGTCGTGCCATCGGGTCGCAATACCAGTCGTGAAGATTTGACATGTCGAATTTTCACGACCGGTCGTCGAACTTTCAGCCAATCACGCCACAGCAAATGTACTGACGTCATGGCTTACAACAGGTAAAGTGCGCATGCTTATTTGCATGTTAGGTGGTTACTGGTTGTGCGACCAGGGCCCTGTTTTAAGAAGAGTTATAAATGATTATATAGTTGATTTCCATCATAAGTCTATGGCAGCTTGTGTGGTAAGGGAATTTAAAATCGATTTTATCTTTTGATAAAACGGGGCCCAGGCTTGCCTCCCGATTCGTGCGGCCGGTCGGATCGTGTAGTGTGCGGTGGGTCTTTGGTTTACGAAAACCTCTCTGCAAGTGACGTCGTCATGGTAACTTGTGACCGAGTTGATTATCATGAGAAGCCAAATGGACAGTGAGATAATCTACAGATATTCCAATGACCTTAACATTCACTTTATGACCCTTGAAATATTTTCAAGTCGATAACACTCACATGAAGATCATAAGTTAATGATACACACATATTAATCACGCACACACACACACACACACACACACATATATATATATATATATATAATATAATAATATAATAATATATATACATATTATATATATATATATATATATATATATATATATATATATATATATATATATAATATAATAATATAATAATATATATACATATTATATATATATATATATATATATATATATATATATATATATATATATATATTGTATATGTAAGGATTTTATTCCATGTTTTGGTTCCAATATACAAAACAAAGGGATCCGTTGTCCTTTATCAACGTCCAACAAATCCAGATGCACCAAATTTCGTACACATCACGCGTCTTCTTTATGTATTGTAATGTATATATGTATTATCTATGTAAGGGTGTTTGTATGTAGGTTTAGTGATCCCGAACATCAACAGTTTTTTTGTTACGCTGTCATTGTTGTTATTATTGCTATTGTTATTATCATTTTATTTATTATTATTATTATTATTACTATATAGCCATAGACCATATTATGTTGACAAAATAAAAATATTACTATATAGAGACTCACATCGGTCGAATTCTATGGGAACGATGCCGTGGGGCCAGTGATATGCCGGGAAAGCAGTCGCCTTCCGCTTCACCCGGCCTCCCCTAAGTGGTGGACGGTTCTCCTCCTCCTCCTCGTCGTCATACTGGGAAGGCAGCAGGATGCTAAGCCGGTCCCTCTGCTCGGGGGTTAGCATCATGTCCCCTTGGAACGCGTCTGGAGGGCCATGCTCGTCGACCGGCTCATTGGTGAGTGCTCCCTGGGCAGTTTGGTGTGTGAGAGAGAAAGAAGAAGAAAGTGAGAGGGGGAGGGGGATTTAGAAGATAAGTTGAAAAGCTACTCTTTTGCTCAAGCTGACACGCTTATTTGTTGGAAAAGTTGGGGGAAAAAAAACCCAGAAGAGAATGAGTTCATTCAATCGTAATCACCTTAAAAAATCTCCAGTAGACTTCGATCTTATGTTATTTTGAAGTGTTAATTTACATTGAAACTTTCGACAGCCGTGAGCTATTTTCAAATTAAAGTATTGGTCCTTGCAGTCATTTACATATCTCCTGAAAGTATTCCCTCAAGAATGTGTTCTCTGACATGTAGGAGTTCGTCAGAATTTGATCAGCATGTGCGCGCCTATAAAATGGTGATTGGTTGGAATGCTCCCCATTATGGGAGTGGGGAGTGAGCACTTGTCAGTGTTGCGATAGGAATAATGTATCAAGTAACTAGTTAAGCCTAGCTCACACCTTTGCGTTTTGAGCTTGCGTTCAGCTGCGTATTGCCCGAACGCAGTCTAACGCAGCCCAACGCAGCACTACGCAATGAAACGAGCTAATACGAGGTCAATACGCAGACTAACGCAGAGGCTTTGCGTTCTAGCTCGCTAGTTTGAAATTTTTTCAAACATCCGCAACTGAACGCAAGATCAAAATCCATACGAGCTAAGACGAGGGACAACCAGCTAATGCGAGCAAGGACGAGCAAGGGCGAGCGACAACGAGCTGCTTAACGCAGGCCAACGCAGCTTTACTTTGAACTGCGTTTCACTGCGTATGGTTACGATACCTGCTCGCTTCACCTCGACTTACCTCGCTTTAGTTCGCGTTACCTCGCTTTACCTCGCATCACCTCACTCTACTCCTGGTACTCTGCTCGCATTAGCAAGGACCGTTGCGGATGTAACTCGCTGCATTGCGAATCTAGCTCGTCCGTCGCTCGCTCCCCCTCGTTCATCCTCGCCTTACCTCGTTCCTCCTCGATTCTGTTCGATGCTGCTCGCTTTAGCTCGCTATGACTGCGTATACATCTCTTCACACAAAATCTAGTTAGATTTAATTAAAATTCACTTAGTTGACTAAGAAACACAATATGCTTATCAAATCATGAAGCTTTTGGAATGATTATGTGCTTTCATCAACATCAAATTCAAACATATCAGTTTTAAAAAAAATCTCAAACTGAGTTTCCCGCTGTTATTGTAGGTTTTGTGGAAAATCTTTTTTTTCTTCTCAGAATTGTATTACCACACAATGTGTATTGCTGAAAAGTATTTTTTTTTCAAACACAGTAATATGCTCTGTTCAGTCCTCAACAACTGCAGGTAATGAGCAAGGTTGTTTTTCCTGTTATAGTGACCGTAGGCAAGCCATTTTGAAATAACCTGTAGTGAAAATAATGTCCTGACCCAAAGCGACATTAAGGGTGACCCTGTATAAGGAAAAGCTGACTTCAGACCATGAAAACGACATTGAGAATCGATTTCATTGACCCAGAAAACGTATAATACAGATTTTGAAAATTATTGTGAAATGTTTACCTTTTTAAACAATGGAAGTGACTTTTGAATATTAGATGGCAGCCATATTGGATTTGGCCAATATGGCCTCAGGGCGCCCTTCTTGGCGGCCATCAAAAATTGAAATAGTATGGTTTTGGCAACACCTGTACCAAATTTAGTGCTTTTTGAAGAATTTGAACCAAAAAGTCCTTGTGCCCCCCGTAACTGTAAAATGTCAAAAATTATATACCAGTGAAGCTCTCAACGAGCTAATACGCAGCAGGGCGAACTGATACGCAGCGGATCGAGCAGGCACGAGCAACAGTCGAGTGGATGAGCAGTGAAACGAGGAGAAACGAGTTCATGCGAGCTGCTACGAGCTAGTGCGAGATGCCAGCGAGCAACGAACGAGTGGCGAACGAGGTACACGCGCAACAGGGCGAGCAATCTTCGTACTGAATCGTACTGTTACGAGCAAAAGCGAGCTGGAGCGAGGTGAAAAGCAAATTAAGGCAACCGTAGGCAACCATTTTGCACAAAATATACGAGCTACAACGCAACAGTGTGACTGCTACAAAATATTTTGCCGCGGAGTGCTGCGTTAGGCTGCTTTAAGGCTGCGTTCGACTGACGCAGCTATACGCAGCTAAAACCGCAAAGGTGTGAGCTGGGCTTTAAAATTTGACCCTTGAAGACTTCTGCTTTTTCAGTGTAGTGTAAAGT
>CM067061.1:15656570-15696570 GCA_033980235.1 Diadema setosum
ATGATAAAATCATATCATGATAAAAGAAACACGGCCGTTATAAATGAAAGTGTCTGTACCCGACGATAAGGTGAAGAGTACACACTAGTTTAAAAAAATAGAGAATATAAGTGCATATGGGTATGAATATAAATAAATAAGTTAATATAGTACAGAGAGAGAGAGAGAGAGAGAGAGAGCATATTGACACATTGACACCAACAAGAACGGAAAAGAAGTTAGACATTTGATCATCTGTTCCAAGTTTATCACGTCACTGCCATAAACCGTGTAAAGTGGCTCAAGTTCAGTCGTAAGTGCCATTGTCCGGTAGGCAATCAGCAGCTATATAGGGTTTCAAATAACAGGTTAATTCCTACTACTTAACTTCTTTTATTACAATACAGATTAAAATTACTTAACAAAGATCGAATTTATACAATGTACGTTCATTCTGCAAATTTTTTAGCTACCATGAGAGTGTGCATAGAGAGCGAAATATACAATGTAAATTAAAGCTGTTTTCAATCGTTTGATGATTTTTACCTTTTTTTGGCAACTATACGCTTCCGCAGTGTAAAATCATAAATGTTTGCCCCATCGAGATGATCTAGGTGTAACATTAACATCCACACTATTTACGAAGCACAAACAGATAGTTAGATAGAAAGATAGATAGATAGATAGATAGATAGATAGATAGATAGGTAGATAGATAGATAGATCTGATTGTCTTTCAAATCATGCATGGCAACCAGAGGTTGAATTGTACATGAGACTACATGAGTGCACATAAGTTTCACTACATTAAAAAATAAAACATTAATACATAATGATAATTATAGATGAATACAGTTGTTCAAAATATTACTACTTACTGGATATCACTATTCTTCAAAATGAAAGAAAAAATGTGTGTATAGTTACCTCATTTTGTTGGTCTTCTCTCCTGCTAGGGGAATAGGGTGCACCGAATGCTTCCATGGCTACCAGGATGGCTGTAGCCAAGATCAATTTTACGACCCATACTTTCATGGCGACGGAACAGTAGGCCTACTGCTGATCTCGTAGAAGGCGACGTAACTATAACACACTGCGGGCACAATGCGATTTTTACTCGGCTATGAGACCTTACCTTAACATGCAAGTTATAACTTTTCTTTTTCTTCCTGACCTGATCACCATCGACTGAGAGTGTAAAGCTACGAAACATTAATGGATGCACCGAACATATGGGGTGGTATTACACACAGTATGGGTGTGGGCGTGTCGTCAGCATCGCGAGACACGGCGTTGTTTTGCTTTATTTTTGCATTATAGAAAACGTTAGATCGGGTTAAAGATCAATCAAAAATAATTCTACCGACGCAGAAGATTTGGCTTGATATTAACAACGTCAAGAATGCGTGGCACTTTGTGACGTGCGCATTCCAACGACTGTGGCTTGTGCAGCTCTTGCTCGTGATTTATGATATGATAAAGTAAGAACGAAATTATACAGTATGTGGCAGGAACCTCATTGATGTGTATAGTTTCTGCGCACTACACATTGAGGCCAATAAGAAGTGTCGTGTTGGAAGTTGCACGAGGCCTAGGAGTCGATTGAACACCTGGGGGCATTTCATGAAGCATTTTGTCGGAATTGTCGGACAATTTTGCTCTCAGCCAATCAGATGCGAGGATTTCAGTAGCTTGTTAAAGTTTGTCAGAAAAATATCCGATCAAAACGCTTCATGAAATGCCCCCTGGCCACTGTCCTGCATTATTGCAGGTTCTCATGCATCGTTTCTATGTGGAGTGATCGGGAGAGCATTATAAATCATATAGTAGCATATGCTTTGACAGAAAACATATCCCGCCCAGCCAAGTGATTAAAGTGTTTGTCTAATTCTATTTCATTTCATGAAATGACTTTTTTTTTTCATAGACAGGATAGAATTAAACGATACTTCGAGTTTCCCAACTTCTTCTTCCTCCTCTTCCTTTATTAAACTACTCTCGGTGTTTTGACATAGTTAAACATGACCGGTATGCGGTCAATGAACGGTCAGCAGTTTAAACCTTGATAAGATAACGAACGCTTTTAAATCTATTTTGCAATTTAGATAAATAACGAACAAGATGGCACACTTAGCATCCATCAACTTGAACTTGAACTTGACCATGAACATGAACATGAAATGTAAATTATTTTGTTGGGTACTTATCTGGTTTGTAAACAGACTAACGTTAAAGAGTTCTAAAGGTAAAAAAAAAAGAAAAAAAGATGGTACGTTTTGATTGAGATGGGGTGGCAGATTTTAACTTTTTTGCGAGATAATTAGAAACCCCTAAACTTATGAAATATAAAAGAGCATACAGTTCTTAATTCAAAATTGATCGGCTGAAAATCTGTTTTGAAATGGCTGAGATATCCAAAAGCAAATAAAACAAGTGATCCTAATACAGTCGGGCCCCATGTTTTATAAGAATCTTTTTGTTTATGGACATCAATGTTACAGACATGATGAATATTGTCCACGTGTAATAGAAGGCTCTACGTTGCAAAGACTTATAGCGCCAGCTGTAGGCGGGAAAAAAAAGTAGATCACTCTCGAGGTCATAGTATACAACGCACGGTATAATTGACGGAAACTCGGCTGACAATACTCATGGTTATGTGACTGCTGCATTTAACCCTTTCAGTACCGGGGACTTTTCACAGTGTATGAAACGCTGCGGGTTTCTGTAACATTCGGCAATGAAATCAAACAAAGTTTTAAGCACTGCAAATGGCTTTAGTGCCCGGAGACATAACGTTTCTTTCATATCAATGGAATTAAACTTATGGTGTACAAATGCCGTCATTCATGGGATTCCATTCGCTCATAGTCTTTCTTTCAAGTTTATAATTTACTTTCCTCTTCGATCTATTTCTCGTCCAAACAAACTTCTTGCTCTCTCTCTGGCTTGTCATACTCTTGTTATCACCTCGCTACATGTAATGCTCTATCTATGCATTAATTCCTCAAATATTTATGAGATTACGATAGACCACATATGTCTCGATTTCTATCTATTTCACGACTTAAACTTCTGATGCGATTTAGTTATCATTGAAAGTCATATAACGAAGGTATCATACAGAACTTAATGTAACTTCTTTTTGACGGTGGGTGAGTGATTATAAATATGATAAAGATGTGTTTCTCCCGCTAGTGTTTATCCTATGGAACGTTTGAAAATTTTACCACGCTTTCTCGTGATTTATCCTTGACCTATGATGTTTCATATGCAAGGAAATAATATTTCTGTATTTCTGTGGTATCCGTCTATTCTGGTAAGAATTCAGAAAGAAGTGTTGTTGTTGTTTTTTTCCACTGTCAGATTTATAGATTTTGTATGAATACCTTCAGTAGCGTCATGAAATATCTCAGTTTCCGATTGTCTTTTAATATCACAAAACGCTACTCTGGTATATGTGAGGGGTAAAATCACATTCCAGCTTGTAGATTCGCAACAACAAGCACGTTTCCTTCCAGGAAATTCTGAATTCCAAAATAGTTCCAAATCTAAACAGAAACGCATCTGAAACCAGCTGAATTAAAGACAGTGGCACAAACAAAGTTTTGGACACTAATCAACAAAGAAAAGACAGGAACATGTTCATCATATTATGACGTTGAGTCAAAAATAGTACACAGTACAGTCGCACGTATCCAAAGATTTGCCCCATGCAGTCAAGTCTCGTTGCCGTAAATGGCGCCCTTGGGACACTCAAGCGTAGAATGATGGTCCAATTGTTGAAGCTACAGTATTCATGCCCAGCCGAGTGCGATCACAGGTGATATACCCAAATGTACACGTGCAAACTTATCTGATATGTTCTACTAATATTGTTGCATTCACACAATCCACTCATTGTAATCATTATCATCTTTAATTCATGTTACATATATGGTAGTTTGCTCTACTTTCTCCGCTATCGTTAAACATTGAGTGTTAAACTATAATTGAATATCGCAATTATGAATTCATCAGCTCGTCGCTCTCAATCAATATTTAACAAACGATTTGAAATCCGTTACCAGATTCATCGCTGAAGAGAGACATGATAAAGAGAATTCTCAATAATAACTGAACAGATTACTATCTCACTTATACTTTTTGTAGTACCTTCCTTTTCACCCTCTGCGCCTGTTTCCATGGAAAACGTTCTCTTCCGTTCTCCGTTGCTAAGAGCTCACAATAATCTCTTCTCTTTTCCCTCGTCGAGGGATGCATCAAGGTCCGTCTGGCCAAGCCGTGTAATCACAATTTTTGATCAATTTTCGAGGAGAATAAAAAAGAAAAGAAAGAGAAAAGAATGATGATGCCAATGCTGTGGCCTTTAGCACACAAATGGACAGAGGAAGGTTAGAATAGTTTTTTTTTTTTGACGGAATTCAAAGAAGAGTAGTTTTATTTTTCTTTGAATAGGATAGATATCATCTTGCTCATTCTGATAGTTGTGATGAAGACGATCGTGACTCGGGAATTCTTATATTGAGTGTGTTTAGTTTCATTAAAGCAACTACAGCTATTGTTAAATTTGTTTGTATCTGTCTGTTCCGTCCCTGCTTTTCTTCTTGTCCTTGACATAGTCTTTTTTTTATTTCACCTGACATCAGGATATCAAAATTCTATTCATGGAGTCCTGACTCATCCTGAGATGCCCTCACCTTCTAGAGTAATTCACAAATTTTACAAGCTAGGCTTTTCTTGTGAATTCCTCTTTTCCATGTAAAGTTATAAATTAAGATTGTATTGCTTTCTTGTTTATTGATCCAAACCAGAGTTGACATCTTTATGATACTTGTATTCATGTTTTGTTGAAAATTACGTAATTGAAGTTCCTCTTGATGTTATGTACTCATGTAAGCGTTATGTATATTACTTTGTATTACTTTATATGGAAATAAAATCATTTGAATTGAATTGAATTGAATCACAAAAAATTACATTTTTTTTTAATTTGACAGTTATGGGGATTAATCACTGCAATTCTATCTATTTTTGTTTGGTTTTCGAAAGTCCTTTTTTGAAAAAAAAAAACGCCTTCCAAAATTAAGACTCTGTAAACCTTTGTCTGTGTCTATTTTTGAGAGTACCGATTATGATTCTTTTTTTTTTTGGGGGGGGGGACAGAATTGTACGGAATTCAAAAGACATGCCGTCACTGAGAAGTAAACTTATACTCTGAACTGTACTTCCAAGGAAATAGAATTCAACGCCCCTTTGAACTTTGGCTCTCTACACTGCAAAAAGGGAAATCTAATTTCAGATTCATTTTTAATGCAATGCCCTCAAAAATGATATCTGAAAGCGTGTACTCGGTTTTCCAAAGATTTAGGGACAATTTATTTGTTCTGATCCCTGGATTAATTTTTTGCAATTCGAAATATACGGTGCGCAAGAGAGTAATTAGACTTTGTGCAAAAGGAAAATGTTTTTTATCATCTGTAAAGGGGTAAGAATGAAAGGAAAAGAATACTGGAAGATCTGCAAAAGTCATTTGTATAGATAATAAACAAACATGGTATACTACCCTGTGAAAAATCCACAATTTTTTTTAAAGCTTGAATTATATTCATTCGAAAAGATGTATTGTTTTCTACTTGAGGGTAACTCTTATAGATTCCTGAAATGAAGATTGTCACCTTCACATATAGGGGAATAATACTGGCAATTTTCAGCTAGTCAGGAAAAACACCACTTGTACGACCTATTGAACATAATGTTTAATATAGAAAAGCATCAACAATGAAAAAATTATACTTATTGACTAAACTCATGAATGTCATTGTTCGTCCGTTATTCACAGCAGTAACAATATGTTTATGTATGTATATATATATATATATATATATGTATATATATATATATATGCATTTATTTATCTATTTATTTATTCATTTATTTATGTATTTATTTATTTATTTATTTATTTATTTATTTATTTATCTATTTATTTTTCAAGTATGTGTATTTGGTAGAAGGCGCGGGGGAAAAATAAAAAGCGTTCATCAGTCCGTTGGACACTTTTGACCAAATTTTCATCCATTGTTGAAAACTATGAATTCAAAATGTTAACTTAATCTTAACTTTATCTCTAAACCTTTAATCATTCTATGGTAAATTGTTAATTTATGATGCTTGGTTTCTTTTTATTTCTGAAATGTGATTTGTGAGATATGACTATGTTACGATGGTCGTTTCTGACCTCTTTGAATTCCAAACAAAGTCTGTCTGTCAAGACAGGAAGAATCCTCTTACCAACATAAAGATTGTCACATAATTACGATGCACGCCCATGACCCACAACTCGCAATTCAATATACAGAAGGTTAGCTCGAGGTAAGTCTAATACTAAAATGAAATTCAGAAGAATTCAATGCCTTTGGGGAAAAGAAATAAAAAAAGATAATCTTGAGCTGTAATTTTGGTCAACATTGTACATGACGCAATAAAGACCCTCTCATACCGGAATATGAATCTTTAAAGTCTGTGAACTTTTTACCTTTTCTAATTCTTCTTTCTTTCTTTCTTTTTAAAGTATGCGTCTCTTCGTTTTCACAGCCATCCGAAAATCTTTCACGTCAAATCTAAGGCTCTTTAAAATGGAAGGAATGGACGAAATACATGTGTATTCCACGTGACAACCTGTTGCAATATGGTAACTCTCTCTACTCAGCTAGAATGTTGCCTCCATGGATAAATCGCAGTCTTTAGACTAGACCCGCATGACTGTCATTCTGTATTCAAACAGCGTACTCAAAGCGCTCTTCACACATTTAGAGAGTTTCTAAATCTATCCCTTCTAAAAATGTTCCCGTAAGAAGGGTACGTTCTCGACCTGCTGGAGTTTTCTCTTACACCCCCCCCCCCCCCGAAGTAAAGGTTAACTTCAATTGAATGCTATGCAAGCTCAAACTTTTGTGGGTTCGTCGATACGTTGATTTTAACTAGTGGGGAAAGTAGCTACAACATACTGTTAAAAGTGGCAAATTTCCTTTACTTAAAAAAAGGTTTATCTTACGATGTTAAACGCCATTACTGCAACACACTCCTGCAACATTCATCACAAAGTGCTGCAGTATAAAACAGTACAAAAAATGATAATTTCATATCTAAACACGACCTCATCTCAGCTTACAGCTAGGCCTATATCAAGTTCAGTTTTATATTTAGGAAATATCCCATGAAATAGGCAGTATCATACACGTGCGTCATCATTCAAAATGTATAATACAGTCAAATACGTATATATCAATATTCATCTATCCATCGATCCAACTCTATTTAGATACATGCACACACCTATACACACGCACACACACACACACACACACACACACACACACATATATATATATATATATATATATATATATATATATATATATAAAATTGAGAGAAATACATGTATACATGTATTCATATACATCATTATTGTTGTACAAGTGCATTTGTCGGATTCGTCACGGGTATGTATAATAAAAAGATGCAGTATTTGTACGGGAAAGATGGACAAGGATTGGTATAGATAATGTCCATGAATGAATGAATCTCGCTATTACACGGATGATCTATCTATGGTCAGAAACGTAACCAAAGAAAGTGAAAATGTGATACATTTACGCTCTTTGCAACTGATTGACAAATTGCCCTACATCGACGTAAATAAACACTGAATTGATCAGTGTTTTGGTAGTAGCCATGATTAAAGAAAATCATGAGTGTACATTATCGAGCAGGATTAGAACCTTCGACCTCCTGATCTCCGGACAGGCGTCATCTCGACGGAACATCTCGACGGAAGAAGTTCATGAATTTGAATTGTACATTCTTGTCGGAAAATGAACTAGAGTTTGAATTGAACTGAATTCTTTTCTCGGCGTCGAGTCTTTGTAAACGTGTTCACATTATTTTGTATGGACGATGTGTCTTTGAGGTTGAATGTATGTGTTGCTACGCTGGCAACCCCCTTCCTCCCACCTCTCTCTCTCTCTCTCTCTGCCTCCAGTGCGTAGGGGTGGACCTGTGTGATATAACATGACACGGCTTATCGCTCCTAATATCCATGCTGATATATACGGTAATGGTCAGTAGCCTAGTCAACAAATTTGCCGCTGGTCAACTGAAGAGGTTGAGAGCTGATGGCACGGATAAACTTATAAGACGTGAGTAAAGAAGAAAAGGGGAAAAAAGCCTGGCTGGGAGTTGCTCATCGATGTGGCAATCGATAAGACAAGAAATCAACGAAGTGATAAGCCTCGAAATGATGACGTCACGAGGTTTGTTGTGATAATATAATGACCATGTCGCTTTGCTTCCCCAAAGCTTCGTGCGGAAGATTCTACGGCTCCTTTAGAGCCAATTTAGAAATTACGCCTTTAATTCACACGACGTGATCTTGACGTGAATTATTCACTTCGTTCGAACGAAAATTTTAATCTACCTCATACAAATTCTAGTCATTGCAAAAGGACTTTTTGTTTCTATAGGGGAACATTAATGTTTAATCAATCAACCAATTAAACTCGTAATGTACCAACTTTAAGATCCATTCAAATGGTATTGTTTGATATATTAAGTTATACAAGCATTGTAGTAAAACAAATTAATGCACGATGATGTACGAAACACAGCTTCAGATTTTTTTTTTTCTGGCTTGCTTTTTTTTTTTCGTGGTTTATTACATTTCTTTTTTTTCGGTCTTTGATCATTGTAGACTTTCACTGTATCTGGAAATGTTTTCATTGACTTTTTTTGGGTGGTATATATATATATATATATATATATAGAGAGAGAGAGAGAGAGAGAGAGAGAGAGAAAGAAAGAAAGAGAGAGAGAGTGTGTGTGTAGCAATCTGTATAGTAATTGTGGGACTTCGTTAAAAGAACCAGTTGTATTTTTAAAATACGGCTGAATGGGCAATCCTCTGTTTCTTTCTGTAGTATTTTTGTGTATTGCATAATATACATTGTATTTTATTTGAATAAGAAAATAAAAGCAACAGCATCAAATCTAACTGACGAGCTATTATCACATTTTTACTGTGGATTGAAAGTTCCCTCAACAAGAAGGGTGAAAGAAGTGGCATTCAGCATACAAACAATATTTAAGGAGATTCCCTCTGGTGACGTCAACTAAACTGGATGTTTTTGTCTATTTTTTATTTGTTTATTACTTGTTGTTTGTGTTCTGGTTTGTTTTTTGTTTGTTTTTTGTTTTTTGTTTTGTCTGTGCCGATTTGTTTTGGCAGAGGTTAGTCCAATCTGGGAAGGTTTCCACAAAGTGTGACGGGAAATGGATTTGTGGCCCTTTCATAGGATATGAAATTTAATGTTCCCTCCAGGTGGGAGGAGGCATATCCCGCATTGTGATTTAAATCAATTCAATGGACTGTATTCAATGCAGCCATAAACACTTTCTTCAAAATAGTAATTAGAACGAAAAAGGCATGTTTCCTGGAATTTATATGCAGTTGATTTTCTAGAGATGATCAAATTGCGTTTTTAACTTCTTCTTCTTCTTCTTCTTCTTTTTCACTATCCAATGATTTGTTACAAAAACAATCTGGCGATGGCCATTGTACACCGGATAAGTCTCCATGCGGACCCGTGTTTCAATGTTTTAACATGTTTATCCCATTAGTCGATTTCGACCATCTACACGAACAACGATATCCCGTCTCCGTTTCATCTGATTGTAAAACTTTAGCAAACCACTGCTATATTTTGACGTGTTTTCAAAACGTTCGACCCACCACGCGTAGGCGTTAGCGACAGCTCTAGACGCCCACACAAAGAACTTGACATAACTTAATTCGCCGCAGGAGTCTTGGAGTAAAAATATTTTCGACTTACTTGGATGATCTATTCTTGTTTCTATTCGATACATTCAACGCCCACAACAACTCTCATTATTGTGTGTTTGTGTTTGTTCTTCATTGTACTGCGTACGGTATTTTAAACTTCACTTCTATGCGTGCTCAAAGATAATTATAAAGCAGAGATTTCAATCGTGCCTGGATTTGTAATACTGCCATCACAATGGGAAAGGAAAGTTTTCAAGTTCATTTCAAGGGAAGAACCAGGAAGACCACACTTTGAGTTCATGTTGGGAACACTTCAATTTTCTTTCTTTCTTTTTCACTTGATTTACCAGTTATACCCAGTATGCATATTGAACACTTAAAACGTGCATGTTTGAACTGATATTAATATCTTTTCTTTCTAGAAATTCCCCGACCCTGTCACGGGTCAACAACCAAATGCCGCCAAAGATCGATGACGATGAAGCGTCCCGGAGAGGACGTGAAACGTCGCTACTCCAAAATACAAGTAAGTCCAGTTGACTATAGATTTACTGATTTGTAGTTGATAATCTACTTTACCTGGATGACTGAGAACATTCACAGACATATATTTTCTTTCTTACTGTGGTAAGCTGTTTACAATGAAACCATTGCTTGTACCCCAAACGTTCTCTCTTGATCACCCGACTGTCAGTAGATTATAATATGCTGTAAATCTGCAACTTAGATTGCTTTAGTTTGTTCTTGTGTGTTCATTTATTTCGCGTCAATCTTACCATCAAATTGCTGGTCAAATGGTAATGATTATACAACATAATGAGCATTAGAAACGAGAATTCTTTCGCAACCGATTGGTAGCAGTATTTATTTGTACATTGTCGTTTCATATAACTCTAAAATTTCAAATTCACACAGGTAATACATACATCGTCTTCAACAAAGTATTCTCCTAATTACAATAAATACACACGCAGGTTTCTAATTACCGTCTCATGAACAAATGAACAATGCTAATGCCGAATAAGTTATTGAAATACACACATCAAAATAATGCCACTCTCCCTTCAGTGAAATCAAGGCATCTTTTGTTAGAGTTTATTCTATGTGTATTTCAATGAATTACCGTATGAGAACGCTTGATATCACGTCACAAATAGTATACAGTGTATTTCTTTCTTTTTTTTTAACGGAATTAAGCCCTACTGGTATCAAAGACAAGAATTAACATTCTTTAAACTGTTGTTATATTCTGAACGTGGTATACAATCCATACTGAAACTCTACTAAGTTCTAAAGCTTCCATTGAAAATGTCAGAAGATAAAACAAAGCACCCTTCACAACTCTTCGATTCGGAAAGATACTCGCTTCTGACGGTGACAGTATAAGTGCACAGTAACTCCATCTTTTAACAGCTAGGTAATTTGAATTATCAGGTATAAAATCCAATGACATACACCAGGTATACATTTTTTTTTTTCATTGCACCTTATTCAACCTTCAAATCTAATAACACATAAATTTAGTTACGTGACGTATAATTTCGCTGTCATATCTTCTCTTGAAACAATCATACATATTTCTTGATCAGATACGTTCATTGACCTGTACATGTATTATTAAAAACGAGACCAACACACACCGACATAATAATTCATTATGAAAATACCACGTGATAGCTGTGCAGTCACGTGAACTCCTGACAGTCACATTATTTGATTCAACGTCAAAATGACGCGTCTTAATTCCAAAATATACCATAGTTAAACTATTCGAAAGTTTAATTTCTTTTGTTTTTCCACTCATGTGCAATCAACAACTACAACATGCATATTTTCCTCTTCTGGAAAGAAAACCCACTTTCTGTTCAGCTTAAGCTCAAAGAATGTCAATGTCCATCCTAATACGTATATTTTCTTCTTATTTGTCATAATAAATCTACCAACTACAGAATCGTAGATTAATGTCATCGAGCCGAGCCAATAAAAAGATTACGTTTTCTTGCAAAACTATGTGGTGTTTATCAAACATATTTATCAAATGATTTAATACATGAATAGACAGATTAATGAAGACATAAACAATGTTAAATATCATATACCTTAGAGAAGACTAACAAGTGATATCAGCACACGGACAAGGATGCAAACAAATCTGGTGCAAAGTGGCAACGATACAACGATCCGAATGATCTTATGTTACAAATTACTCGTGAGAGACATAACTAGTGGTCAGGACATTCAACTTTTTTTCTTTTCTTTTTTTTTAAGAAGATTTCTTTCTTGATCATTTTTCGCAACGCTTATGTTGGTCCCAGTGGACTTATCAAAGCCTTCATACTTCTTCTCGATAATTGCTCCCTATGCCCACAGATTTACTTCGGAATCCAGAATCATGATCGTGGATAGTACAGTTCAAACACAGCGACTCTATGAGGTATAAGAACGTACTAATATAGTCATTTTGGAATAATTTGGAAATTTCATTTCATAAAATTCATTCAAAAATAACACTGTAGCATCCTTCATGTTGCTACAAGAATTGATAAGAAACAAAATTAAACTGACACAAAATAAAGCGTTTATTGATTACAGATAATTATACTGAAAGTATAATTATAATCATATTCAAGTATACAATGTTTTCATTCTCAGCTCAGTGCGCCAGATACAAAAATACAATTTTGACTGCAGATATTATAGTTAACATGTATGTACACATTAGGTATGTCGCCATTATGTTATGCAGCTTCAATTGATCCCAACGAGGAGATTAATGACGAACACAACGATGAAGTGAAATCAAAATTGAGGATGTGTTAAACACATACCCGCGAAATTGTCAAAGAACATTATTTTTCTGCTGACACTGGTGATTTAGCTGCTATTGCATGAGCCATCACTTCTGATTGATCAGACATTATCAGTCTGCTATATCTAACCCTTTCATATGAATTGTAAAAGCCAAATCAATAGAAGGAACTGTACGCTTCCACGATCGTTACCGCAGATGATAAAAAAAAAAAATCAGTCTAATTGAATTATTGGTCAACCAGAGATTTAGGACTGTAGAAAAGTTTCTCATGCCGACAGATCTCCAATCTCAACCCTAATCAGGACGGGCTTTTTTGGCTGTGCTAAAACCGGAGGGGGCAGATTCTGCCCCCACCCCCCAGATCTCGGCTATCAGTGGTGCGATCGCGACGAAATTTGGCATGCATGACATCCACGTCGTAATCTACAAGATTGTGTCATAAGATTTTTTGAAATAGTTAATTTCTCATTTTGATTAATTACGCAAATTAAGCCCAAGGTAATATTATAGCCTATTTAAATGCATCGAGAGAGGTGTGTATATCCGTTTTAGCGTATCTAACAATTGTGCTTCATAAAAACTTCCAAAAGTCATTTCAATTCTTATGTATTTTATTGTTTTTGGAATATCTTATGTCTTTCATTGTTTTGCGACTTTTCTTTTTTCTTTGTTGTAATATTTGAAATTGTCACTGACCACTATTCGAACATATTTAGCATAAAATTAATCAATCAAAGTGATTAATTGTGAAAATAATCAGGTTTTTATGAGTTTCATAAATCATGACAGAGCACTGTCTCCCATAGGAAATGTACACAAAATCACAAAATCGTGTTTATTTTGGGGTGACGTGCAGTTAAAAAAATGGGCGTGGCTTCGCAAAAGTACGCACAGACGTTGCAAATTTGGTCTCAAAAGTTGCGCGAGACTTGAATAAAGAAAGTCCAGAAGCCTCATCACGACGCCTTCTCGCGTTACAGAATTATAGCGCGAAAAGGGGGGGGGGGGGGGTCTGCCCCGGGCCCTTTTAGGGTAAGTAGAGTCCATGTCTTTACGACGGTTATCTGAAGACAAGTCGCCATAGCCTAAGGTGGTAGACTTGCCCACCATCTCAGCTAAATAATGCATGCTACGCCATTGAACTCTATACAAGCACGTTGTCTTAATAATGGTTGTGTCAACATGAGCCGCTGTACTGCCGTGCTATAAGAATGCATTCACAAATTTTCCTTTGTGTATGTGACAATCGGAACAATTGTGCACCAGCCCTCCGCTGCGTGAAGGCACAACCACTTTCTCATGTGAAAAGTTACAATGCATATATCTGTTGGATATGTACACGCACATCTGTACCAGTAAAATTTACATAAAACTTCACACTTTGTCTAACCTGACTTTGATAAGAATTATCACGCATTTTATACAGAAGAATGAAAGCTCAATAAAAATTGGAAAACAAAGTTCTACGATTCACATGTTTCACAAAAATGCTGATTTTAGATGAGGTGATGTTATAGTCTCAAAATTTTTTGATGGTATACTTATGAAACCAAAATAATATTTTGAAAATGATTCAACCAGAAAAAAAAAATGCACCATTATTGAATCGTTCGTATGATATGATGATACAACAATGAAGGCATGTTCAAGGGAAAAGTTCTGTATGTAAATGGTCCACACGCAAAACATGTGACCCAGTAGGAATCCAAATATTTGCTCGATTTCATAGCACGTCCTCTCTTTGATTGTCTTGCTTTACTCTTTATCTCAAATTGAGCAAAAATTTGATCAAGTTGAATGCATCTCCTTACTGTTGTTTTTCTAAACACTGAATAACGATGAAAAGTGATATACATTCACTATGAACTGATTTTACTGCAGTGGATGTAGGTGAATAAGGGAAAGTAATGCCCACTTATAAATCACGTCGATAGTGCATATTACAATTTTAAACTCTGCTTACACTTGTGAAAAGATGAATGTGTGAAAAAGAAGTTGGAGAAAGAGCAGATAAAAAGTAGGTGACTCTTTCAATTTTTGGCCTTTTTGTTGTATAAACGTGGCTCTGAACTTACAAACGTGACTCTGAACTTATAAAAAAGAACGGAACCACTACAAAATGAAACATTCCCGTTTAAAGAGGCATACTAAGTAATCACTAGTTCCCCGCCAATTTTGGACTCGATCTTGCAAGAGCAACAGTTCGACACGGCGATGTAGTCCCACGCAAATGCGACAGAAGCGTTTTTCAGTCTGGAAGAAACAAGATGAAATAGCAGTGAAAAAAAATTAACAAAACAAAAATGCACATTAATTAATTTTATTTAGTGGAGATACTCACGTGAAATGTATGGCCTTAATCCTAGTTTTAAAATTATGTTGGAATTTTGTTGGACTTATGTATGATAATTTTATGATGGAATGGAATTAAAACGACTTATACATAAAAAGGTACTGAACTATTCAGTCATTTGAATTCCTTTTCAAACAGTACCAGCGAGAATGAGTTACACAGTAATCTCGATTGTAGCAATGGATGAGGAATTTTGCCCTCACTGAGATGTATTTTTGTTCAATACAAGCAATGAGAATTCCAGTAGGATGCACCAAAGTTGAACCCCCGATACAAACACCAGAACAAATTTAATGTCTTGGCTAACGCAAAATACATACCCCACTGAATTGGTTTTTTAAAACAAAAATATATAGTATAATAATATTTCTTGTCATAAATCTTAAAAAAAAGAAAAAATGTATTACTCCTAATCGACTTCCACGACTTGGCCCATCATAGTATAATACGATTCTTAATGTTGCACCTCTCTTTGACTTCTTATCCAGATTATCATTTCAAAATTGCGACTTTTGAAATTATGCCTTTCGGCATCATTGAGCGTTGTCTTCTTGATGAATCAATTCGATACACAATAATACTTTGAACAGCAACAGCAACGAAACAACCAAAATTATCATGAAATGACATCGTCTTGGACATCGTACCAGGCTTGAATTGGTTTTCTGATATACGAGGAGTCTTACAGAATTCAAAGAAAGTACATGTATTGTGTCTGCTGTAATTATTGAGCTTGCAACAATAACAGTGAAACGTAGCAGCTATGGAGAATCTCTGTGCATTTAAGTGCATGTGATGGTAAGTTTCCCGATCACTGCTCTATGTCTACAATGTGATGTTGAGTTATCTGATGGGCAAGCAACTTAGACCAGCTTACCTTGAATAAGCGAGAACCCAGGCCTTGGTTTCGTGGCACGTGGCTTTCGATGTTGCAGTCTGAGGGTAGTCCAGACACTCCCGGGCCTCTGTCGTGACATGACCGCTGTCGTCTGCGCAGTGAGTCACCCAGAACCACTGGCCTTTATAAACATCCACGACTTCGTTATGAAAGTTCCTCGCCTCTTCTATCGCTTCCCATCGGCTGACTTCGTTGCACGCCCGTTTTGAGTATCGTGTCCTCTGAAATCATCATACCAAAGAAGTTAACATATGGTAAGGTATACAGAAATATGCATCGTGCACCACGAAAGGTGAGTCAGTTTTGATCAATCAGCCACAAATTGATTGCTTGTTTGATCTGAACTGATCGCTGGGCCTGCTCAAAAACAGTATCATACAGAAGACGCAAATCGCAGAGAAATGAAGGCAAGTCTAGCCCACAGATATGGTTAACCTGTTTGCCAGTGTAGAAAAGTCGTACAATAAATATGGGCGTTGTACACACAGTCTAAGAACATCTCTGTCATCTTGCAAGGGTAGTTGTCTCAGTGAGAAAATTGTGTGTGTGTGTGTAAAAGGTTTCCTTCTATTTGTGGGAAGGAATGGATCTTTTTACGTAGGCAAATCCAATAAATGAAAAAAGATAACTCGTCCTCTGCTCCACTCAAAGATTAAAGCACAGCATAGATTGATTGAAGGGGATTTCACTAAATTCTACTCCAGTCACCGGCCTATGACCTAACGTGATTATGTGGAGATTGTGAAGCCCATAGAGAAGCGTGATTTTTCTTGTGTGCTTAACAATTCCTGCTGTTCGCATTGTTCTGCTGCTAAGGTAACATTCGTTTCCGCAAGTATAACCATTGTTTGAATGCTCATCACGTCTTATTATATCGTGCATAGTTATGTTCTGTCTACGCTCTCAGCAGGGCACTTTAAATCGGTGTAAGCCCAGTTGATACCACTCGGCCCTGGTCCCAGTCTATTTTAGTCCAAGATAGTTTACCGCTATTTTTAAAACATCCATAATTTGGTTATTACGATGTAGTAAGACGGTGTATTTCATGGGGAGGCACCTGTGCCCACCCTTCAAATGGGAGGAAAGCTAATGAGATTTCAAAATAAGAGTAGACGAGCACTTCACGCTCTGAAACGAGACCCGTAAGTATGCAGATGACATAAAATATTCATTGTCAGCATGATGTTGCCTCATGATACTTGGCTTTCGACGCTGGTGGCGGCATATACCGGTATTCTCGCCAGGATCTATGTAGCCTTTTTTTTATAAGGCCTCCTGTCTGAGGCTTGAAAATTAGGCTACCGGTACTAACTGCAAGGAAACGAGTGAACGCGAGACCGAGTGGTGTAACCACGAGACCTTGTCAAAAGGCTAGGATTGTCAAAAGGCTAGGATCTATGTAGACAGACATCGTGACCAACCGTTGCAACGTCGAACTGTTGAAATAACTGTGATCCTATTTTCAGAGCGTCCTACTATTATTCTTACGTCAGTATTACCATGTACCAGGTACCATGTAACTGGGACAAAAGGGACATCAGCAGTACAACATGTGGTCGGAGGACGGGCAAGGGACAGGTAAGACATTTTGTCCAAGGACGAACACTGTTTGAACCAAGGATATCAGGCCTATTGCTTTAAGGTCAACAGCCATGTAGACTTCACTTCTGCTCTCAAATTACTTTAAGTATCCTTGTTGGCTGTACGCTCACTTGAAAAACAAAAACATGATTAACCCTTCTCCCCCCCCCCCCCAAAAAAAAAACCAAAACAAAACAAAACAAAACAGAAAATAAATAAATCAAAACAAAACAAAACAGACACTTCACTCCCTCTGTTGCCTGCTACATCATGAACGAAGAACCTCTCAAACAACCAAAAGGTCAAACCCACGAGGAACCATCAAAAACTGTTACCGTAAAGATTTGTTTACAGAGAAGCTGCTCCACGAAAAATGAATGTGCAACACCAAAAATCAACACGGTAACTGGTGAAAGAAAGCTGGCACTGTAGCACTATTTTGTAATGTTTGTAGAGCCTTTATTATGGTATCCAGTTGGCGTTCGATGAACATAATGTGCACGTTGCAGTGAGCATATGGCACTTGCGGCTTTAAGTCCTAACTTTCCACATAAAATTAGTGCCTTCAAGACTCCGTGTAGCGTGGGGATACCATGGAGTGGAAGGTTGGCCCGGCTCGGATATATTCGAGAATCCTCGGTCACAAATTGTGTACAGGTTATCACTGATCTCTATGTAAGCACACATACAGCCGAAGGAACTCAACTGGAGTTTACCGTTACCGATGAATGTACTCTTCTATGTAGGCCTAACGTTACATAGTTCGCTGACGGTCGCTGCTCGTGATTTTTGAATATATCCCGGTGGGCAGCGAACAAAAAGCGATTCAATCGGGCAACCCATGTTTCCTCAAGATATCGGGTTTTTAAGTGTGATTTTGATTGCGTTTTTTGTTTTAACACCATGTATGGTAGTATGGTTGACTATCATATCAGTGATCTTGGTGCAAGCCATCCATGATGGCCAATCATGATGCCATTTTTATGACAGATGTCATTGTTACTGCATCTGCACATTAAGCACAACCCGATTATATAGAACCGTGATTGTTATTCGAACAGTAATAACCTTTTCACTCTTTGCAGTACTCAAACTTCCCCATATTTTCAATCTGGTGTACTAGTATTTCCCTAAGTGAAGCACTGCAATTTCGTACAAATCTCTGTTTCCAATCTAGTAGGTTATAACGTCAAGGTAAAAGGATCTTTCTTGTCGAGAGCTTCAATGAGTCCAAAATTTCGGCGAGCATAGAATCTGTAAAGTAAGACTCTTGTAACAATGACAAGGTTGGAATGTGAACATATTCCTCCTGCTCGCAGAGACAACTCTGTGACAGATTATTTCGCTAAAAGCAGGTGTGAAGAGGAAAAGCCCAGTGGAACGCGTATCTCCAACGTCCTATTGGGTCATGACTATACTTGCTGTTGGATATAACACGACGACATCACTTCTACCGATGGAAGCGAATAAGTCACACTCGCTCACCAAGGAGTGTGAATGCTTAAAGGTAAAGGAATTCAAACGATGGACAGACTTTACCAAATGCATCATTCTGCATTTTCAAGAGGATAAAAAATCTGGTTGATATCCATGTTGGATGTCTTCATGATGGCTTCCGCTTCAACCGTTGGCCATTTTCGAAACTCAGAGTATTAGTGTCTCAAATTTTGAACCAATGAAAAGATTCATACGCAACGATGGTTTGTTCAGATTGAACTTCAATAGTCGATATTTACTGTAACTCAGCGAATTTCCACAATCCATATAATGTATTTGCAGCCACTAAAGGATCGCGTATTATTACCTTCAAATGTCGCTGAGAGATCAGATGGGGAAAAAAAACAACGCGTAGTGTGACCAACATCCTCTCCCTTAAACGTGTCTCTTGAATGAAAAAAAAAAACAACAACAACAACAAAATAAACCATGAATTCGACTTGCCAATTCGTAACCATTAATGAGGTGGAGCTTTTCCAAGTATCAAGATTGAGGACAAATACAGTTGGTAGGTAAAGGAAAGCACTGTGATTTGAAAGCACTTTTAGATTGCAGAAATATTATTTCTTGAATGTAGGTTAGTTTTAAAAAAAAAATCTCGAAGGTCTTGAGCTTCCCTGTAGAGGAAGCTCCGATCAACAGTATCAGCTTGTGAATGGCGGGAAAGTAGGAAATGAATCGTTCGCATGCTCGGTCAGAATACGGTTAGGTTACTGCACTTTGTTGGAGAGAACCGGGTGAGGTTGTCGACCTGTTGGGCAGTGGCAGGCTGAAACCGCGCAGGACTTTCAAGCACATCTGGATAGAGGCTTGATCGGGGGAGAGTTTATCCTGCTAATGGGATCACCCCACAGAACAGAACAAAGAGTGGCGTTACCAGTTAGCAGGTATCGCGTTAGATGTGTTGGAAGCTACATAAATTTCGTGTTCCTTTGCAGGGTTCATTTCTGTCGCCACCCACTTGTAAAGAATCCTACAGTAGCCGTCGTGCTCCAATTTACGTTCAATGAACTTGCGAGTCTCTCTTTTTCGAAAAGGTCATGAATCATTGAAGTCTCAGAGTGACGCCAGCTATATCATATACATTTTTTTTTTCGCCGCTGTTCATAGCAGTGATTTTATTCAGAATGGAACAATAGAACACTTTTCTGTGACATTCAGTGGTAACATTTGTATCTGATTATTAGTACTGAGAAGGTAAACGATGGCGAAATAAAAATGAAATGGAGAAATAACTGACGATAATGACACTAAAGGCAACAACATAATCACGAGAAACTGGACTGATACTTCTTAAAGGAGACCTCCGGATGATTTTCAGGCTTTTACATTTAAACAAATATAAACTGGTTATACTTTAACAGAGTTTCCGAATTTGTAGTGATTGGGATGAGGAATAAGAATGTGTTAAAATGTATTTCATATCATAATGAACAAGGATGATGACATGGCAGCTTCACGATTAGAATGCATGAGTTGGGTGCTAAAGAAGCAAAACAAAAGAAGAAAGCATGCGCAAAAATTCTACACGCTGGTGAAATTGTTGAGTAAGCGGCATTGTAATGGAATTGCATTGCTGCATTTCTGGAATAATGTGAACCTCCTATGTCATCATCCTCGTTCAGTGCAATTTGTTTTTTTTTTTTCAAGGTATTAGTTTCTCTGTTTAAGGATCACAATAAATTCCACATATCTATAACTGGAGCTGTCGCTATATGTACACCTTCAACGTGCCTCCTGCTATCGATACATGAAAAAAATGAAAATCGTCTAGACTTTCACTTTAATCTTCTTGGTAGCGGCTAGTCAGGGCAGTTGTCATTGGTTGTGAGAGATCACGCTGCAATGGTTAGAGTTACCATAGCGAAAAAGTTATTATGTGTTACTGGGTAGCTGACGGTCTATAGAGGCTCTACTTTGTTATGAAGAAATCGACAGAGTTGGCTTGATATTGTATACTTGTAGAAACACGTGACAGAAACAGATTACTGAATCATTTTTGTGTTGGTAATGAAAGGTGTGAAAGCAATATGTAAATTCAAAAAAAAAAAAAAATCAAAATTACAACCGGCGAGGATGTGCCGATTTCAGCGTGCCTCCTGCTACCGACTGATCTATTGAATGGTCTTTTTGACCAGATTCTGTGACAAGATTATTATCGAACTTAAGAAATAAAAATAATACTGAAAAGCAAGAACGTGAATCTGAGTAGCTCCCAAGTATGGTATAATGAACAAAATTTGAGCCGAAGCCGTATACTTCCTGCAAACGAATGATGCTGACACTTCGTGGTTCGCCCGAGCTGACTAGCAACAGTCAACAAACGGCAACATCTCATCACATAAAGGCCACAATGAAGAAGAAGAAGAAGAAGAAGAAGAAGAAGAAGAAGACGAAGAATGCAGTCTACAATAATTTATAGTGCTTCTCATGTAATGGGTAGGGCATTGTTGTTGGTGGGATTTTTTTCTCATTGGTGAAATGCAATATTTGAAGAGTTTTATCGCAAAATGAGTATACTCTCATAATTTCAAACATTCTTGTTGATATGAGATATATGCGATTAAAGCTGCTTGAAAACAAAGAAAAAACAAAACACGACAACATTTGTAATATTCTTAATCACTCCACCATGGAGTGGTAAGCCTACCATTGCCCTCAGTGGTTACCCCTGCAACCTACTATGGAAGGAACGATCATGACCTCAAGTTCAACATACCCAAGACAACCATTGATGCATTCAAGTACTCATTCTTTCCAAGGACAATTTGGATCTGGAACCGCCTACCTAGTCAAGTTGTACATGTCACCACCTTAACAACATTCAGAGAAGCTGCTCTTCCATGTATTACAACCTTGCAGCCTTCTTCTGGATCACTCGTCCTTTAAAGGAGGATGCATTCAGATTTTACTCGCACAGTGCACACTTTTATTGTAAAAAGAGATCATCACCATGGCACCTCCCAATGGCACACATGTGTAGTTTCATCCCATAGCTTCTTGGAGCTGCGAGAGGGATTACAGTATCAAGTATCAAGTATCAAAGCTAAAAGAATATTCCCTGTTATGTAACAAGTATACCATCGCTGGAAAGATTTTATTTGTTCTAACTGATGTGGGAATTACTTTTAATGGCGCTCAACCCATTTTGCGATGAAACTCTTCATTTCGTAGCACTGAAGACCAGAGTCGATATCAATCCCCCTCCCCCCCCCAAAAAAAAAAAAATAGCAACAAAAACAGACAAACAGAGACAAATTTAAGCTTGATTGTTCACTCGTCGACTCACCGTGCACACCTTTTATCCAGAGTATGAATGAGAGGAGTTCACAGGATGATGGTGATTGTTTGAAGTGACCCTAGGCTCAAGCTGGCATGGCCATAAGCCAGTTCGGAGTTTCATACCTCATGGGCATAATTGGTACGAATGATCTTTCTTTGTTCTCAGTCGGTTAGGGGCACTTCACTCGTCAGAGCGACATAATGCGTCAGCTTTATGTAACAATGTATGGATTCATCAATCCTGTTCAAACAAAGAATGAACTTGCGTAGACCACATGACCAGAATGCTCCGTCAATTAACACTTGAGAAAGCATCCATTTCATCGTTTTACATTGAATGTATTAACAATCTATTTCTGTTGATGTTGCCAAATACCACTTTTGCTGTCATGTCGATGTGCTGACAAGCAGTATTTGTAAGTATTACATGAATAATCATTGCATCGCAGATGCTTATCCCAGTGAATTTAAAACCAACATGACTGTTGGTACGAATGACCTTTTTTTTTCTGCTCATGCGCAAAGTGGAACTGCGAACTGGCTTATTACTGACTTTGTGCAATATAGTGAGATATGTTAAGTATAACCGAACGCCCTTGAAACAAAACTATGGACCGTTCCAATTCTGTCATGCCCCTTCCGCGTTCATACCACAAGCAATCACAGGCAGACACAAAACCCACCAATAACTGAGGAAAGCAAGTGCAGTGGCAAGAGAATAATATACAGCAGCCAATAAGGAAGACCAACCCATCATGGTATACACCGTCCGTGCGTCAACAACATCGTCGTACTTATTGACTTTCGACATAACCTTTATCGACTTAAGATAATTGCGGTGCATCACAGAAAATGAGAATACATACAGCTCGTACAGTTCACTGGCTCCTTTAACTTCGCATGAATTAGCCGTTAGCCTGCGAGTGCGTATAACTGTCGACGTAAAATTCTTCTCTTGGGAAAAGGTCATAAACAAACATAGATTTATTTGAAATTCGACTCGATGAGCTGAGGCTGCCTGCATAGAATAAAGAGCATTGTACAGTATATTAAGTATCATAGCATTGGAATTCCAGTGTTTTCCAGTCAAATGTCATTATAAATTGCAATTATTTCTCTGTGGTAAACCGGATTCCATGCTTTGCTTATGGTTTCAAGTAAGAGGCATATAATTTTGTTCGTAGTTTTACGATTTACAAAAGGTAGATACGATATATCCTAAAGTTCAAGTATTATATTGTATGTTTCCCTGCGCTTTTCTTGCACCTACGCAAGCTTCTCTTCAGGCGTGGCGACTTATATTGGCGCTAATCTTTCGGTCTATGAAGGTATGACCCATTTGAGTTTACTTCCAAACTTCATATTATCCTCCTATCCCAAATATTTCCCTCAAATCAGGAAGCAAAGAAATGAAAAGTAGAAAAGTAGGATGAGGTTTTAATTCCAAACAATTCAATTCATTCTTCTTCTTTTTTGTGCGAACCAAAGAAGCTACAACGAATACCAGAGAACATGACTTGAAGAGTGGAATTGATTCGTTACTTAAATGGGTGTCATCGCCTCAACGGTGGCGTATTGCTGGTGTATGAATCAATGTCAATTTTGATGGGGAATAGTCTCAGATGGAAATTTTACCCTTTTATGGTAGTGAAGGTACTTTAGCGTGCAGATGCATCATATACCCCAACATATGATTGAATGAATATATTAATAAACAATAGATGAATAAATACATGCATAAATACATGCACAGTAAAATCTGCCTTAGCTGCTGCCTGTCTACAGTGGCCGTCTGCCGTAAACGGCCACTAATAACAATTCCCCCGAGAGAAAAGTCACGTTAAAGACCCTGTCTTGAACGGCCACTATTTCGTCTTCCTTGGGTGGCTGTTTTAGACAGGTCTGACTGTATGTTGTTGCCTGTATATCATGTACACTCTTGCAACAAACTTGTTATCAGTAACAACTGCTAATTTCTTTGACAAATTTGCTCTCAGCCAATCAGATACAAGGATTTCAGCAGCTTATAACAACTCTCATAACTTGTTATTGATAACAAGTTTTATGAAACGGGGTCCAGATTGTAGAATCAATTAATCGTGATGTCCTTCATATCAAGTATAAAATGAATTAACCACCACGATTTCAGAGTCAAGGATCCCCACGACTAGACAGATAAGCAATCTGAACAATTGAACGTTATCCGTTAAATGGACATATCTTCATTTCAGTGCTTTCTGAGATATAGTGTTTTCATAGTTTCATCAGGCGTGTTAGAATATAACAAATCGATGTGTCACACGTGACACGAAATACGCTCCAGCGACAATTGCTCCGGTCTTATTTTCTACAAGAACTTAGGATTAGGGTTAGGGTTGTGATAGGGTTTTAGGTTTAGTTTGATGTGAGGATTAGGCTTATGATTAGGGTTATGCATGTTTGTGGGTAGAATGTTTGGCTTAGAGCGAAGAATATTTCACGGGAGCAATTGTCGGAGGAACAAATGACATGGAACCATCCTCTTACTCTTTCAACGCAACGCTGTCCTTTTACGTCAGTCTTTCTCTGCCATCTACCTTCCGAGACCAACTCAGGAATCATATATAGATGCACAAAATGCAAATAACTCTGAAAAGCACCAATTGAAACCCATTCTGGGGGTGGACGAAGAGCTATCCTCTCGGTACAAAAGAAGAAGAAGAAAAAAGTGGGACCGATGCGAGCTGGCCGTATAGTGAAAGAGATTAAACACTATTCGTCAAATCAATCTGCCCGATGGAAGGGGTGGTTGGCACGCGTGGCGGTAGTGACGACATCGCCGGCAGGAGACGAAAACACTCGAAGTTCTCCCCGGTGAATGCCCTGACAACCAACTTCCGAGTTGTGATTCGCACCCAAAACACGCTCGACGATTAGTCTTCAACTCTCAGACGAAAAGGTTTGCTAAAACAATATGGAAGGGGAAAAATCAGTGGGATGCTTGACTTGCTATATCTTAATCTGCACTGGTTGTAAGCTCTGCTGTACGAATCTCTGTATTCTCGCAGGGACGGCAGTGAGCCTCAATGTTTTGTTTGTTAAAGGTGTTTGTTTGTTTGTTTGTTTGTTTGTTTGTTTGTTTGTTTGTTTGTTTGTTGTTATTGCAGTGTCTACGATGCCAAACAATGAAAGTAGCTTATTCTCAGTATTTCACGCAAAACTGTCGCAGTTGACTCTCACATCGGCATTTCGGAAGAGACGGGAAATATTTATCTCCTGAGGGCATATCTCATGATTGTTTGCTCCCATTATACATATTTTTGCCTTGCACTTCCAATATTTGAGTGGCCTACTTCTCTATAAGCGTGTCTTTTTGCTTGGGTCTCTCTTTTAAAATAACACATTGATTCTGTTAACATGTAGGTTAATAGGAGTTATGCACTTGCTTATTTTTCTTTTCCGCTTTCAAGTGTGTATATTCACATACTATTTTGTATCAAACTGACTTCCTGTAATTGCTGTATTTGAAAGAATTTATATGATATTGGAAACAAAATCTCCATTGAATCTAAATGAATTCATACAACTAAAATTAATGCAGATAATCAGTTTGAATAAGTGATGACAAAATTTCTTCACTAAAAACTAAATGGCCGAACTCTAGAAATTTTGTGACTGTGTCAAATGTTACGTACAAGCTGGTTTGATGTCAAAATGATCCGCGCAAGACCTACTTTACAATTTGTTAGTGGACACGTCATAATGAATTGATTCAGACGAAAGAACTAATGGTAAAAGATAGCTTCATAAATACTTTGAGACATTACGGTTAAAGGGGCATTCCAGACGATTTTCATAATTTCACATCATGTAGTACATAAATCGACAGCTCCATGTAAAGATTTGTGGAATTTATTGTGGTCCTTGAGCAGAGAAACAATATTCTGAAAAATCTTAAACAAATTACACTGAACAGTGTTGATGACATATAGAAGCCTCACATGTTTGAGAAATGTAGCAGTGTAATATCCATTTCAATACCACTTGCTTAACAAGTTCACCTGTGTAGAATGTATGCATGCCATCTTCTTTTGTTCTGCTTCCTTGAGCCCCAACTCATGCATTCTTATGGCATGTATGGTGAGGCTGCCATGTCATCCTTGTTCATTTCAATTTGTTGTAAATTTTGAAAACATTCTTATTCCTCAACCCAATCACTATAAATTCTGAAACTCTGTACTCGATATAACTAATTTATAGTCGTTCAAATGTAAAAGTCTGAAAATCATCTGGAGGTCTCCTTTAAGAAATGAATAAGTGGACCTATCTATCATTACTGAGAGTTCTATATACCCAATCGTCATCATCGTCATACACAATCGTTTTTACACCCTATTACCACTCACCTGGGGAGTATGTCTCTATTTCAATGTAAATGGCAAGAAATAGAAGCTTTCTGTACATCTCTGTTGCACTGTTGCTCTGTTGACAAGTCAAACTGTGTAGCCTTTTTCGAACACAGAAACCCAACTATTATGACGCAACTTCGAGGTTCTTAGAATGATGATTCAGCGATTTTTATCGCGCAACGCCACACTAACCTCGGGTGGACATTAATGAATTGGGTATTATATATACATACATGTAGTAGTAAAGGTTTCATAAGAATTGAAAGAAAAAATGGAATGCCATTGTTGCACCAACGTAGGCTAATTAGATGAGGCAAGATGTCATTGTCTCATAAATCTACCGCTGACCTGCACACGAATTCGTCGCATCAGATAATGATTGCCAGTTCAGAGAACCTGGCAGCTTGGTTACATTTAAAGCAGGCAGGGTACTAAACTCTAACTCATCGACCAAAGTACTTCATTTCTATGGCATCTTACCTACAAGCCATTACAACTGTGTAAAAAAAAAAAACCAACCAAAATGTATGGTGATGACACCATCACTCCATCTTATATCAATTGTTTAATAAGACAGCTTAAACATGAAGTGTATTTCGCTTGAAATAGGGTTTTACTTCCATTTTCTTTCCTGTCATTTTCTTTAATCTCTCCCTCTACTTTGAAGAGCTTCTGGAAGACTTACTCTCATGGATATTTTGTCCTCTGTAATGAAAAGTAGGATATCATTGTCTGCTGCATTGCCGTTTACTCCGAAGTAAAGCCTGATTACAATAATTTAGGGAGATAATATATCATCCGTCGGAAATCATTGCCATGTCAAGCTTTTCTAGAGCTGGTCATTGGGTTGGCGTGTAGCTTAAACTCAAATGATTGAATGAGCTGGAAGCAGAAATATATTCATTTCGTACAACATCTGTAATAAAGTGAATGATCTGAAAACGTACAAGTTTCCCCTATGCAATAGGAGATAGAAATAGCAGTTTACCCTCTACTGTTCGCCAGATCATCCTCGAAGGACAAAAAAAAAAAACAAACAAACAACACAAACAAGTATCATTACAGTATTGATATCTACTGATAATAGTTGACTGATTCACATCCGTTTTTAACTCAGAGTGTAGTCTTTGCGAAACTGAAACGAGAGAGTAAATACAAACAATACAAATAAAGAAACCGCCCGACGTTCCTCAGCGCGCAGGCATCAAGCACATTTCCATGTGAGGTGGAGTTAAAACATATCCATTAGCTCCATGCCTATTGCAATCTCCCTATTCCATCTTCTGTCGAGAGAGTAGTGCTATCTAATTATAAGATATATTCCCCAAAATGCACTTAGCTACACGGAAACATCTCATCCAATTTTTGTCTTTACTTACCCCAAACCACGAATAGCAGAATGCAATTAAGCTCAAGCCATGGATCATGTAGGGGAAACGCGCACGCAACACCGGAGGTGCCCCAGTCATTAGAGACTGGTTTGTTTAGCTCGGTAGCATAAGTACTCGTGCCTATTGAAACAAATAGCCTTCTAACATTGCAGTTGCCTTGATTCCACTTTGTTTTGCGAAACGACAACACCGGTAAAATTGTCCTTTTTCAATTACAGCATAATGTCTCAAATTGTCAGAAAAGTGTTATGCTCTAATTAATGTAACTGTCTTGCGCTTTTGTGACAACTATAACAGTTATTTCTCCATCTGCAATGATCATGACCAATGACGTCAGATGCTGATGTGGATCATGCAAACCTTGATTAAGAAAGATTTCTTAAAAGCCCTGGTGAGAAATGTCAACATCAACCTCGTTTATGTAATCAATGCCAAAATGCTGTAAAAGATTGCGATTTCTTTGCAATTAAGATGTGGGACGGGGTGAAGAAAGATATCCTTACATTTCCAAAAGAGTTCCATTCCTACTTTTTTTTTTCTCTCTCTTTCTCTTTTATTTTCAAAGGAGCACGCCATAAACAGTGTGATCTACCGTACAGCAACCAATACCAAGGAAAAAAAAAATGGTACATATTATTTTTCTTCCTTGTTTGTTTTTGTGCTTGTTTCACGTAAGAAATATGACTAGAATCAAATCCCCTCCCCAATAATGATAAGAAACCCCGATCTAAATAGAAATAAAAGCCATATCACAAAAATACCTCTACGTCGCAATAACTTCAGGAATTTCTGAAAATGGTGATGTTTATTTGACTTTGCATTGCCTGTAGGTAATCACGGTAACCAAAATCCGAAGAGTGCCGTTGATCTCGGAGAAAACAACAACAACAACAACATGAAAACAAACAACAAACCTACTCATCGAATGAACACGTGGTTACTTTTTTTTCAGGATTTTTTGCTGGGATTGTAAGGTGATATTTGTTTTGTGAATGTGCGCTGTGAACCAGCAAAACAGCGCCTACAATAAATATTCAAGGTGAGTTATTCCCTTATTTCTTTTTTGGTTTTGTCCTTGAAATATGTGTAACAGATTCCAATTAAAAGTAAGAGATAATAAAGAGTATTAACGATAGTTGCCAGTTCTGTCGAATTTGATGGCCCATTATAAACCTAAGTACCTGTCAGCTGAGTTCAGGGAGCTTTGAACTGAACTATGTGCGTGAATGTAGTAGGTCTACATGACCAAACCACCACATTTAGTGCAGAGGTCCACAATAGAGTTGAGTGTCGGTCTGCTGTACCAATCCCAAAACCCTCCCACGCAGCTTGGTTGCCTCACCTATTGTAGAAAGCCAGTTCGCAGTTCGGAGCTCATGCTCACATTGGTACAAAAATGACCTTCATTTTTCTCAGTTGGTTATAGGCACTTCATATGATTCAAAGCGACGTAATACACCAGCTTGCCCAACATAGCGATTCATGGAACTAATATTCAAACAAAGAATGAACCTGATGGGTAGATCAGGTGACCAGAATGGTTCGTCAATCAACACTTGGGGAAGTATCCATTGTTTTCCCGTGAATGCAACAACAAACTTGCTCTTCTAACATTGCCAAATACCAGGCTTGCTCTTAGGTGGATGTAATGACAAGTACCATCATATAAAAGGATTACATGAATAATCATTACATCACAGATGCTTATCTCTGTGAATTTAAAAAGCAGCATGTCTGACAGACCAAATTACGTTTGTCTGCTCATGCGCAATCTGGAACCCCGAACTGGCTTATTGCTGGGGATCACTGACTTCCATTTTATCCCTCTAAAAGCATGGAAAGTGTTGGAAAAGGTTAATACGTGCCTCATGATGACGTTGTGAGCAGGCCACTTTTTTCCCCCTTACCCCTGTGGCCCAAATACAACTCGTTTCGTCAACTATCGCAAGCTGCTTGCTTTCTCATCCAACTTCCCGGAAGAAGGCGTTAGCCGCGATTGACGTACCCGCGTTCATTAAAGATTCTAGCCAAGTGGGTACAACTCGTCGATCGAGGCCAAAAGATAGTGCGCTGCGTCAGTGAATCATCTCTTCTCCGTGGCACGCCATTTCATTAATCACATCAGCCGCCATGAAATCCGGAATAATATTCATTAGTCCTCGATATTTCCGATCGAAGTCAACAAGCAAGGACAAATAAATCAGTTTCGTGATGATAGTGGCTTGCCAAAGTATAAGCAGAATTATTATTCGCGGCTCATCATTACCAACTTGAATAATCTGTCTATTGTTGAATCGGACTTGGGGGACTTATGAATTACGCGTGTGTCATTTAGTGTAAAAATGTGAGCTTTAATGACGATATTACTGAGAGAAATGCGGTTAAAGTGAAATTCAATACCATGTTTCAATTGACTTAAAAAAAAAAAGATAAGGCGAACAGAATGTCAGCCCTGTTATCAAAATCTGACACGAATGAGAACATCAGGGATTTTAAAAGATTCACAAGTTTTTACCCACGAGTGGCTTTGGTGGAAACCACACTTTCGAATATTTTTAAAATGTCGCAGTTTTTCGTTGATAATCTGACAGCCGCAACCCATTTTCCTCTTAAGTTAGGATATCAGGAGAGGAAGGTAATTGATAATGAATGAAACTTATTCATGTTGCCTTCACGTCGAACAAGAACAAAATTTAGTGCAGGTTAATGTATGGGTCAATGAGAGACATGGGATGTGATGACATTATCATCTCCAATTTGTGTTGTATTTTGTGGTTGTTCATAATGTTTGTCAAAATATGTGAAACTTCTAGAAAGTTCTATAACTTTCCTATTTTTTTTTTGGGGGGGGGGAGGGGGGATTTACATTTCGATGAAACCTAAAAACCTATTCCTTCAAACAATATACAATATTTTCATGATGGTTTCACGCAACGATGCTTTCAAAGTAGTATCGACGTTGATTTTTTTTTTATATATAAAAGAATAATCGTATTCTTCGTAATGCATCGTGCTCACTGAAAGCCGTTTTGCTACTGAGAAGGGAAAAAAATAGTCCCCTCCCCTTTAGTGCATATTCATCCCACCTCCCACTCCCAAACACATATCCTTCCCCTTTTTTTCACACCCGCCCTACTAGAAAGAACACAATGCTCCACAGTGTGTTCACAGTATGGTCACGTAGTCGAATATGTGAAAACGCTCGAATTTAACAGTGTGGAGATGATATTACACTGTGGTTTGGTATTCACAGAGTGTTAAAATGGTATTATTCTGTGTCACACTGTAAATTGACGATTCATTATGTGTTCACACTGTTAAAATGGTTGTATTTAACAGTGTGAAGAGATTTCACACTGTGTTCACACTGTGTTTGTTACACTGTGGGACATTGTGTTCTTTCCAGCAGGGCGCCCCCATCTCAGTTCACTGCTTATGTAAGCACTTAAATTTTCTGATTACCATTACCTGGGAGTCGCTATTACGAGACACATTAGCCTCTCCAATCCACCACTGATTATCTTATTGCTCACCTTTGTCAATGCAGCAGATCTCTTTGGGGGTGGTAAGTCGGGGACTTTGGGCTTCTGGTTTGCAGGCATGGGCGAGAAGGCGATACGATCGTTCTGGACGAGTTGAATTAGATCTAACATCGAAAACCCAGGAGGTGGCCGCTGAATCGATGGCGGGGAATCGATCTCACCCTTATATCGGTTCATATCCTGAAAGATAATTGATCAAATTTGTGTGTCTCAAACAAAGGTAGGATTATGTTTTGATGACACTATAAAACACTGAAGTTACAAAAAGGAAAAGAGGAGTAGATATCGCTTTAATGGGTCCGACTCTATGTCGATATGTGTGTGCATTGACCTTTCCTCGCAGAAGGATCAACATACCATCAGCCACCGATGGAAAGAGACCGTAATGTCGGCATGTTCTCATAATACATATCCTGAAGCAAGGATCACACTCACAATGTTGGCCGTTATAGAAGGCACTGATGACAAATGATTGTACCTTTTTTGCATTCAGTCTTTATTTGATGTGTCGTATAGTGACGTGCAATGATAGCGGGCATTAGATCTGCGACGCGAACGCTAAGACGAGGCCAAAAATGGTGTTCTGCGAATATAAGAGACAGTTGTTTCCATTGTCCAACCTGGAAGGAGTCATCATCTTAGCGTTCGCGTCGCAGTTCTTAAGCTCGCTGATATCAACGCAGACGACGCGCACATGCAATTTCCCCGAAAATCGCCTTTCTTTTTCTTTCGGCTCGCTGCCAGAAGAGTGGGTCTTACCTGTTGATACTGTCTGTTTGAAAAATGTCTCAGCTGAAACGCGTCCAAGGTAAGTAGTCTTGATATAAACACTGAAGCAAAGAAGAAAGAGACATATAGGATTATAGCAGAACATCATTGTGAGTTTATACAGAGTCATAATTTTCCTACCGAAGTTGGAATTACATTTCAGCGCCAAAACCGCTGTTGAGAGATCAAATCAAAACAAACATACACACAAACAAACTAACAAACAAACAACTTTTTTAAAACTGTGAGCAGATGAGTATAATGTATTGTGGTTTTACCTAAAACGGAGAGTCTTAACGTGATTTTCTTCCACTGATTTCACTTCACAAGTCGAGCGTGTCTCCTTTCTTTGCTTATCGTTCCAGTAAAGATGATTCCCATCGACTTGACGTAATACTGGAAACGAGAACTTCATTCATATTTTCATATCCTAATTATGTTATTTCTGTGTAAATGATTTAAAGCTGCAGCCGTTTTTCCAAAAATTACGAATTTTATCATAGTTTTATTCCTATGTAATGACATGGGGGAAAAAGTGTTCTTTAAACTGTTTGAGATGGCTCAAAACTTTTTTACATTTAACTTTTTTTTTTTCACACAAGGTTGGTTACCTCGCACCATGTCAGAAAGAAGAGAGGGTAAACAAATACAGTGTAACATCAAAAGCGGAAACGTCTTTGTTTTTGTTGACCTCAAAGAACACACAAAATTAACTACCTTTCTCTTAAGGGAAATTGGGAAGATGTATGGATATGAATATGGTAATGTAATTCATTGATATGATTTATGGATACTCGTCATTCGCGCGGACAATTTTTTCATCAGAATGACGCATCTGGGGCTCATGCCTAAAGCGGCTCTTTAACGGTCATACCAACGCGTTTTAATTCCAGGTTATTGTGAAAGCCGATATCTTCATTTTGTCAATGGGAAGTTATTAAGCATCAGGTCTTTTACTTCTTTGTATGTGAAGAGACAAATGAGGTAGCGTTTCATTTCCAGGAGTACTTTTGCATGCTAATGCAATGACTCTTAATACCATTAGCATCAGCAGCTATTTGGAAAGAAGTGTACCAGCGTGTTCTGAACTATTATGATTTGTTGTTGTTGTTGTTGTTGTCTTGTGTTACCTGACTTATCGCATATGATTCTCCTATTCTTGCTATTAGTGTGAAAGATGGCGCCGTGTAAATGTCGTGGGTCTTAATATTCTCTCGTCATCGGCAATCATACGTCGAATTCCGGGAATGTAATTACGTCAAATTCATTGGCAGAGTGGTTTTCAATGACTCTCATGCTATTCCTCATCGGAATGGTTTAAAAAACAGAAATCAAGAGAATGGGAAAGGAAGTGTCCACCTATGCAAACATCTTCAGAAGGCGTTGGCTTGAAGGATGTCTGTCTGTCACTCGCGGGAGCCCGCGCCACACAATAATTTCTCTTGCGTCTGCGGACAGAGTTCTGGAAAGAGTTTGTCTCGCGAGACTGGACTCAAGAGTCTCTCACGACTCGGCAAGTTGTCCCTCATCCCGCTAATACGGAAGGAAGAAAGCCGCAAGTGCGCTGGTCGAGAGCAAATATCAGTCCCGGTGACCTTGCTCCGAGGGGCAATATGGTTGATTTCCCCCCAAAAGCCTGCTCAAGTCCGGGGCAGAGATATCCGTCAGATCTGTCTTTTAGAAGCACGTTTTGTACCTCCCCTCGTGTACATAGTCCCCCGTTGCAGGATAAATACCGTGTTTTCCGGGACAAGTTACAATTTTGGTTTCTATCAGTTTTTTTTTTTTTTTGGTATATTGTGTCTGACATACAGCTGTCCATCAATCTCTGCATTGAGTAATAAAAGAGGGGAACATTGTGTGGCGGTGGCTTACTTGACATCAATTTAGATCTCATTTTGCCGCCATAAATCAAAATCGCTGTGTGATCGATGTATGTGATATTACATAAATCATAAATCGATATTTACGTAAAAGTTTTCCTTAGAACGTTTCATATATCGTAATGCATATACATATATATATATATATATATATATATATGAATGAAAGAATGAATGAAAGAACATATTATGTTGAATTATATAATCAAAACAAAACAAAACAAAAGAGTACAAGGCAACAGTCCACAAATTCAAGTGGCGAGGATTGCAAAATACTAATGAAAAAATCATTCTCTTTAGAGTTTGAAAGTCTACTAATTACAGGGATGCGTTAATATGCGTTCAGGGAAAATGTTTCATCTGAATCTTTATTTTGTTCTTATCAATCTTTCATATCGATGTGAAGTATGCATACAGGAGACAAGATTAGCGCTCATTCACGCGAAACGGGTATTACACGTCCTCCCCATTCGCTTCCATATGTCAGAGCTCAAGTTTCTTCTGTTTGTTTCTAATATTGTTTCTAATAAGTGCAATAAAAAGGGAGACATCTATGCCTCAGCATTGATTGGTTGATTCCCAGTGGGGGAGAAAATAACTTGAGGCTTTCTCACGATCAAACAATCAATCTAGAATAAGAACGCCTCCAAAATATCATGCATATGACATGAGTAAAGGGGCAACATCTCATTGTCCTGTAAGGCTCTGTACCTTATGATTATTGTTATCCATGTAATTCAAAGCAACTCATGGGGGAAGAGGGTAGAGGGAAAACAGGACTGGACATCTTACAAAATGATACAATTACTTAAGGCTATCTCACAAGCAAACCATAAATCTAGAATAAGCGTGCCTACGGAATGACATAGATATTTCTTGGCGTCCTAGATTGTAGTGGTGGTATTTCCACCCAGGGTATACCATACATGCTTCTACCTAAGAATACATGTAGAGTGTAGGTATTTTGTAAGGCTTTGTGTTTTCGTTCCTTTTTTTATTGACTTTAATACCTTGTCTAGGTCCTTACTCTTCTTTTTCTTATCTTCCATAAAATTGTGACAGAACTTCAGTTTGATATAACGGAAACCACAGACTATTTACACACGGAGAGTTATATTTCATGTGTTCGCTGCGTTCACATCTGCCTTAGATATCTATACGCTCTTGCCAAATATCTAAATGAAATGAAATCACTTTACGAAATATTGTGCTTGTTCCTGCAGTTGCCGAAGGGCATCAGTTTCAGCTCGAGACTCGGTTTAAAATGGCATTAATATCGATTTACATTTTGGTCGATAGTTATGTCAATGATTTCAGAAACTGAAATAACTTATTTAAGGGTCAATCTCACTTTATAGAAGCAAACAAATCAATGAAATAAGATTTCTACTACCTATTAATGATGATTTAGTTTTCACACACGTGGTGTCACACGTCATAATTTAGTCGTTTTCACGTTCATGATATTTGTTTAAATAAAATATCAACATCACCAATTTTGTACACACAGGAAAATCATTTTCTTTTTTCCTAAATAATGTTGTTTCTCCTGAATGTCTAACTTTGGGCAAACCCAAATTTAGCATTTAAATCGAGTTGAACATAGCATCGACGTTGAACGTATTTAACACAGATCACTGAAGTCGATTTATCACTATTCTTTTCAGCAAAGAACACGACAAGCATGCGGGGATGAATTTAACGTAAGCGATTGTTTTTAGCTACGATGTATTCTCAAACAGTTATTGAGCACATCAACTGGCATTTTAATTGGCGAAATCGGTGTATATCGCATCTCTAACGTGCTTTCTCATGTTTCGATATTGTGAGGCTCTAGCTGACTAGAGGTTCATCGGTACTTTTTCATTGCTTCTTCGAGTTGCACGCAACCCACAGGAGATGCAATCGTCAAGCAAGTGTATATGATTACATAATATATGTATATATGTATATATATATATATTATATATATATATATATATATACACGCACAGTTGAGAGATTCAATGTGATGGAATGTGTTTGTATTTTGCTGTCCTTATGACTATCTGCATTCGATGTAATATCAGTGCCGATCAGTACCTATAACATTTAAGAAGAAAATAACCACTATCGTCTATCAGGTAAGTCTAGAATTGATTGCTGGTCTTTCTTACTAACACGTGATACATCATGATGCTCCCAAGGAAGTGACAGTCAGCAAAGTTCTTGCCAAAGAAGTGGCAATGCAAGACGCGGAGAACAGTCAGATGCTTTTCTTCAACGCCTTCAAGCTACAGAAACATCCCTATTGTGACGTAGAAGCGCGAGAAAGCCATACCTTCAAGCAAATTTAAGAAGGCGAGAGGGGAATGCACGCCTTCATGAAATAGCAGCGAGTGCTCCAAGAGTACAGAGCTGTAATGGTTATTGTTCAGAGAAGAGTGCGTGACGAGGAATGGTTTAGACGCTCGAACGATACATAATTACGGGCCGGCATGTATACAGTTCGTCGAATGACTATACCTCTATCTTGCGAATACTGCATTCCTGTAAAGCAGGTAATGCCTTTATTCCTACTGTCATCAATCCGACTACTGCTCCTTCCTTGCAGGCAACGTTAGTGGGGCCTTCAAAAATAACTCTGTTGCAAGTGAGATGTTTCTTTGTTTTTCTCCATCTCTCGTTATCATGATAACGATCGGCGACACAGCCTTGCTCTAAATCCCTCCCTAATGAGGAAAGGGGAGATGGGAAGAGAAGGAGAGATGCAGTCACAACTTCCCAACGATTCAATCACCTTCTATTACCACCAGCGACAAGATGGGGCTGCTATTAAGATTAGTTTTGTGCCCTGGAATAAACAGGTAAGTAGTTCAGGTAATGGCTTTTCTAATAGACACTATTATGGGTCCGTCTCGAGCCGAGATGTAATCCATTTCTATACTTTGTATCTTATATCTAAGACTTTGATATTTCTTCCAACCACTACTAGAGGATTTCCGTCACTTTGACAGCGTCAGAGAAATATAAAAATTCCACTTTGTTGTGTAAGTCATGCTGATATCCTCACTATTGGAACGTAGGGATTTTGTCTTCTTGTGATACAAATGCCAAGACTTTTGTAACCAATCTAGTCTGTGAGTTTCAATGCATATTGACAGCTATTCTTTGACTTTATGCGTCTCCAAGAGAGTGAAAGTAAATCCAGGAAGAAAACTATTGGATTACGTTCGTCACGAGAAGATCAGTTCGCCATACATAGTTCGATAGACAGTGACGTAGAAAAATTTTGTTAGGATATCAAAAGTGAATTTTAAGAGAAAAGATACAATTACAGAGATAATGCACTAATATGTGGCTATAACCAACGACATCCCATTTGAATGAGCACAAACGCATATGTATATGTATATATATATATATATATATATATATATATATATACACATGTATATATATAATACATATGTATATGTATACATAATGGTACCCACAACTACTTCCTCCCCACTTCAACCTGCTGTAGCATAGAACAACACCACCTATCTCAGCCCTGTTCACACTTACAAAATCATGTGCACCAAAACATCGAGCGACCCACCGGTCAAGAATAAACCTTTGCCAGACACATGCCATACACCTGGTAGAATTGACCCGCTAAAATACTAACCCAAACTATCACTCAAACGCACTCCTTTCGTAGCATCTTATACTCCAAAGCCACTGCAAAATCCAGCCACCAGCACGGAATCACTCCCCTCTGTCCACAAATCAACAGATCTGAAAGCTATCTTCCCTGGACCCCAAATAGTTTCAAACAAGACAAGGGCCAATGCTACGCGGCCCCCTTGTCCCCGACAAGAACGACCCCCCCCCCCCCCCCACGATCCCATCCTACCAGGGAATCCTGGCTCCTTAAATATGATCCTCTACACTATTCATAATGTACAAAATTAAGTTCACCAGCCCTGTGAAACATTCACGATTTCCCACAACCTCTCACACCAACTGCAAATCTCAATGGGTATTTTTCCTTATAACCTGCAAGAAGTGTAAAAAACACAACAACACAACAACAAAACAAAACAGTTCATAAGCAAGACAGAAAACACACTCTAAACATGATTCTTGAACACCAGACCAGAATACACAAATGCAGTACTCCAAAGGGGAAAACACTCCCAGACACGATACACTTCAACCTCCCAGACGACACAAACAACGGTCTCTCAATCGCCGGGACAGAATCCATTCACAATAAGTACAGCGCGTAACCAACCCTAAGTGGGAATCCTTCTGGATTAATAGAGTCGGAACACTCCATCCTAGAAGCCTCCAGCCCCTGCCCCCTACCCCCCCCCCCCGGTCCCCGACCCACAAGTGTGTGTGCCAGCAACCCTTCGCTGCTCAATGAGCCCCACAAATCATAATTTTCACACACCCGCTGACATGTATCACACTACACTCACAAACATCATCGGGACATGCCGAGACCCCAAATCGTATGTATACATAATTATACTTTTCAATCCGTTCTTGGTTCACCTACACTAATATGAATTTATAATTATCCGTGATTTTTAGCCGATACAGGTGTATGATGATTAGGCTCTACAATCCTGCTAATGAATCTGACATGACTTGAACCATAACGATGCTGTTCGGTTCTCTTGGTTTATTCTGTTTTATAAGTATAATTTTGATAAATTTGTATATCCACTATTCAACATAGTTCTGTTACATAAGTATCATGTATATAATTCTTATAACTAATTGCTATTATGTTTCTGCATATGCATATTTATGTATGTTATAGGTAAGAGAGAGATTGTATTCGCCATTATGTCTACCACACAGAACAAAGGTCAAGCTGCATGGTTAAAAGCTGGAGGAAAAAAACTTAAAATCGGGGTAATTTGCCCGTTTTGCTATTGAAGAAGATGCTCCACTCCAAGTGTACAAACTTACATCAAGTGGATGTCTTTGTTTGACATGATTAAAAAAAAGAAAGAGCGAGTAAAAGTTCAATATCATCGACGAATCATTTGTATGTGTGAATGTCTCGTTTGTTGCTTGCTGTGGAACAAATTTATATTTTACTAGTATCCTCGGTAGGTAGATGAAAATTAAGCAACGCATTAGTCAATCTGTTCCAAAGACATCATTAAATATAAATCTATATGTTATTATTGAACGCTATACTTCTGTACGACTCTTTAAGAGTTGAGGGGGAAAAAACTCGAGCAGACGTGCGACTTACCTGATAGGATGATAAATACAGGCGCCAAAAGGCCATTAGTGGAGATGACACCGATCATGGCAGTAAAAAAATGATCACCGGTGATTCGACGGTACCGCCAGGACTCCTAGAGGACTCGTGAGGCGCTTTCGCGTGATGCTAGAGCGCCTGCGACGTCTAGAAGAACTTGAGCGATATGACCACGATGAGTTGCGCTTGCCGCCAGTGACCGGCGCGGTAGATGAAGTACAGAATCTTGAAGCAACAGGTGAAGTGTCTCCCGGCAAAGCTCGTGAATGAAATCTTCTTTCTCATCGAGCGACGCCCGAGTCGATCGCCCATGTACTCTCTCTGACCAGTCCCGCCACAAGACGGACGAAGAATTCTCACTCGGCAGAGCTCAAGTTAAACCGTTACCACGAGGAAGGGTAAGTATCTATCAACCGTGGACGGTTGGAGTGTCATCTGTATGGTGGCTTAGAGATTTGTCCACTTTGTCTTCTTTTCTTTTCGTCCTCCCCCTCGCTCTCTCGCGCTTTTTCTCTCGTCCTCTTATTATGGGTG